>JAGFNQ010004062.1:212191-235508 GCA_024364735.1 Boesenbergia rotunda
TTTTAAATGGCGTTCTACGTATTTTAAAATGGCGATCTTTATGGGAATGGAACTTTGTGCAATGGCATCTACACGTTAGATTTATCCAGTGACGTTTTCAATATCGAAGTTAGCAACAAACGTGCTCGAATAGATAATCGAATAGACTCCTACACTTGGCATTGTCGTCTTGGCCATGTAAGTAAGAAACGCATGACCGAATTACACCGATGTGGAATTTTAGAATCATTTGAACCCGGTTCATTTGATACATGCGAATCATGCTTAAAAGGCAAGATGACCAAATTACCCTTTACCGGAAAAGGTAATCCAGTGGGAGAGTTGCTTGGTCTAATACATACCGATGTATGTGGACCAATGTCAACTCCAGCACAAGGAGGCTATAACTACTTCATCACCTTTATCGATGATCACTCACGATTCGGGTACGTGTTCTTGATGAAACACAAATCTGAAGCCTTTGATAAATTCAAAGAGTTCAGAAATGAAGTAGAGAAACAACTTGGCAAAAGTATTAAAATACTTCGATCCGATCGGGGTGGTGAATACTTAAGTCAAGAGTTTCAAGATTATCTAAGGGACAATGGGATATTATCCCAATGGACTCCGCCATATACACCACAGCATAATGGTGCATCTGAGAGGCGAAACCGAACCTTGATGGACATGGTTAGGTCGATGATGAATCATGCAACTCTTCCAAAATCCTTTTGGGGTTATGCACTTAAGACAGCTGTTTATTTATTAAACAGAGTCCCGACCAAGGTAGTCTCTACTACTCCATATGAGATTTGGAATAGTAAGAAACCTCACTTAACTCACCTTAAGATATGGGGTTGTCCTGCTTACGTAAAGCGGGTTGTATTAGACAAATTAGATGCTAAGTCTGATAAATGTCTATTTATTGGATACCCTAAGGAAACGAAGGGTTACCAATTCTATCATCCCTTGGAACAAAAGGTGTTTGTTTCAAGGCATGCTGTATTTCTAGAAAAAGAATTTCTTTCACAAGAAAACAGTGGGAGTGGCATTAAACTTGATGAAGTTCAAGAAACTCCAATAGATATTACAGAGACACCGAGTCTAGGCCCACAACCGATAATTCATATTGATGAGCTATCAGTTGAACCTAAAACTACACCACCTCTTCGTAGGTCTGATAGGACACGCAACATTCCAGAGAGATACGGATTTCTCGTAAGTGAATCGAACGACGTGTTGCTCATTGGCGATGACGAACCTATCAGTTATGAAGATGTTCTAAAAAGTTCAGAAAGGGACAAATGGCTTGAAGCCATGAAGTCGGAAATGGATTCCATGTACGAAAATCAAGTATGGGACTTGGTTAACCCACCTGAAGGGATTAAGCCCATAGGGTGCAAGTGGGTTTTCAAGAAGAAAACCGACATGGAAGGTAATGTTGTTACCTTTAAGGCTAGATTAGTGGCAAAAGGATATCGTCAGAAACAAGAAATTGATTATGACGAAACCTATTCGCCAGTAGCTATGCTTAAATCCATTCGGATGCTCCTAGCCATAGCAGCTCATTATGATTATGAGATATGACAAATGGATGTGAAAACAACTTTCATTAACGGAAACCTGCTTGAGGACGTATACATGATACAGCCTGAAGGTTTCACATCGGTTGATAAACCAAGATATGCAAGCTTCGACGATCCATATATGGACTGAAGCAAGCATCTAGGAGCTGGAACATCCGTTTTGATGAGACAATCAAAAGGTTTGATTTCTCACAATATCTTGACGAACCCTGTGTGTACAAGAAGGTTAGTGGGAGTGCAGTCGTATTCCTAGTATTATATGTCGACGACATCTTACTTATAGGAAACGATATTTCAGTCTTACAGACAGTTAAAATTTGGTTATCCAAAACTTTCTCCATGAAAGACCTGGGAGAAGCAACCTATATCTTTGGGATTAGAATCTATAGAGATAGATCAAAACGGTTGCTTGGTCTTTCGCAGTCTACATATATAGACCGAGTGCTAAAAAAGTTTAGCATGTCGGAATCCAAGAAAGGTTACCTTCCCATTAGACATGGGATCGACCTTTCAAAGTCTATGTGTCCGCGCACAGAAGACGAGAGGATTTGCATGAATAAGATTCCCTATGCATCCGCGATAGGATCTATCATGTATGCTATGTTATGTGCTAGGCCTGATGTATCGTATGCTTTGAGCGTCACAAGCAGATACCAGTCGGATCCAGGAATGGATCACTAGGCGGCTGTTAAAACAATCCTTAAGTACTTAAGAAGAACTAAGGATGTGTTCCTAATATATGGAGAAGGAGATATGGTAATACGTGGGTATACAGATGCCAGTTTCCAGACAAATAAGGATGACTCCAAATCACAGTCTGGATACGTATTTACTTTAAATGGAGGCGCATTGAGTTGGAAAAGTTCCAAACAAGACACCGTAGCGGATTCCACCACGGAAGCGGAATATATCGCAGCTTCGGAAGCAGCAAAGGAAGCAGTCTGGATCAAGAAGTTCGTCTCCGAACTTGGCGTGGTTCCAACCATTGATGATGCAGTGCCGGTTTACTGCGACAACAATGGAGCTATTGCACAAGCAAAGGAACCAAGATCTCATCAGCGATCCAAACACGTGCTTCGCCGCTATCATCTGATCAGAGAGATTATAAGTAGGAATGACATACAAATTGAGAGAGTTCCCACTGAAAGGAATATAGCGGATCCTTTAACTAAGGCCTTGCCTCAAAGCAAGTTTGAGGGTCATGTTAGAGCCTGTGGTATTGGATACCGTAGCGATTGGCATTTGGCCAAGTGGGAGATTGTTAGTGATATGAGAGAAGTGTCCTAAGGCAATCGCCTTATGATTGTAAACATTTATTTCAATAAATGATAATTCACTATTTGAGTATACATGTTTGTGTATTTGATTGGGATCTTAAACTCATCTACTGAATGTCCGCCATACAGTTCACAGCATAAGAGAATTTGTGATGGGATCACAACTAGTGATTATCTCTAAATGTGCAAATGTGAAATGTTGGAAATATCCCTAGTCGATGAATTGATAAATACGGACATTATCAGTTCTGTTGAGACTAGCATGGGTTATTCTCTATTCAACTGATTCTCACTGGCTGGTGACATTGGGATGTCCGGAGATAAACATGGATGCTAGTTAAGGGAACTAGTTCATTGGAGTGACTAGCTGTAAGACTTCATATGGGAATCTACATGTAGATATGTCAATGAAGATCTTACTGCGGCTTAAGTGCGATGTTCCTTTGACTTGCGGTGTTCAAGTCATCTTGGTTATAGAGACTTATACTTTGACATCTTAAGCAAGCATCTCCAAGGAGGTGTGGACCCAGGATGATCGGGTATAAGCCGAAGTGCCCGAAGATGTTTGAACAGCCTACAAAGGATTCACCACTCCTTGCGAGGAGATGTATGCCCAGGCCTATCGTCGGATTGTTACTCAAAGCCTCTGGCCAGAGCATATCATGTTTAGAGTGAGAGTCTCTAAAATACATGAGAGTAATTAGAAATCCAAAGGACGAATAAGACATTACTTGGGCTAGGTGTGACGTAGTCAGCCTAGTGGGGACTGACACCATAGACCGTGTCCTGAACCAAGTGGGTATAAGGTGGTGAAGGGAATGGGGCACGATTCATTAGAGCTGCTGAAGGGTTTCAGAATAATTTCTTCTGAGGTCAAACCGTTGATCTTTCGATTAATTGGGGATCATGATGTACTACTAGGTGCCACTCATGATCGTTCTATAATTTGTTGATTATAGACGGCCAACATAAATCGAAAGCCTATTTAGTCACACGCACTACGAGTAATCCGAGGGATTTAAAACGAGTTGAAAATTGGATTTTCCGATCAAGAGAAATAAGTCGAATCTGAGTTAGTCAGAGGCGCAATGGAAGCTAAAAATGGCTAAGTCTTTTGAAGGCTTTTTGGGCGAATTAAATGAGTTTAATTCGCGGCGGTTCGGGTTGGTTTTGGCCGGCCAGAACCCTCTTTGGTGGCCGGCCAAATAGAGGAGAATAAACCAATTTAATTGGTTTAATTAATTAAATAAATCTAGTACGATTTATTTGATAAATTTTGGATAAATAAATTTGTATAAAGAAATTTATATAAATAAAATTTATAGAAATTTATTCTTTTATGGAAGATTAAAATAATCCATGAATTGGATTTATTTTAATTTTATAAAATCAATTATGAATTAATTTTTCCATAATAAGAAAGTTTATAAATTTCTTATAAAATTTATTCTATAATTTAAAGAGAAGAAGAATTAGTTTTTATTATAAATTAGTTTATAATAAAGACTTGGTTTAAACGGAATTAATTCATAAGAATTTATAGGATAAATTTCTTATGATAAATAATTAGTTTTATTATAAAGTTAGTTATAATAAAATTCATAAGAGAATTTATAGGATAAATCTCTTATGATAACTAATTTGTTTTATTATAAATTGTTTATAATAAGACTAGGCTTAAAAGGAATAAGCAATAAGAAAATTTATAAGATAAATTTCTTATAACTAATTCCGTTAATTCGGTTTAAAGGGAGACTTAGCAAAGGAGTTGCTACTATATAAAGGAACCAAAGGCTAGCCCTTAATTCCAACGAAAATAATTAAGAGATTAATTATTCTCTCCCTCTCTCTCTTAATCTCTTCTCTTCTCCTCCCCTCTCCTCCCTTAGGGCCGGCGCCCACAAGGAGACCTAGGGCCGGCGCAACCCTCTCCTCCCCTTGAGGTTGGCGTGAGCTTTCAAGAAGAAGGAGAACTCGAACACGAAGAAGAAGAAGCGGATAGCGACTCCTCTCTTCCCGGAATTCGATTCCGTTACTTCGTTGGTTAGTTTTCCTAATTTTTCTCTTAACCTTCTAGTTGTGCCTTCCGAGAATCTAGTAGTTCTCGTCGGCACAAAACTCGTGACTTTGCGAAGTCATCCCGAAGAGAACTCGGCGTGGACGCGAATAGAGGCGAAGCTTCCAAGGGACGCTACGGTTGGATCTCGTCCCTTTCTTCAAGTTACGCGAGGTATAAAAGTAAATTAGTTTACTTTTCCGCAAAATATTATTGCATGATTATGTCGATACACTATAAGGTTGCATGCTAGATACGAAGTTAAAATAATTTAGGAAATTATTTTATGCAAACTCTTCCGCTGCACGTAAAAATTTAAAATTTTACGAACTCGTATCCTTGTCGACATGCACCCGGTGACATTGCCAAGCTGTTTCTCTACTTCACTTCTGAACTCTTTGAATTTCTCAAAAGCTTCAAATTTGTGTTTCATTAAGAACACATACCCGAATTGTGAGTGATCATCGATAAAGGTAATGAAGTAGCTATAGCCTCCTTGTGCAAGTGTTGACATTGGTCCACATACATCAGTATGTATTAGACCAAGCAATTCTCCCACTGGTTTACCTTTTCCGAAAAAGGGTAATTTGGTCATCTTGCCTTTTAAGCATGATTCGCATGTATCAAATGAACCGGGTTCAAATGATTCCAGAATTCCACATCGGTGTAATTTGGTCATGCGTTTCTTACTTACATGGCCAAGACGACAATGCCACGTATAGGAGTCTATTTGATTATCTATTCGAGCATGTTTGTTGCTAACTTCGATATTGAAAATGTCACCGGATAAATCTAACATGTAGATACCATTGCATAAAGTTTCAGTCCCATAAAGAACACTATTTAAAGTTATGTAATAGCAATTGTTACTAAAAATTAAATGATAACCCTTTTCATTCAAGCATGAAATAGAAACAATGTTCTTTATTAATGAAGGAACAAAATAACAATTATCCAATTCTAAGACAAGTCCAGTAGGAAGCTTTAGCAAATATGTTCCGATGGCAACAGCAGCAATCTTTGCTCCATTTCCAACTCGCAAATTCGCTTCTCCCTTGACAAGTCTTCTTCTATTCCTTAGCCCCTGTATGTCATTACATATATGTGAGATACACTCAGTATCAAGTACCCAGGTGTACGAGGAAATAGAGTGACATTCAATAACGAAGATACCTAAAGAGGATGGGGAATTGGATGCCTTCTTCTTCAAGGACTCAAGATAAACCTTGCAATTTCTTCGCCAGTGGCCCTCCTTGCCGCAGTGATGGCAAGTGCCTTTTGGTGCCTTTTCAATCTTTTTGGCCCTTTTCTTCCTCCCCTTATTTTGTTCTTTGGGCTTCCTCTTAGAGCCTTTCTTTGAGGAACCAACTAACAGTACCGTCTTCTGATCCTGCTTTACAGAAGGCTCTACAGTCTTCAGCAGGTTAAGCAACTCAGGAATGGTAGTCTCCAGTTTGTTCATCCGATAGTTCATCACAAACTATGAGTAACTCTTGGGCAAACAATGCAGAATTAAGTCAATACTTAGTTCGTGATCCATTGCAAATCCGAGTGTGCCTAGTCGCTCAATGTACCCCAACATCTTCAACACAAATTGTGAAACAGAAGTGTCTTCCTGCATCTTAAAAGTGAAGAGGAGTCTGGAGACCTCAAACCTTTCGGATCTCGCCTGCTCGTCAAACAACTTATGAAGATGGAAGACGATGGTATGAGCATCCATATGCTCATGCTGCTTTTGTAGCTTAGGTACCATAGCGGCCAGCATGATGCAACTCGCAAGTTTAGAATCGGTCACATGTTTCTGATAGGCCACTAACTGGTCTAGAGTTGCATCTTCAGGAGGATGGTTGGGAAGTTGTTCTTCAAGGACATAAGCAAGCTTTTTTGCCTTGAGGACTATCCTCAGGTTTCGAAGCCAGTCCATGAAGTTTGGCCCAGTCAGCTTATTAGTGTCTAAAATGGAACGCAAATTCAGAGAAGACATGATCAGGTGATTATCCTAGAAATACAAATTGAGGTTATGTGATGAGAATGATAAAGAATGCATCAATATACATTAATTAAATCCTATTTATTTTTCGAATTGAATAACCCTTTTTATCAATTCGGGAGATCATGGGAACATCTCCAAATAGGTTGATATCCAACCATAGATAAGAACAACCATGGCTAGAGTCCATCAAGTTATTCTTAGCTATGAAGGTAGGTAATTATACCGATTACATATTATACATATGTAACTATCACATTATGCTATCAACTAATTGAATGTTTGCATAAATCATTGGGTTGTTAACTCATTAATAAGTATGCAACAATATACATAGCACCCAACTGCACCTCTCTTTACATCGACCTTGGCTGTGGCACAACAAATCGATACTCCAAGCTTAAGGCTGACCCATTAATCAAGAAATAGTTTTAATATGGTTGGAGCTCATTCAATCGTTTAGTCAGGCTTGGATGTGTCCAACAACCAAAACTAAGGATTGACCTCTGACTCCAACTATATTAATCATAAACTAATTCCATGGTTTGAACATGTTAAGGTTCAAGCCGGGCATGGATGTGTCCATCAACCCAAACGAGAAATAAAACTCCGGTTCTAACCATATTAATGGAAGGTGTTGGCCTTAATATTTTATAAGGGGTTTTGGGCCTCATCCTTTTCTTTTATGCACATTCATGACATATAATTATGTCATGTTCTAATGATTTCCTTAATAAAGTATGTATGTGACTTAATTTATCAAGTCTCATTAATTGAATTAGGAACCGGATTTCCTAATTCTAATTTCATACTTTATTCAAGAAATTGTTTTGGGAAACAATTTCCTGAATTATCATCATCAATTTAGGAAATAATATGTTTAAGACTTTGATTTCTCTAAATCAAATCTTATTAAATTAAGAGACAGATTCCCTTAATTCAACCACATATTATTTTCATGAAAATCTTATTTAAGGAAATATACTCTATAGGAAATAATTTTCCTAATTCATTTTGGAGACAATAATAAGAGCATCACCTCATAAATCAAATCAGGAAATTATTGTTTGAGAATCACCTCAAAAATTTCCAAGATTTGATCACATATTTTATTTATGTAAAATTAATATCAATAACTTAATTTGGACGGCTCCCCGAGGCTCAATCCAAAATAAGAATTTATTGATAATATAATTTGGACGGCTCCCGAGGCTCAATGCAAAATAAAGAATTTTGTAAATAATTTAATTTCTAATTATGAATTGAAATGCCAATTAATATTCCCATAATTTGTCTATACTTTCTTGAAAGAAAGTGTCCAAAATTGCGAGCTTTCCATAAATGGAAAGTTTCCAAAAATAAATGGTTTTCAGAATAATTATAAGTTTCTGGTACAAAGAAAACTTACGTTTTTCCAAAATTGTAAATTTCCAAAATTGGAAATTTCCAAAATAGGAAATTTCCAAAATTGGAAAGTTTTCAAAAATGGAAAGTTTTCACAATTATCATAAAATTTCATAAACAGAGATATTTCAAAAGTTTGTGAAATTTCATGAGGATTTCCAAACTTTGAAATTCCTAAATCGAAAATTTACCATAATTGGAAAGTTCCATAATTGAAAATTTTTTCAAAATTGAGATCATGATAAAGCTTTCCGCAAAACAATTATATGATTATGTCGAACACAGACCTGGCTCTGATACCACTGTTAGGACCGGGTGCATGTTGACATGGATGCGGGTTCGTAATTTTAAAAATTAATTAAGTGCAGCGGAAGGTTTAGCATAAATAATTTCTCTAATTATTTAACCACACATCTAAGCATGCAATTTTATCTTGTGTATACATGATCATATATTTAAAATTTTACAGAAACGTAAACTAATTTACATATTACCTCGCGTAACTCGAAGGAAGGGACGAGATCCAACCGTAAGCGTCCCTTGGAAGCTCCGCCTCTATTCGCGTCCACGCCGAGTATCTTCGGGATGACTTCGCAAAGCCACGAGTTTCGTGTTCTCGAGAACTACTAGATTCTCCGAGAATGCGACGAGAAAAACCAAGAGAGAAGTCGGAAGACTAACCATAAAAGGATGGCCGGCTGGTGCTCCTTCTTGGGGCTGGTTGGCGCACGGCAAGAAGGGGAGAAGAGAAGGAGAGAAAGAGAGGGAGAGAGTCTATGCCTTCATCTATATGATTCTCTCCTAAGCCTTGCCTTGGGTCCTTTATATAGTGGCCTCCCAACCATCAAGCCTCTCAAATATGGAATAACTTATTCCATCATGCCAAGTTTGATTTTATATCATGGTTAAAATCATATTTTAATTCATGATAAAAATTAATCAAGTCTCTTCTCTCTTATAGAATAAATTTCCTTATCATGGTAAATCAATCCATGATTGATAAAATAAACCAATCCATGGTTCATTTTAATTTCCATGAAAAATAAACCAAACCTTGGTTTATTATAAAAAATTTATATCATCCATAATTTTATAAAACAAACCACACTTGGTTTATTTTATAAATTGAACCAAAAATTTGGTTCTCTCCCTTTGTTGTGGCCGGCCAAGCAAAGAGGATGGAGGCCCTCTTTGGCCGGCCCATCCAAGGCAAGCCCCAATGAATTAAACTTATTTAATTCATCTATTAAGTCTTCAAAAGACTTAGCCATTTTACGCTTCTGATGCGTCTCTGAAAAATTCAGATTCGACTTATCGTTTGGCTCAACCAAACATAATCTCTCTTGATTGGAAAATCCAATTTTCAACTCATTTTAAATCCCTCGGATTACTCGTAGTGCGTGTGACTAAATAGGCTTTCGATTTATGTTGACCGTCTATAATTAATCAATTATAGAACGATCATGAGTGACACCTAGTAGTATATCATGATCCCCAATTAATCGAAAGATCAACGGTTGACCTCAGAAACAATTCTGAAACCCTTCAGCAGCTATAATGAATCGTGCCCCATTCCCTTCACCATCTTATACCCACTTGGTTCAGGACATGGTCTATGTGTGTCAGTCCCCACTAGGCTGACTACGTCACACCTAGCCCAAGTAACGTTTTCTCGTCCTACGGATTCTAATTACTCTCATGTATTTAAGAGATTCATACTCTGAACATGTCATGCTCTGGCCAGAGTCTTCGAGTAACAATCCGACGATAGGCCTCGGGTATACATCTCCTCGCAAGGAGTGGTGAATCCTTTATAGGCTGTTCAAACATCTTCGGGCACTTCGGCTTATACCCAATCATCCTGGGTCCACACCTCCTTAGAGATGCTTGCTTAAGATGTCAAAGTATAAGTCTCCATGACCAAGATGACTTGAACACCGCAAGTCAAAGGAACATCGCACTTAAGCTGCAGTAAGAACTTCACTGACATATTTATATGTAGACTACCATATGAAGTTTTACAACCAGTCAATCCAATGAACTAGTTCCCTTAATTAGCATTCATGTTTATCTCCGGACATCTCAATGTCACCAGCCAGTGAGAATCAGCTGATTAGAGAATAACACATGCTAGTCTCAACAGAATTGATAGTGTCCATATTTATCAATTCATCGACTAGGGACAATTTCAATACTTCACAATTGCACATGTAGAGATAATTACTAGTTGTGAATTCATCACAAATTCTCTCATGCTGTGAATTATATTGCGGACATTCAGTAAATGAGTTTAAGATCTCAATCAAATACACAAACATGTATACTCAAATAGTGAATATTCATTTATTAGAATAAATGATTACAATCATAAGGCGATTTGCCTTAGGACACTTCTCTCATATCACTAACAGAAGATATACCTAATGTACCAGAGGATGACAAACCTATATGAGAAGAAGCAGGCATGACAGAGGACTGTGAAGCAAGGAATTGTTAAAACTACTCAAATATATATAGATCTAAAGAGGGGGCAGCCACTACATTATTACTAGATTGAGGTAGTCGATTATCAGATTTCCATGAAACATTTTGATGTAGCACTTGTGGTCGATGAGGTCATTGTTGCTGATACTACTGCTTGGGTGGTCATTTACCTTTGTTTAATAATAATGGACACTAAGATTTTCAGTGTTCTTTATTTTTGCAATAAACACATTCATCATTAGAAACTTTCGAAGTTGATCTATTTTGATTATGAGGTGGAGGCCACTGTGGTGCTGCAAAAACTAATGGTGACGATGGTGCAATAGTTCTTTTATCAACCGAGACTTAAGGCGAATCTCCTCTGCAAGCAATTCATGTACCACAGAATCTACGGAAGGGAGAGGATTGTGATGCAAAATTGTTCCACATAATCCTTCAAAATTATCACGAAGAGTCATCAAGAATTTGACCATACGTTGTTCTTCTCTATGAGTGATATAATATGGAAATACTCGTAATTCTGAGGATTCTATGAGTGTCAACTGATTCCATAGTTTTGACATGCCCGAATAAAAGTTTTGGATACCCATATCTTGCTGTTGAAGTGCGCGGATATTTGCTTCTAATTGATATTGTTTGTCAAAGTTGGACTGTGTGTATAATCTTGTCAGATGATCTCAAACCACTTTAGCAGTCTCGTACTTAGCCAACTGAGCACCAATAGAGTGTGTAACAGAATTATTGATTCACGTAATAATATTCGCATTATCGGTCTCCCAAATATCTATCGACTTTGTATAATCAGCAGCATTGTTATCCGTAGGTTTACTTCATACACCTAAAATATATCCCCATATAGATTTTCCATGCAAGAAATTTTTCATAATATATCCCTAATATGAATAATTTTTTCCATCCAATTGAACACTAATCGATTGAAGCGAATCATCTGTATGACCACTCATGGTGACAGAACAAATAGTGCTCATGAATAACAAAATAGTGAACAAAAATAAGTTGATGTGAGAATAAAAGAAACTCAACCAATGTTTAAAACGAAAAATTTATACAAACGCACCAGAAATTTTTTTTGGGGGTTTCGCCCCAAACCTCGAGCAAGGGCGCGCTGCCCCCTGCAACCCCTAGCGAACTCACTGCAGAGTTCGATCCGTGAAAGCTGTAGATCGAATTATCAGTCCTTCAATCAAATAATCAAAGTCATAAAGAATCATATGTTGGTGCAGTTTGCACTAACGGTCAAACTCGGGTTTTGATGTATGACAAAGTGGTTAAAGTTAGGGTTGTTGGTGTTTAACCTCTTTACTAAGTGTGCAGGGTTGAAAGACTTAGGACCAGACACCAGGCTGAAGTCCAGGATGGTTGAGTCCTGGCGGGAAGTCCAGTTGGGTCCGCGGGACCTGACAACTGGCTGAAGACCAAGTTGGTTGAGACTTGGCAGGAAGACCAAGGTGGTTGAGCCTTGGCAGGAAGTCCTGGTGGGTCAAGAAGTCAAGTAGAGCTGCACAAGGTAAGTGAGGTAAGTCACTGGAGGAGCGAACCAGTGAGGACGCGTTCCCCTTGAGGGAACATTAGGCGTTGGCTCGACCTAGGGCTCCATTTTGGAGACCCAAAGTCAGAACCAAGACAGCCAAGGCTGTGTAAATTAACTTATTAATTGCTGTTTTGGACTAACCCTGGATGCAGGACCGAAGGACTGTGTTTCTGCAGCTCAGAGAGCCTCAAAGGAGTGAGGCTGTAACTGAGCAGGGCGCCCCGGATGTTTCGGGCGCCCCAGAGTCAACCCAAAGTCAGCAGAGCAAGTAAACGCCCCGACAGCAGCATATTTGGGGGCGCCCCGGATGTTTCGGGCGCCCCGCGCGCGTCGGGCGCCCCGCGTGTCGCGGGTGCCCACTGTGCCACGCCACTGGCAGCTGCAGCAGCTCACCCTCGCGAAGAAGATGAAGCCTTGACCGGTCAAAACCGGGCGCCCCGCGCGCGTCGGGCGCCCCAGTCAAAGGTGATCCCGAAGAAGCAGAGATCAGCCTTGACCAGAGGGCTCGCCGGATCGAAAGCCACGTGGGGGGGCGCCCCGAGCATCCTGGGCGCCCCCAGCCCTATATAAAGGGCCCTCGACCCTCTTCTTCAGTACAACACTTCTTCCAACGCCTCAAAGTTCTTCTACGCTCGCGCATTGCTCCGGAAACGCCTCACTTCGAGCCGACGACGTCCTGCTGCCCCGAAAGAGTCGACCTACTCCGGACGTCGGTAAAAAGAAGAACTTAACTTTTTAATACATATTCTTATTGCATCAAATTACTTGAAAGTGTGGGGTTGTCACACTTTCAATTCACTTGTACTCGCCTACTCTATCGGGGTTGACCGATAGAGAGTTTTAGTGGATTGCCCAACGGAAAGGTCCGAGGGACCTGGGCCTTCGAGTAGGAGTCGCCGAAGGCTCCGAACGAAGTAAAAATCGTTCGTGTTTGTGTGTTCGTTTTTCGTTTCTTTCATTTCCGCTGTGCACGCTTTTTAAAGCACTCTGATTTAAATTTTAAAAGTCACGTGATTCACCCCCCCCCCTCTCACGTGCATCGATCCCACAAGTGGTATCAGAGCCTGGTACGCTCTGTATCGGTGCAACCACCATAAGAGCCGGGGGAAATCCAGTTTTTTTTTTTGAGTTTTGGTTTTTCGCTACACTTGATCTAAATTAGGTATTGTTGCCTAGATTTGGATTATTTTTTCCGTTCGTTTGATTTTACTCGAATTTGGTGCAACACCATTTCGAGTCACTCTTTCTCTCTCTTCTCCTTTTTCTACCACACTACTAATCCAAGACCTAGTCTTGGGACAAGTTTTTGTGTAGTCTATTTCAGATGGCTCAAGGTGAAGGCTATAGCACTGCCCGCCCTCCCCTCTATAATGGGGAAGACTTTCCCTACTGGAAGAGAAGGATGGAGGTTTATCTAAAGACCGACATGGATCAGTGGTTTGCAGTTCAAACAGGCTACACACCGCCAATGGATGAGGGAAATAATGCTCCACTGAAGCCCGACAGATGGAACCCAGAGATGAAGAAAAAGGCTCAGACCGAGTTCAAAGCCCAGAACACCCTCCAGTGTGGACTTACCAAAGAGGAGCTAAACAGAATTGGACCAACCGACTCAGCAAAGGAGCTATGGGACAAATTAATTGAACTACATGAAGGCACCTCTGATGCCAAGGTAACAAAAAGGGATTTACTTTTAAATAAGTTATTTAATATAAAAATGCAGGAAGGAGAATCTGCAAGCCAACTCCACGCCCGGATCAAGGACATACTAAATGGACTCCACCTAATCGGGCACAAACAAGAAAACAGAGACATCATAAGGTATGCTTTAAATGCATTCCCTAGAAATTCACTATGGGCATCGATTATAGATGCTTATAAAATTTCTAGGAACCTTTCTAAAATTAATTTAGATGAATTGTTTTGTGAATTAGAACTGCACGAACAGACTAACGCCAAGGCCGAGAAAGGATTTGCCTTATTTGCAGGTTCCTCAAAAGATGGCAAGTTAAACAAGAAAATTCAAGAATTAAAAGAAGAGTCAAACTCAGACTCAGATGATGAGGAACAAATGGTCAACCTAGTAAGAAAAGTCTTCGCCAAAAAGAAAAGCCGGTTCTCAAGAAAGGACCTCCAGAGGATAATGAAGCCTACCAGTAGTGAAGACAAAAGTAAAATAACCTGTTTCGGCTGCAACAGAAAAGGACACTTCAAACACGAATGCCCCTACAAAAAGGAGAATCAACCCAAGAAGAATAAGAAGAAGAAGGCTCTTCAAGCCACTTGGGACGACAGCACAGACGACTCCGACGATGAACCACCAAGGAACTCAAACTATCTCGCACTAATGGCAACCGGACCCGGGTCAGACTCAGAGCACGACGAAGATTCTGAATACGAGTCGAGTCAAGAGATCGGACTCTTTTCGGACGACTCGACTAAGGTATATTTAGATTCAGTAAATGAAAAGTTCTTTAAAATTATTTCTGTTTTAAATAAAAAATTGCTTGAATCTGAATCTAGAAATGACCAGCTTCTTAAGGAAAATCAAGACCTTAAGGAGCAATTAATTAATACCAGAACATTAACTGAACAAACTCAAAATCAAAAATTAATTGAGCTTGAAACTGAAAACTCAACCCTAAAGGGCGAAGTCCTAAAACTTAAGGATCTACTAGCAACTTTCACAACCCGATCCAAGAACCTTGACCTTATTCTTGGATCACAAAAGGGCATGTATAACAAATCTGGGATAGGATATAAATCGAGATCGTCCCAAAGATCCTTTATCTACTTTATCCACCCCCGCAAAATCAACGAAAAGCATGGGTTCCGAAAGCTTATCTAACAAAGCAAGTAGGTCAGAATCAATTTTATGTCCCAAAAAGGGACATCCATTACATTGACCCTAGACACCCAGTCTACAATTTAGGGGGAGGCTCCAAACTAGTTGGCACCTTAAAATCAGCCGCTGCCCAGGTGGGCACTTAGGACTAGCTTCAAAGTTAATTTGACTCTTGTACTATTTAGTAACAGGGTTTTCAATGAGTAAGTTAAAAGTCCAACTTCTTTAAGCGGCTTTGCCTAGAAAATGGTTGTTGCTCCAATAAGGCTTCGGCCAAAGAAGGCCACTGTGCCTCGCCATGGCCTGGAAGCCAATTATTGAAATGTACTTTTAAATTACTACTTGTTAAACTTGAATCTAACACAAGGTCAAGTTAACTTTTCTAAACAAAATCAAAATCATCTCACAAAATCATAGGACTCCCTTGATTGATGACTTAGACCGAGTGAGATGAATAAGGATAACCAAATTCAAATTATTGATTGATAACTCAACTTTCAAAAATTAAAATTAAAATTAAAATTAAAATTAAAATTAAAATTAAAATTAAAATTAAAATTAAATTTCAAATTAAAATTAAAATTAAAATTAAAATTAAAATTAAAATTAAAATTCAAATTCAAATTCAAATACAAATTAAATTCAAATTCAAATTAAAATTAAAATTAAAAAAAAATTAAAATTAAAAATCAAATTCAAGCTCATCTCACACAAACGATAGGATCCCTTTGATTGACAATATTAGACTGAGTGAGATGATTAGAGACAATAAAATTTGAAACTTGGGCATTTTAACCTAACCGTTACTTAATTAAATTTTAACCGATAAAATTTTACTTTCTTTTCACCAAATTAAATATTAATTAAAATTTTAATCGTATTTATAAATTTGAACCTTATTTAAATGTTAAAATTAAACTTTAAAATTCTTAATTAAATCATATTTTAACTTAATCTAAATCTTAATTTTTCACCTAATTAAATCCTTAATTAAAAATTCATCTAATTAAATTTCAACATAAATTAAAAATTAACCTTAATTAAATTCTACTTTAACTTTAACTAAAATTTGCATAATCAAACTTTACTTAAATTAACTTTAATTAAATTAAAATTTAACGTTAATTAAATTTTATATAATTAAAAATTTAACTCTTTACATAATCAAATGTTAATCATTAATTAATTAAACTTGAATCCTTAATAAACTTTAATCCTTAATCAACTTTAATCCTTAATTAATTAGAATTTCAATATTTATTCAGACTCCAATGATTGAATCTTTAATTAAATCTTAACTAACTTTAATTTATTTAAAATTCGACCAAATTAAATTTTAACCCCTAAAATTTTACCTAATTGAACCTCAACCCTTTATTAAAACTTCATTTAAATACCTCTAACTTTAATCCCCAAATAACTAAAGCTTGTAATTAAAATTTTACCTTAATCTTAATTGAAATTCTTAATAATCTTAACCTTAAGTTTAATTAAAAATCTTAATTATTTAAACTTTAATCTTAATCTTAATTAAAATCAAACTTTAACTCTTTATTAAATCTTAATTTAATTTTACCAAAATTGAATCCTAATTAAAATTAAACTTTAATTCTTAATCGTAATTAAAATTAAACTTTAAATATTACTTCAATTAAAATCATAATTAAATTTTAAAACTTTAACTTAATTTTTGATGTTTAATTAAAATTTATCAACCCAACCAACCTTAACCAACTTAACTAAAAACTTTAATTAAACCAAACTTAAATATAATTAACCTAATTAAACTTTAATTAAACCAAACTTAAATCTAATGAATAAAAACCTAATTAAACCAAACCTAAAAGCAAACCCACACTAAAGGCTTAATTAAGCCTACACCTAATCCTTAATTAAACCAACTTAACAAAAAAAAAACTCTTTTGTTTCCTTTTCTCTTTCTGCTTGTTCTTTTACGAAATTACCCCTAAGGACTTATGGAGAATATCGAGTTGAGGGGGAGGGAAAATATTTCTATACATCTTTTTGGCAAATCCCTTATAACATATTTGAAAATAACTGTTTTAAAAATACTATTTTTTTTAAGTTTCTTTATTCTTTCAATTATATTCTTTTCAAAACTTATTTTCAATTTTTTTGTGCTTTCAAAGATATTCTTATTATCATTTGAAAATAATAATAATAACTTTATTACTATATCAAATTTTGTTTCAAAATATTAAACAATCCTCTTGAAAATCTCTCTTCAAATACTTTTCAACTATTTTATTAAAATATGTGATTAAAAAAATGCCCTATATCTAAACCTATTTTAAGAGATGCCATACATGTCTTATTTTTACTGTTTTGTTTGAAAAATATTAGGATTATGCTTATAAATAGTTCCTTGCAATTCCTATTTAGCATTGAAAATCCGTATTTTTGGGTCTTGCAAATCTCCTTTTTCAAATTTTAGCTTGTTCTTATACTAGAATGTATCAAAATATTTTGATTGATTTACTTCCAAAAATGATTCTTTTGAAATATTTTTATTTGTAGTTTGGATATCCCTAGGACATAATAGAATGTTTACCTTGAAATTGACAAGGAATTCTAAGGGCTTGTCAAGTTAAGGGGGAGTTCAAACTAACTTGGAAAATTAATTTTAAGAATAGTTTGATTAAGTCTATGATATTACTTTTAAAGTATAACTATTTTCAAAAGAATCTAAGGCATATTCTTGAAAAATTAGTTTTAAAAATTGAATAATGGTCTTGAAACTTTTAAAGCTTATTCTTAGAATATCTTCCTTCTTCTAAGTTAAAGCTCAGTAGCAAAGTTTCTTTTGGCTTTGAAAAATATGTATTATTTGGGAAATTTTTATATATTTCTTTTAAAAAGATTGTCAAGCTTAACTTTGAAAATATTTCTAATTCATTTGAAAAATAATGTTGTTGAAAACTATTTGTTAGTTTTGAAAGCTAAGTTAATTGATTTAGGGGGAGTTCCTTTTTTCACTTAGGCTATTTATCTTACTTAATCTATTTTGCCTAAGTCTAGTTTTCCCTATCACTTAGCTTTGGATCCTACTCTCCGTAACTTAATATACATATGTTTTTTTTGATGAATGACAAAGGGGGAGAGTAGGGTTAAAGCTTAGAAAATTCTATTTGCTACTTAATTTTGCACCATGTACCTTCATGCTTATTTACTTGCATGTATCTGCTAGTTTTTCTCTAGCTTTAACCTAGGTTGTCATTACATCAAAAAGGGGGAGATTGTTGGTGCAGTTTGCACTAACGGTCAAACTCGGGTTTTGATGTATGACAAAGTGGTTAAAGTTAGGGTTGTTGGTGTTTAACCTCTTTACTAAGTGTGCAGGGTTGAAAGACTTAGGACCAGACACCAGGCTGAAGTCCAGGATGGTTGAGTCCTGGCGGGAAGTCCAGTTGGGTCCGCGGGACCTGACAACTGGCTGAAGACCAAGTTGGTTGAGACTTGGCAGGAAGACCAAGGTGGTTGAGCCTTGGCAGGAAGTCCTGGTGGGTCAAGAAGTCAAGTAGAGCTGCACAAGGTAAGTGAGGTAAGTCACTGGAGGAGCAAACCAGTGAGGACGCGTTCCCCTTGAGGGAACATTAGGCGTCGGCTCGACCTAGGGCTCCATTTTGGAGACCCAAAGTCAGAACCAAGACAGCCAAGGCTGTGTAAATTAACTTATTAATTGCTGTTTTGGACTAACCCTGGATGCAGGACCGAAGGACTGTGTTTCTGCAGCTCAGAGAGCCTCAAAGGAGTGAGGCTGTAACTGAGCAGGGCGCCCCGGATGTTTCGGGCGCCCCAGAGTCAACCCAAAGTCAGCAGAGCAAGTAAACGCCCCGACAGCAGCACATTTGGGGGCGCCCCGCGCGCGTCGGGCGCCCCGCGTGTCGCGGGCGCCCACTGTGCCACGCCACTGGCAGCTGTAGCAGTTCACCCTCGCGAAGAAGATGAAGCCTTGACCGGTCAAAACCGGGCGCCCCGCGCGCGTCGGGCGCCCCAGTTAAAGGTGATCCCGAAGAAGCAGAGATCAGCCTTGACCAGAGGGCTCGCCGGATCGAAAGCCACGTGGGGGGGCGCCCCGAGCATCCCGGGCGCCCCCAGCCCTATATAAAGGGCCCTCGACCCTCTTCTTCAGTACAACACTTCTTCCAACGCCTCAAAGTTCTTCTACGCTCGCGCATTGCTCCGGAAACGCCTCACTTCGAGCCGACGACGTCCTGCTGCCCCGAAAGAGTCGACCTACTCCGGACGTCGGTAAAAAGAAGAACTTAACTTTTTAATACATATTCTTATTGCATCAAATTACTTGAAAGTGTGGGGTTGTCACACTTTCAATTCACTTGTACTCGCCTACTCTATCGGGGTTGACCGATAGAGAGTTTTAGTGGATTGCCCAACGGAAAGGTCCGAGGGACCTGGGCCTTCGAGTAGGAGTCGCCGAAGGCTCCGAACGAAGTAAAAATCATTCGTGTTTGTGTGTTCGTTTTTCGTTTCTTTCATTTCCGCTGTGCACGCTTTTTAAAGCACTCTGATTTAAATTTTAAAAGTCACGTGATTCACCCCCCCCCCCTCTCACGTGCATCGATCCCACACCATACTCTAATACCATGTAAAAATTGAGAAAAGAAAAATAGTCATCTTGATAAATCCAAAAGTGTTTTAGAAAGAAAGAATACAAAGTCTTATATTGATGGATCAAGAACCCCTAAATTGAAAAGAAAAAAGACTAAATTGCCGTAAAAGCTATAAACAAATAATTAAAATATATACAATCTAACAGTATGCACCAAATATGGGAATTAAATCCGATAGCCATTAGCTACCTCTCTAATATTCACCAAGTGCCATGTGTTTGTAGGAGAGCATCTAGTTAATCAAATTTGACAATCTCATAATTGCTTCTCTATTCATTTGGTACCACGTGTTCCAGAATATTAGTAGGAGATAGTCTTGTTGACGAGACGTTTACAAGACAACATAAAATGTGGGCCTGATATGTGGATAAGGAAATGTAGCTGTGTTGAGTGGCCTTATGGATAATTGAAGTTAGCGGCTAAAGCAGATAGAGATAGGATGTTGGAATGAGACTGACTAGTGGAGGATGTCAACGACTGAAGCTGAGATATGGTACTGTGATATGAGACTAAAGCATGGAGGATGCCGGCGATTGAAGCCAAGCCAGGATGTCGGGATCTGAAACTAAAGCATGGAGGATGTCGACGACTAAAGCCAAGCCAAGATGTTGGGATCTGAGATTAAGAGAGGTGTAGGGTTTTAGAGCTGAGATATAAACAAAGGATGTTGTGATATGAGACCGAGCTAAGGAGATGTTGGGTTCTGAGTCCAAGTGTGAGACTAAGATGGATGTCCACTAATGAAATTAACCAAGATATAGATGGAGGATGTCGTGATCTGAGACTAAGCTAAAGAGATGTTGGATTCTGAGCTCGAGTCATGGAGGATATTAGCAGCTGAGACCGATGCTTGCAAAATATCAACAGCTAAGATTGAGGTGTAATAGCTAACTTGTCCTTAATCAAATTTGAATTTTTTTTAGATAAGTATATTGAGCTGAGCCGATCAGACCCAAGTCTCATCGAGGATAGGTTTGATTCCTTTTTAATCACTTTTGACTCAATTTTGACTAACAGTCCAACATGACTTTTGATCTTAGAAAACAACAAGGTTGTTGGATTCCGCGATGTTATAGACAAAAATTTTTCATTGACTACTAAAATAAATTCAAACCTTTCTAAAATTTTAAAACTCTCCAAATATAATATGCTATACCCATGTTATCTAAGAAATTCGATGCACCTTTTACCATCTCACCATATACCCCGCGGCTCATCTACTTGATAAACAATAATATTCTTGATTGAGTAGGTTGCTCGTGGAATATCAATGACATATTTTTCTCTGCTCCTGTTAAGCATGCATCAATTTCTACGTGGTCTTGGTTCATCTATCCACTTCCATGAGTTCCTAAATTGAGATATATCTGCCCCCGGAGCTATGGTATAACAGAAGGGCGACTAGTTGTCTCCCAAACTCCCACGATTCAATCTGTAGTTATGATGAATTTTACAGGAATTTTTCCTTCAAATGAGGCACTCAACCGTGGGATGTTGGGCTTCTGGACAGCCTGCCGAGAGCGCTTCTTGATTTACCCTGGTAACCAAGGGAAAGCTCCGTGGGGTCAGGTCGGTCACCCAGGTTCAACGTTCCCAACCTAGTTAACCATTTTTTTTTAAAATCGAGATAAATCTATTTAGCGTAGTACTTGTTGGGGTTGCAAGGTTGCAAACATAGTCCCACATTGAAAACACATGGGAAAGATCATCGGCTTATAAGGGAAAGATATCTCCATTGGTATGAGACTTTTTGTGGAGAGTCGAAGAGCAAAACCATGAGGGCTTAGACCCAAAGTGTACAATATAATACCATTGTGTAGATATCTAATTTCTTTTGGTCCTAACAATTGGTATCAGAGCCAGGTCGCTCCTTACCGGACTAACCGCCGGAAGAAGCACAAGCTAGAACCATGATCCAGATTTAACCATGTGGGTTAAGCCATGAACAAAGGAAGTGTAGGCTCCTGTGTCTTGATCAAGAGGACCAGACATCAGGCAGAGAAGTCCTAGTTGCGGCTAGGAGGTGAAGCCCTAATAGGTCGGGTGGATCGAGGGGCAGAAATTTCTGGTGGGTTGAGGATCCGACATCAAACGGAAATACTTTCCGCTTAAGGGGGGCATACGGTCCTTTGTTTGGGGGGGGGGGGGATTGTTGGGGGTTCAAGGTTGCAAACATAGTCTCACATTGAAAACTCATGGGAAAGATCATAAATTTATAAGGGAAAGATATCTCCATTAGTATGAGACATTTTGGGGAGAGCCCAAGAGCAAAATCATAAGGGCTTAGGCCCAAAGTGTACAATATCATACCATTGTAGAGATATTTAATTCCTTTTGGTCCTAATAGTACTCTCATCCCTACCTTATATAGATAATTATAACACCGATTGCCCCATGGAGTCGTAGGCTAGTTTTGGACTTAGGAGATGCAAAGATGATTATATTGATATATCTTGACTAAACCCTATAAAGTTTTAAATGGCATAATCGTAAGAAAAAAAAACAAAAAATAAAAATAAAACAAATAGATTTGGTCCACACGAGTTTGCGTGTTAAGATATATAATATGGACCTTTTACTCCACATTAGAAGCGTCTTAGACCATTTATTTATTTATTTTAAGCCTCTAGTCATGCCAATAAATTTTCCTTTAGAGTTTAGGGGTGGGTTATAGTATTAAACATACGAAAATTTTCAAAATGAAAAAAATATGTGGAGTGTGCACAGAACCTTACATATCTTACATCGCACACTTCGTACACACTTCAAAAAAAAATTCTATTTGAAAATTTTTATATCCTTAATACTATAATCTAATCCCTAAACTCTAAAGGAAAATTTTTATTGGCATAACCGGGGGCTTAAAGAAAATTGGGCGTAGGCGCTGGAGGCGCCTCAAGTAGGGGTGTGGACCAGAAGGTCTGCAACATAACACCATTGGTCTAAGCGACTGAAATGTCCCCAGGTGCGTGGATTCATTCCATGTGTATTTTTTGTTTTGTTTTTTTGGGTATATTATATGTATTTAGGATTTAAAATTTTAAAATTTAGAGGTTGGATTATAATAAGTTTAAGCTAATAAGATTTTCTCTCTAGGGTTCATGCTTCCCTCTTAGGTTATAGTGTTCAAGATAAAAAAAAAGTTAGATGCTCACGGGGTATATTATATGTATTTAAGATTTACTATTTAATCATTCCAGGCGTACTTTTTATTATTATTTTTTGATATATTATATGTATTTAGGGTTTAAAATTTTAAGATTTATGGGTTGAATTATAATTAGTTTAAGTTAATAAGATTTTTTTTCTAGGATTCATGCTTCCCTCTTAGATTATAGTGTTCAACATAAAAAAAAATTTAGATACTCACAATGTATATTATATATATTTAAGATTTAAGATTTAAAAAAATATTGATTTAAAAAAATTGAATCAAGACACCTGAATCAAATCAAGGCGCTTGGATCAATGTAATAAAAAAAATGAATCCAG
>JAGFNQ010004063.1:0-63205 GCA_024364735.1 Boesenbergia rotunda
TGAGGTTGAGATCAAATGAGTTGAACCCAACCTATCTCTGGCACTGTCGCTTAGGCCACATAAATGAGAGTCGCTTGTCCAGCTCCATAAGGATGGTTTGCTGGACTCATTTGATTTGAATCATATGAGACATGCGAGTCATGCCTTCTAGGCAAGATGACTAAGACTCCCTTTAGTGGACATAGCGAAAGAGCGACAGACTTGTTAGGACTCATACATAGTGATGTATGTGGCCCTTTCAATGTCGCTGCCAGAGGTGGTTACAGGTACTTCATCACATTTACTGATGACTTCAGTAGATATGACTATGTGTATTTGATGACACATAAGTCTGAATCCTTTGAAAAGTTCAAAGAATTCAGAAATGAAGTACAGAACCAACTTGGCAAGAGTATTAAGATACTTCGATCAGATCGAGGTGGAGAATACTTGAGCCATGAGTTTCGTGACTACCTAGCTGAGTCTGGGATTCTATCCCAACTCACTCCCCCTGGAACACCACAGTGGAATGGTGTATCCGAAAGGAGGAATCGTACCTTATTAGATATGGTACGATCTATGATGAGTCACGCAGATCTTCCTATATCCTTTTGGGGATATGCTCTAGACACGGCAGCGTTCACACTAAACCGTGTTCCATCAAAGGCTGTCATGAAGACACCATATACGATATGGACAGGGAGGAGTCCCAAGTTGTCTTTCATGAGGGTTTGGGGTTGTGAGGCTTACGTACGACGTCAAGTCTCAGACAAACTGGGACCCAAATCTGATAAGTGCTATTTCGTGGGATATCCCAAGGAAACTAAGGGATATTACTTCTACATTCCCAGTCAACACAAAGTGTTTGTTGCTAAGACTGGGGTCTTTCTAGAAAGGGATTTTGTTTCTAGAAAGACTAGTGGGAGTTCGTTTGATCTTGAAGAAATTCAAGACAACGACCATAGCACTGAGCCCTTGATGGATACTGAACAGGAACCACAAGAAATTGTGGATGAGATTGTTACACAAGAAATTGTGGAACAACAACCTGTTCAGGTAGACTTACCTCTTCGCAGGTCTGATAGGGTACGTCGTCAGCCTGAGAGATATTCATTTCTCTTGCCTGACCATGATGACGTTATGATCATTGAGAATGAACCTACCACCTATCAGGAAGCTGTGATGAGCCCAGATTCTGAGTCATGGCTGGAAGCCATGAGATCCGAAATGGAATCCATGTACACTAACCAAGTTTGGACCTTGGTTGATCCACCTGAAGGGGTCAAACCCATTGGGTGTAAATGGGTCTTTAAGAGAAAGCCTAACATGGATGGACTTACTCATACCTATAAGGGTAGACTGGTAGCTAAAGGTTTCAAGCAAATTCATGGTATTGACTATGATGAAACTTTTTCTCCAGTAGCGATGTTTAAGTCTATTCGGATCATGCTTGCTATTGCAGCCTACCACGATTATGAGATCTGACAGATGGATGTCAAGACAGCGTTTCTGAATGGAAACCTCCTCGAGGATGTGTACATGACACAGCCTGAGGGTTTTGTAGATCCACAGCATACTGGCAGAGTATGCAAGCTGCATAGGGCCATTTATGGTCTAAAGCAAGCTTCTCGGAGCTGGAATCTTCGATTCGATGATGCGATCAAACAGTTTGGTTTCATCAAGAACGAAGATGAACCTTGTGTCTACAAGATGGTTAGTGGGAGCATAGTAGTCTTCCTAGTCTTGTATGTGGATGACATACTACTCATTGGGAACGACATCCCTTCGCTACAGTCTGTGAAGACTTGGTTGGGGACTTGTTTCGCAATGAAGGACTTAGGTGAAGCAGCCTGCATTCTAGGCATTAAGATCTATAGAGATAGATCTAAAAGATTGCTTGGCCTAAGTCAGAGTACATACATTGATACCGTTTTGCAACGGTTTGCCATGCAGAATTCCAAGAAGGGAAATCTGCCAATGTCACATGGCGTGAGTCTTTCGAAGACTCAAGGTCCCTCTTCTAGAGAGGAGAGAGACCGCATGAGCAAGATCCCTTATGCCTCAGCCATAGGATCTATCATGTACGCCATGTTATGTACTCGTCCTGATGTCTCGTATGCTTTGAGCATGACGACCAGATACCAGTCAGATCCAGGTGAACGTCACTGGATAGCAGTCAAGAACATTCTTAAGTACTTGAGAAGGACTAAAGAATATTTCTTGATATTTGGAGGCGAAGAGGAGCTAAATGTAAATGGTTACAGTGATGCTAGCTTCCAAACTGACCAGGATGACTACAGATCGTAGTCAGGGTTCGTGTTTTGCTTAAATGGTGGCGCTGTCAGCTGGAAGAGTTCAAAGCAGGATACAGTTGCTGATTCTACAACAGAAGCTGAGTACATTGCTGCATCTGAGGCAGCAAAGGAGCCAGTTTGGATCCGCAAGTTCATTACTGAGCTTGGAGTGGTTCCTAGTATAGCCGACCCAGTACAGCTCTATTGTGACAACAATGGAGCTATTGCGCAGGCTAAGGAACCTCGCTCACACCAGCGGACCAAACACATACTACGGCGATTCCATCTCATTCGAGAGATCATCGATCGAGGAGATGTGAAGATTTGCAGAGTACCCACAGAGGCTAACGTCGCAGATCCCTTGACCAAGGCTTTGGCACAGATAAAGCATGATGGTCACACTAGGTCATTGGGTATTAGATACTACAGCGATTGGCACTAGTGCTAGTGGGAGATTGTTAGTGAGAGCCCTAGAGCCAATCATATGATGATTACTTTTTGGACTCATTGTATCATATTCTTGTATATATATTTCTTATATATAAAGGCATTTCTTATGGTTATTGTACTTATGTGTATTGGTGCCAAATAACTTAGTATAATAACGTCCTTGAGTAGAAGGTTCTTATCTATATCAATCGATTAGTTGAATCGATAGTGAGATGATATAGAGAACACTACTCTTAATTATTCCTAGTCAAGTATCAACATTCTAGGACAATGTTAATGCATAGAGACTAGCATGTAGGTCAACATGATGACTTGATCTCACAAGTCATGGATATGAGATATCAAGTTGACACATGGGTATACATTAGAGAATGTATACTGAATGACCCACCATGAGAAAGTATCATGGATCGTTATATGAGTGTCATATACTTTCTCATGTGACTATTAGTATGACTATTAGTCCTTAGACCTGAAGTCACCATAGTTCCCTACATAAGGAGTTATGTACTTTGGTTTCGTCAAACGTCACCCGTAACTGGGTGGACTATAAAGGCGATTACTGGGTATGTAACAAATTATGCGGAGGGATGTGAGTGATGTAGATGGGATCTATCCCTCCTATATGACGGGAGAGATATCATAGTCTTGATAGAGTGAGATCACTAAGTGCATGGCCATGCCCAAATAAGACAATATGAGATATTGAGCTTATTTGATTATAGTGAGTCTACTTGGAGTTCAAGACACATAGATTGATTGGAGGATGACACGGTCTATGCCTCATGAAAGATCAATCTAGATATCGAGGATAGAAGGACGTTGTCACATATTGTGATGGTCACAATTCTTAGTCACATTGGTGATGTTGGATCTCAACATTCTTGTAACTTGGGTAGCAATGATGTGTTGCTAGATACCGCTCATTGCTTATGTTTCTAAGAGGTTAGAAGCATTGCCAATGTTACAAGAACCTATAGGGTCACACGCAAAGAACAAATAGATGGAGAAAAATTGAAGTCAAGTTTGACTTGGCTAAATATGGAAAGTCCATAAAAGACAAGTTTGACTTGACCCAAATCCAAATCAAGTTTGACTTGACTTGGTTCCACTTCAAGTTAGACTTGACATGGGAGAAGAAATGGAGTCAAGTTTGACTTGACTAAATATGGAAAGTCCATAAAAGGCAAGTTTGACTTGACCCAAATCCAAATCAAGTTTGACTTGACTTGGTTCCACTTCAAGTTAGACTTGACATGGGAGAAGAAATGGAGTCAAGTTTGACTTGACTAAATATGAAATTCCATAAAAGGTAAGTTTGACTTGACCAAAAGGCCACCTCACCTTGACTTGACCAAGTGATGACTTGGCTTGGTTTCCCCCCCATTTGAATTTGAATTCAAATTGAAAGGGGTTAAGGAAGGCCACCTAATGGCCATTAGTGGCCATTATGGCCGGCCACTTAATGGCCATTAATGGCCATTAAGTGGCCGGCCACCATGGGAGAACAAAAGGTGGTTTTGTTTCATTTTTCCTCCAAGTGTGTGTCTTCTCTTCTTCCTCTCCAATTGTTGGAGTTCTTCTTCTTCTCCTCTTGGCCGAATCCTACAAGGTGCTAGCACACCTAAAGGATTTCCTCCATCTACTTTTGTTCGCGTGGATACTTCTAGAGGGACGGCACTTGACGTCCTAGAGATTCGACATCCAAAAGGAGCGAACGGGATTAAACGGGGCACGCATCAAAGGTAAAATGTTTATCCCTCTTTAGATCTAGGAGTAGATCGGGTTTTGAAGTATGTAAACGAGCACTCATAATTTTTTGAAATGGCTTTCTTCGCTCGGATCCTTGCTATTGGGGCTTTCGGGGTTTCCGCGACGCGAAAAAGCGGTTTTCGTGGCCCGAAAAACCCTACAATGGTATCAGAGCCACGAGCGAAGCTTGTGCTCGTTTTGTTTTTATTTTTTTTGTATTAGATACAAAATTTAGATAAATATTTGCTTCTGTAATTTTTCTAAATTTTAGGATTTTTGAGTAATTTTTCTCGTAGAGGCAAAGCGACGAGTGCGAAGCACTTGTAGACTTTGCCACCGAGAAAAACTTCTCCGAAACGGCAAGTTTCGCCCAAATGGTTTTTGGGACAGCGGGTTAAGGCGTTGTATAATCGCAAGAAGACACTCGTGAAGGTTATTTCACGAGTAGGGGCGCTGCCCCTAACCCCGCAAGGGGCCTTGTCTCGCGATTACGCCCGAAACCCGCTTACCGGGACCGCCGCGGAGTTGTGACTCGGAAAAATTCTAAAAATCAGTAGAAAAATTATATAAAATTTATAAAATTACATAATTTTGAATTATGTACAGAAGTGTGATGATCATGGCCCAAAACCCTATTTTAATTAGATTAAAATATGTGTGTAATTCATATTACGGCCTGCGTGCCGTTATTTGTGTTGTGGGTGTTGTATTGTGATTACGACCTGCGTGTCGGTTTTTTTAGTTATTTCTGTTAAAATTAGTTTAAGACTCGAATGTAACTCGAGTATAAATTTTGTAATGTACAAAATTAAAGATGAAGGCAATTCTGGAGAAGACGGACTCGTGGGAAGCAAGCCGACAACACATAGGGTTCTGGAAGGAGGAGCTCACTTACTCTCCATATGAGATTTGGAATAGTAAGAAACCTCACTTAACTCACCTTAAGATATGGAGTTATCCTGCTTATGTGAAGCGGGTTGTATCAGACAAATTGGATGCTAAGTCTGATAAGTGTCTATTTATTGGATACCCTAAGGAAACGAAGGGATACCAATTCTATCATCCCTTGGAACAAAAGGTGTTTGTTTCAAGGCATGCTATATTTCTGGAAAAAGAGTTTCTTTTACAAGAAAATAGTGGGAGTGGCATTGAACTTGATGAAGTTCAAGAAACTCCAATAGACATTACAGAGACACCTAGTCTAGACCCACAACCGATAACTCATAGTGATGAGCTATCAGTTGAACCTAAAACAACACCACCTCTTCGTAGATCTGATAGGACACGCAATATTCCAGAGAGATACGGATTTCTCATAAGTGAATCGAACGACGTGTTACTCATAAGCGAAGATGAACCTATCAGTTATGAAGATGTCCTGAAAAGTTCAGAAAGGGACAAATGGCTTGAGGCCATGAAGTCGGAAATGGATTCCATGTACGAAAATCAAGTATGGGACTTGGTTAACCCACCCGAAGGGATTAAGCCCATAGGGTGCAAGTGGGTTTTCAAGAAGAAAACCGACATGGAAGGTAATGTAGTTACCTTTAAAGCTAGATTAGTGGCAAAAGGATATCGTCAGAAACAAGGAATTGATTATGACGAAACCTATTCGCCAGTAGCTATGCTTAAATCCATTCGGATGCTCCTAGCCATAGCAGCTCATTATGATTATGAGATATGACAAATGGATGTGAAAACAGCTTTCCTTAATGGAAACTTGCTTGAGGATGTATACATGATACAACCTGAAGGTTTCACATCGGTTGATAAAACCAAAGTATGCAAGCTTCGACGATCCATATATGGACTGAAGCAAGCATCTAGGAGCTGGAACATCCGTTTTGATGAGACAATCAAAGAGTTTGATTTCTCACAAAATCCTGACGAACCTTGTGTTTACAAGAAGGTTAGTGGGAGTGCAGTCGTATTCCTAGTATTATATGTCGATGACATTTTACTTATAGGAAACGATATATCAGTTTTACAGACAGTTAAAATTTGGTTGTCCAAAACTTTCTCCATGAAAGACCTGGGAGAAGCAACCTATATCCTTGGGATTAGAATCTATAGAGATAGATCAAAACGGTTGCTTGGTCTTTGGCAGTCTACATATATAGACCAAGTGCTAAAAAGGTTTAGCATGTCGGAATCCAAGAAAGGTTACCTTCCCATCAGGCATGGGATCAACCTTTCGAAGTCTATGTGTCCGCGCACAGAAGACGAGAGGATTTGCATGAATAAGATTCCCTATGCATCCGCAATAGGATCTATCATGTATGCTATGTTATGTACTAGGCCCGATGTATCGTATGCTCTGAGCGTCACGAGCAGATACCAGTCTGATCCAGGAATGGATCATTGGGCGGCTGTTAAGACAATCCTTAAGTACTTAAGAAGAACTAAGGATGTATTTCTAATATATGGAGAAGGAGATTTGATAATACGTGGGTATATAGATGCCAGTTTCCAGACAGATAAGGATGACTTCAAATCGCAGTCTGGATATGTATTTACTTTGAATGGAGGCGCAGTAAGTTGGAAAAGTTCCAAACAAGACACCGTAGCAGATTCTACCACGGAAGCGGAGTATATCGCAGCTTCGGAAGCAGCAAAGGAAGCAGTTTGGATCAAGAAGTTTGTCTCAGAACTTGGTGTGGTTCCAACCATTGATGAAGCAGTGCCGGTTTACTGCGACAACAATGGAGCTATTGCACAAGCGAAGGAACCAAGGTCTCATCAGCGATCCAAACACGTGCTTCGACGCTATCATCTGATCAGAGAGATTATAAGTAGGAATGACATACAAATTGAGAGGGTTCCCACTGAAAGGAATATAGCGGATCCTTTAACTAAGGCCTTGCCTCAAAGCAAGTTTGAGGGACATGTTAGAGCCTATGGTATTGGATACCGTAGCGATTGGCATTAGGCCAAGTGGGAGTTTGTTAGTGATATGAGAGAAGTGTCCTAAGGCAATCGCCTTATGATGTAAACATTTATATTAATAAATGATAATTCACTATTTGAGTATACATGTTTTGTGTATTTGATTGGGATCTTAAACTCATCTACTGAATGTCCGCAATACAACTCACAGCATAAGAGAATTTGTGATGGGATCACAACTAGTGATTATCTCTAATGTGCAATTGTGAAGTATTGAAATTATCCCTAGTCGATGAATTGATAAAAATGGGACACTATCAATTCTGTTGAGACTAGCATGGGTTATTCTCTAATCAGCTGATTTTCACTGGCTGGTGACATTGGGATGTCCGGAGATAAACATGGATGCTAGTTAAGGGAATTGGTTCATTGGAGTGACTAGCTGTAAAACTTCATATGGTTATCTATAAAGATATGTCAATGAAGTTCTTACTGCAGCTTAAGTGCGATGTTCCTTTGACTTGCGGTGTTCAAGTCATCTTGGTCATGAAGACTTATACTTTAACATCTTAAGCAAGCATCTCCAAGGAGGTGTGGACCCAGGATGATTGGGTGTAAGCCAAAGTGCCCGAAGATGTTTGAGCAGCCTACAAAGGATTCACCACTCCTTGCGAGGAGATGTATACCCAGGCCTATCGTCGGATTGTTACTCAAAAACCTCTGGCCAGAGTATATCATGTTTAGAGTGCGAGTCTCTTACATGAGAGTAATTAGAAATCCAAAGGACGAGAAAGACACTACTTGGGCTAGGTGTGACGTAGTCAGCCTAGTGGGGACTGACACCATAGACCGTGTCCTGAACCAAGTGGGTATAAGGTGGTGAAGGGAATGAGGCACGATTCATTAGAGCTGCTGAAGGGTTTCAGAATAATTTCTTCTGAGGTCAAACCATTGATCTTTCGATTAATTGGGGATCATGATGTACTACTAGGTGCCACTCATGATCGTTCTATAATTAGTTGATTATAGACGGACAACATAAATCGAAAGTCTATTTAGTCACATGCACTACGAGTAATCCGAGGGATTTAAAACGAGTTGAAAATTGGATTTTCCGATCAAGAGAAATAAGTCGAATCTGAGTTAATCAGAGGCGCAATGGAAGCTAAAAATGGCTAAGTCTTTTGAAGGCTTTTTGGGCGAATTAAATGAGTTTAATTCACGGCGGTTCGGGTTGGTTTTGGCCGACCAAAGAGGGTGTTAACCCCTCCTTTGGTGGCCGGCCAATAAAGAGGAGAAAACCAATTAATTTTGGTTTAATTAAAAAAATGAATCTAGTGCGATTTATTTTATAAATTATGGATAAATAAATTTGTATAAAGAAATTTATATAAATAAAATTTATAGAAATTTATTCTTTTATGGAAGATTAAAATAATCCATGAATTGGTTTATTTTAATTTTATAAAATCAATTATGAATTTATTTATCCATAATAAGAAAGTTTATAAATTTCTTATAAAAATTTATTCCATAATTTAAAGAGAAGAAGAATTAGTTTTATTATAAATTGGTTTATAATAAAGACTCGGTTTAAACGGAATAATTAATAAGAAAATTTATAAGATAAATTTCTTATAACTAATTCCGTTAATTCCGTTAATTTGGTTTAGAGGGAGACTTAGCAAAGGAGTTGCTACTATATAAAGGAACCAAAGGCTAGCCCTTATTCCAATCAATTAATCAAGAGATTAATTATTCTCTCCCTCTCTCTCTTAATCTCTCCTCTCCTCCTTCTCCCTCTCTTCCCTTAGGGCCGGCGCCCACCCTAGCTCCCCTAGGGCCGGCGCCCAACCTACATCCAAGGTGGTGGAGGCCGTGAGCTTCAAGAAGAAGAAGGAGAACCCGAACACGAAGAAGAAGAAGCGGATAGCGATTCCTCTCTTCCCGGAATTCGATTCCGTTACTTCATTGGTTAGTTTCCTAATTTTTCTCTTGTTCTTCTAGTTGTGCCTTCTGAGAATCTAGTAGTTCTCGTCGGCACAAAACTCGTGACTTTGCGAAGTCATCCCGAAGAGAACTCGGCGTGGACGCGAATAGAGGCGAAGCTTCCAAGGGACGTTACGGTTGGATCTCGTCCCTTTTCTTCGAGTTACGAGAGGTATAATGTAAATTAGTTTACTTTTCCGCAAAGTTTTATTTTATGATTATGTCAACACACTATAAGGTTGCATGCTAGATACGAAGTTAAAATAATTTAGGAAATTATTTTATGCAAATTCTTCCGCTGCACGTAAAAATTTAAAATTTTACGAACTCGTATCCTTGTCGACATGCACCCGGTCCCAACAAAAAGTATGTTTTAAAAAGTTAAGCATCCTTATGTATATGTATTCCACTCATGCATTCATTCATGTTATGCATTATGCTATGCTGATAAAATTTTATGACTACTCTTCATGTTAAGAAAGATGCATGAGAATAATTGATCTATGTCATAATTATGTTAAGACGATGCTCATATGCTATGATAGGAAGTATGCTTATGTTTATGCCATACAGGTTGGTTTATGCCATGTTAGAAATGTTTATCATGTTATGTTTATATCATGTATTATGCCATGCTAGAAATGGTTATTATGTTATGTTTATATCAGGTATTATGCCATGCTAGAAATGTTTATCATGTTATGTTCATACCATGTATTATGCCATGCTAGAAATGTTTATCATGTTATGTTTATACCATGTATTATGCCATGCTTGAAATGTTCATTATGATATGTTTATACCATGTCTCATATGCCATGATAGGAATGTTCACTTATGTTTAAGTTCATGCCATGTCAAGTATATGATAAGTGATTCAAGTTGTTAAGTTCTAACTAGATCACCAAGTATGTTAATGTTTCATGTGCACATTATGAAATGACGAATGGTTTTGTGAGTAGGAAAGAGTCTTACTAAGCCTGTGTGCTTACAGTCTTATTTCCTTATACCGCAGATCATTCAAGGGGATAATGAGGAAGTAGCAGGAAGGGCAAGAACGCATGTGTGTGGTAGTGACTTGGCCCAGGGAACCCTATGTTTATCGTTTATGCTAGAACTTTATTTTAGTCACTTATGAATGCTTGAATAATGACTTATGGAACTCTATGATGTGATGTTAAGTATGACATGATATGATGTTTAAGTATGAAGTCAAAATGCCGAGTTTCCATGTCATTATGTTAAGAATGGTAGTAGGGCATGTACGTGTAAGTTTTAAAGTTATTCCGCTGCCTTATGATATCTACATGCCCTAAGTATGTTAACGTAACGCCGCTTAATAGAAAGAAAAAAAAGCGGGCGTTACAGGTTGGTATCAGAGCGGTAACCATCTCACTACACACACATCAAGCCCTCTTCCTGCCGCTTCCAAGTAAGTACCTCTATGCATATCTTATGATAGTAAGTACTTTTAGGATACCTTATGTCCTTTAAATATGCAAGTATGAATGATGTCTTATGATGATGATGGAAAGTATTGCAAATATGAACGATATTTTATTTTATTTTATTTATTTATTTAGAATTTAATATGGGGGTAGGAATAACAATAACTCATATTATACATACTTGACCTTTATGAAGGGAAGTATGGCTAGAAGACAGAGTAATAGAATTAATGAGACTACTTCATCGCCCGACCTGATGCTCAATGCACCTTATATCATAACTTATCTTAAGTTACATCATGAGACAATCATGTATAAGTGTTTTGCCTTATACATTAGGTCTAAGTTAGTCATAACACAATTAGTCATAAGTATGACTCAACCTTATGTTCATAAACATAGTATTAATTGAGCACCATCATAATATTAGTAATTAAGGTGAACCTAGTATTAACATAATGTTATATAACCTGTACATTATATGAGTTACCAATCATATAATATAATTATGTTCTATTATATAAAGCAAATGATAATAGTATGAGAGTGTGTACTAATATAAGATTATTATAAATATAACTATACTCATTCCTTATCATATAAGTATTGTCATAATTCACCTATCATATAGGTTCTTGATATGAGCCTACATACAGGTTGACATGTATCATCTCAACCTATAAGTTTTCACCTATACATATTATTTCATAAGAAAATTTTAGGTATTATACCTATAATTTATATGATAAATAACTATAATTTATATGATAAATAACTATAATTTATGATATTATGTATAACCTATAATATAGTCTCATGTAGGGGATTATATGATAGCCTACATACATAAGATTATAACACTCTCACCTACGTTAGCATATAGTATTAGTTCCATTATACTAATACTAATACAATTAATGATATAAGCCATACGGTATAACCTAAAATGATACGCATAGGGTAGTGTTCTAATTATATTAGCACTTATTATAGATTATGGATCCACTATATTTTTATACTAATTATAAATATTAGAGTTATCAACGTAGGTCTCAGTATTATCTTATATATAATATATAAGATTACCTTAAGTTATTTTATGGTAATATAATAAATACGATCTCACTTATCATATAATAACCATTAACTAATATAATTCATAGCTCATGTTGTGAACTAATATTTCGGAAGCATACTATTATTAGGTTTACCCATAATTATAATAACTATATAATTATGATATATACATATAATTACATCATAGCGCTATTAATGACACTAGCACCGACGCTGTTCGAGGACATATTGGATAAACAAGATGGTGGTCCGGTATGAAGAGGGATGTGGCTCAGCATGTTGGTACTTGCAGGACTTGCCAGCAAGTAAAAGCAGAACACCAACGACCCGGAGGAGTTCTGCAGCCACTTGCAATTCCGGAGTGGAAATGGGAAGACATCTCTATAGATTTCATTTCAGGGCTTCCCAGGACTACGAATGGATATGATGCAATATGGGTAATTGTGGATAGGCTGACAAAGTCTGCTCACTTCTTGGCGATCAAGATGACTTATTCGATTGAGCAACTGGCTCAATTATATGTCAAGGAAGTAATTAGGCTTCATGGAGTTCCCAAGACCATCATCTCAGATAGGGATGGTCGCTTTACTTCCCATTTTGGGAGTGCGTCCCGAAGTCTCTCGGCACTAAACTATGATTCAGCACCGCTGGTCACCCTTAGACTGACGGGCAACCTGAATGGGTGAATCAAGTACTAGAGGATGTGTTGCAGCTTGTGCCTTGGACTTCAAAGGGAGTTGGTGCCGATATCTATGCTTAGCGAAAAATTGCTTACAACAATAGCTACCAAGCTACTATTGGAATGACACCTTATGAGGCCTTGTATGAGAGGAGATGTAGGTCTCCGATCTGTTGGTACGAGGGTGGTGAAAAGAAGGAAATGGGGCTCACAACGGATGTTATTGACAGTGCCACCCGAGCTATACAGAATATTCGACAACGGATAGCAACTGCTCAGAGCCGGCAGAAGAGTTATGCCGATATCCGGCGTAGACCACTGGAATTTAAAGTTGGAGATTGGGTGTTTTTCAAAGTGGCCCCTATGAAGGGGGTGACAAGATTTGGGAAGAAAGGAAAACTAAGTCCGCGCTATGTGGGGCCGTACCTAATTCTGAAAAGAGTCGGTAAAGTGGCATATGAGCTGGAGCTGTCTCAAGAGATGTCAGCTATCCATAACGTATTCCATGTGTCCCTGTTTAAAAAGTGTATTCCAAATATGGACCAAGTGATCGAGCCGCAGACGGTACAAGTGCAAGAGGACCTAAGTTATGAGAGCAGACCCATCCAGATTTTGGATAGGGAGGTCAAGAAGCTGAGGAGTAAGGAGGTACCCTTAGTCAAGGTCCTATGGCAAAGTCAACGGTTCGAGGAAGCTACCTGGAAACGCGAGGACGAGATGAGGCGCAAGTACCCGGAGTTATTCTAAGTTCGAGGATGAACTTTCACGAGGTATGGGGGATTGTAATGACCCGGAAAATTCTCTTAATATTTTCTTAAAATATTAAGCATGTCTAGATAATTTTCCGATGGACCTAGAAATATTAGTACGAACCTTAGCCTAGAAATCCATGATTTTTCTCATTTAAATTGAGAAACTAAGTACTAATGGGCCTTATATGGGCTTTTCTAGTACCATGATTATTAGTGGATTTTAGGTAGAATTTAATATAAATATAAATGGATTTTAATTAGGAATATTAGTATGATTATGGGTGGGTTTTAGCATGGTTTCTTATTTAAATTGAGAAGTTAGGCACTAATGGGCCTTATATGGGCTTTCTAGTACCATGATTATTGATGAATTTTAGGTAAAAATTTATAGAAATATAAAGGGGTTTTAATGAGAAATATTAACATAATTATGGGGGAATTTTTAGGGGATTTTCGAATATTAGGAAAAATAAAATAAAAATAAAATGGAAAATTAATGCATGCACTAAGGATTTGAACCTTGGACCTCTTGTATAACCATGCATGCTCTAACCAACTCACCTAGCAAGGGATTTCTATGAGGAAATGAAATGGAGTTTGGTTAAGGCTTAGGGGAAGAGGAAGAGACACCATGACTCTTCACTTACCCTCCTTAATGTGCTATAAAGAGGGGGTTTGGGAGTTTCTTTCTTCCTCCCTCATTCTAGCCGAAAATCTCAAGAGGAGATTTCCCTTGGAAAAGCTTCACAAGAGGGTCTCATCTCCAAGATCTAAAGGGTTCCCAAGGTTACAAGGGCTAGAGGTGACTTAAGGTCTAAGGAGTCTTTTGATTCTCTATAATCAAGGTGAAAAATCAAGAAACCCCAAGGTAAGACTCCCTCACCTGTGGTATAATAGTTCCTTATGATTTTCATGATTTTTAGCATGATATATTGGTTGGTTTTTGGATTTGATGTTGAAAGAAAAGAAAACCAAGAACCCTAGGTTTATGGGTTTCGGCCACTATGTTTTTAGGGTTCATGATGATGCTAAAAATCTTCATAATGTTGTCTAATTATTCCCATGATGTTTAGAGGCTAAATATAATTTTTGAGAATTTTTGGGGTACCCTAGGACCTCCTAGGGTTTCGGCCACTTCAAGAACCCATGTGTAGGGTTGGGTCTCAAACTTCAAGTATGTGTTTTATGTATTATCATGATATAAGGGAGATGGGGGATGACTTATGTGAATTTTCACATGGCCTAGATACCCTATAAGTTTCGGCCAAGGTTGCTTTTAGGGTAATAAGTTAGGACTTATTCCAAGTAAGGGCCCCAAAGGCCCTATGGTAAGGTATGATTGATGGTTAATGATTGGTTGGGGATTTTAATGGAATTTTTCCATGCCCCCATGGCCTTATAAGTTTCGGCCAGCCCTAGGAAGGTGGACTAAAGGTTAGGGTTAACCCTAATCATGAGCCCCAATGACTTCCTATGGTCTCATAGATGATGTATGGTTGTTCCTTTACCTTATGCTATCTTACATGTTTATGGAATTGATGGAACTCCTCCCTATAGGTTTCGGCCAAGCCATGTATCTAGGGTTTGGGGTGGAGTTAGGTTCAAAGAATGATGGTTTATGCTTATCATGAAGTATATATATATATATATATATATATATATATATATATATATATAGGTCCAAGCATGTGGTAGAACTCATGTTACATATAACCCTAACTTTAAGCACCATGTTTTATGTTGTATGTTATGATTTGGATGTCATGCTTAATAGGGTTTATTATGAATGTCTTATGTTTTATGCCATGCACTTGGATAGTAGGTAGCATGTTTATGGAAGTCCTACCTATGTAGGCTTAGGTTATGTAGAGAACCATGCTATGTTATATGCTCATGTTATGTTAAGAACCATGCTATGTTATTGTGTATGTTCATGATATGAATGATGCCATGATAAGTATGTTAGGTTTATGTTCATGATAAGAACGATGTCATGATAAGTATGTTATGTTTATGTTCATGATAAGAACGATGTCATGATAAGTATGTTATGTTTGTGTTCATGATGAGAACGATGTCATGATAAGTATGTTATGTTTATGTTATGATAAGAATGATGCATGCCATGTTTATGAAAGAAGATGCATACCATGTTTATGAATGAAGATAATGCTCATGCCTTCCAGGCATCATGATGCTATGCAATAAGTATGAACAATGAAAGGACAAACATGTGTTAAGTCATGCTTATGTAACATGGTTATGCTATGAATGTCTTATGAATGATGAAACATGAAAAGTATTTTACTTTATGAATGGGCTTGTACCAGACCGAAGTATGGGTCCAAGGGATGGGCACCTTAAGAACGCCCCGGTTCTGGACTACCGACTATGCTGTCCACGGTTCTGGCACTACCGGAGCTGTGCAACAGGGATGGGCTCCTTAAGAACGCCTCGGTTCGGGGACTACGACTATGCTGTCCTTACCCTAGTAGGTCGGGGCTCACTACCTCGGACTTACTAGGGATGCGCGCTATGATGTATGTATGTGGTACAAGCCGGGGACCCCAATGATATGATGATTATGTTTAAGCATTTAAAAGTATGTTTTAAAAAGTTAAGCATCCTTATGTATATGCATTCCACTCATGCATTCATTCATGTTATGCATTATGCTATGCTGATAAAATTTTATGACTACTCTTCATGTTAAGAAAGATGCATGAGAATAATTGATCTATGTCATAATTATGTTAAGACGATGCTCATATGCTATAATAGGAAGTATGCTTATGTTTATGCCATACAGGTTGGTTTATGCCATGTTAGAAATGTTTATCATGTTATGTTTATATCATGTATTATGCCATGCTAGAAATGGTTATTATGTTATGTTTATATCAGGTATTATGCCATGCTAGAAATGTTTATCATGTTATGTTCATACCATGTATTATGCCATGCTAGAAATGTTTATCATGTTATGTTTATACCATGTATTATGCCATGCTTGAAATGTTCATTATGATATGTTTATACCATGTCTCATATGCCATGATAGGAATGTTCACTTATGTTTAAGTTCATGCCATGTCAAGTATATGATAAGTGATTCAAGTTGTTATGTTCTAAGTAGATCACCAAGTATGTTAATGTTTCATGTGCACATTATGAAATGATGAATGGTTTTGTGAGTAGGAAAGAGTCTTACTAAGCCTGTGTGCTTACAGTCTTATTTCCTTATACCACAGATCATTCAAGGGGATAATGAGGAAGCAGCAGGAAGGGCAAGAACGCATGTGTGTGGTAGTGACTTGGCCCAGGGAACCCTATGTTTATCGTTTATGCTAGAACTTTATTTTAGTCACTTATGAATGCTTGAATAATGACTTATGGAACTCTATGATGTGATGTTAAGTATGACATGATATGATATTTAAGTATGAAGTCAAAATGCCGAGTTTCCATGTCATTATGTTAAGAATGGTAGTAGGGCATGTACGTGTAAGTTTTAAAGTTATTCCGCTGCCTTATGATATCTACATGCCCTAAGTATGTTAACGTAACGCTGCTTAATAGAAAGAAAAAAAAAGCGGGCGTTACATGCCCATCGTAAATCGTCAAGGACCGTGGGACTTGGAGTAGGAGCCGACTGCGACTCCGAACCAAGTAAAAATAAACGTGTTAGCGTTGTTTTGCTTTTTCGCTGTGCAAACTGTTGGTGCCGGAAGCACCAAAGTCAAACCTTTGTTTAGATAATGGCAAAGGGTTCAGAAGTTAAGATTTGGTTGTGATCTAACAAGCGTATTAAGTGTGCAGGAAAGTCCTAGGTACACTATGCACTAAGTCCTGGTTTTATGAATTGGGCACTAAGTCCTAGCCGCAGGCTGGGCAACTAAGTCCTAACGTAAGGTTGGGCACGAAGACCTGGTCAGTGAAGCTGGGCACTAAGACTTGGTGAGTGAAGCTGGGCTCGAAGACGTGTTGAGTAAAGCTGGGCACGAAGACGTGGTGAGTGAAGCTAGGCACGAAGACCTGGTCGAGGACTGGGCACCGAAGACCTGGTGAGTGAAGCTGGACACGAAGACCTGATCGCAGATTGGGCACGAAGACCTGGTGAGTGAAGCTGGGCAAAAGTCCAACTGGAGGAGCTGGTTGGCAAAAAGGTAAATTCTCCCGAGAGGAGTAGGTGAGGACGTGTTCCCCGTAGGAGGGAACATTGGGCGTCGGTTCGACCTAGGGTTCCATTTGGGAGACCCAAAGTCAGAACCAAGACAGCTCAGGCTATAAATAATGTTCTTATATTATCAATTGTATGCTTTGTATGTCCTTGGAAGTAACCCTGGTTGCAGGAACGAATGGAAGGAGTTTTCTGTATTCAGGCGCCTCAATGGAGTGAGGTGTAACGCCCGCCCTTATATCTACTCTCGGGGCGGGGTTACGTACATTCAATCATATAGTAATATTTTTTTTTCTATCTTCTAGCATGACATTAAAACAATAAAGCAAGGGTTAAGGACTAAGCATGCTTGTTTAACTATCAAAGTCATTCTACAACATGATAAATTCACCAGTAATGTAACTCATAACATAATCAAATATAAAAGACTTCTAAAGGTAAACATTGTCATGCTAGGTCAATCTTAATCACCAACACTTATTGTCAGGGAACATAAACATAGACACATTAAGTAGATATAGGATCATTCTTTCCCGAGCCACCACCCCACACATCTTCAGCCTCCTGCCTCTTCCTTCCATTTAAGTGTTATCTGCAGCATAAGACAACACATAAACTAGTAAGCATAAATGCTTAGTAAGGATCCTGTCCTACTCGCTAAAACCATACGAAAGCATAACATGTACACCTAATAAATCATAAGCATAAGTTCATCAAAGCATATTAAACATTCAAGTTTCTAACATGCAATATCAAGTACCTTAAGCATACTCTTCACATATTACAAATATTTTCAATGAATGTTTTCAAAACATTTCCATAATGGTATTACTTAAAAATACATCCATATCATATTGGGCCCTGTTGTGTACCAACTATCGCGCGGAACTATTGCGCGTTCCCTAATGAATTGGGGTAGCGAGCCACCAAGTCATTAGAGCAGGACCCTTCCGTCCTACCGGAGCCACGTTAACATGCACCCCGGATTTGTTTAACGACCCCCTTCCGAGTCGGGTACACAACTTAAAAGTAAAATACTTATCATGTTGTTACATATATGCTAAGGAATACTCCATATTTACTCTTATGGGACACACCACTCTTCAAGGGTGCTCTTGATCCCCTAGGGACACACCACACATTCGGGTGCTCTTGATCCCATACTATTTGAGTATCCCTTCAAGCATTTTAACATATCACATGCAATTTCATAAGTGTGCCCCATGGGCTATAAGGCATGCTCATACATACATCATATTTCATGCATGTCCATACATACATCATATTGCATACTTGTTCATACATGCATCATATTTCATACATGTTTATACATACATCATATTTCATACTTGTTCATACATATATCATATTCCATACATGTTCATACATACTTCATCATGCATCATATTTCAACCACTTAACCTACCTTAGACCTGACAAGCTTTGGTCACATAGGTCATACTCATATCGTAGGAAGTGGTAGCATGCTATCAATTAAGATTTCAATCAGACATCTCATTTAAACACCTCATACATAAACATATCAAAGCATGCTAACAATTAAGGTTTCCTTATCAACCATTCCATTTAACACCACATACATACACATATGATCATCCCCAACCATAAACATATATCATAGGGTAGTTTGACCTTTACAAACCCTAGTCCTAGTGGGTTGGCCGAAACATCAAGAGTAGGGAAATATCAGGACTTTTGCATTAATCATTCACACATACATTTATTCAAACACCTCATACGTAAACATATCATAGCATGCTAACAATTTAAGGTTTACATATCAACTCTTCCATTTAACACCACATACATATACATATGATTATCCCCAACCATAAACATATATCATAGGATAATTAATTTTCACAAACCCTAAAGTCTATGCCTTGGCCGAAAGTCCTATGATAGGGCAAGTTCAATTTTTGGCAATGAAATATTCACACAACCATCTATACAACACCTTGTATACACTATCATCCAATATACTAAGCATGGATACATTATGTGATAATTCAATCCTCACTAACCCTAATTCCTAGGTCTTGGCCGAAACCCATCTAAACCCTAACCCTAGTTTCATAGGGTAGGAGTATCAAATATTCATACAAACATATATTCAAACACTTGATCTACATTCCTAAGCATGAATCCATTATAGAAAATCATAAAATCCCCAAACCCTAATTTCTATCATGCTTGGCCGAAAGTTGTAGGGCACTAAAACCCTAATTCTTGTTATCACACATGATGGAAAAATAACATAAATTCATACCCTAAGTTCCTAGGGATATCCTCATGCATCAAGAAGCAACCAAAGCCCATAAGTGGGTGGTGGCCGAAACTTTGTAGGGTACCAAACCCTAACTTTTGTTTTTCCAAAAATTTGGAAACATCACATATGAGTATAAAGTTCCTAGGGGTACTAGCATGCATCAAAGTATGATCAAAAGCCTTCTCTTGGACCCCCTTACAAGGAGTGGCCGAAACTTCCACTAGGGAAGTTCTTGTGAATTTTCCAAAGAACAAAACAAGCAAACATTCAATAGCGATTATGCCACAGGCGAGAGGATACTTACATCCTTTCGCTTGGATTTCTCTTTCTCTTACTCCGTAGGGTACCCTAGATTTGTAGGGCAAGTGAAAATCCTTTCCGAATCTTCTCTAGGGCTCCTTAGACTTAGTAGTGGCAAGAACCTTCAAAGGTCTTCTTCCTTCCAACTTTTCAAGGGCTAGAACCCTAGACTTGATTTTCGAAAATGAGAAGGAGAGGGGGAGAGGGTCTCGGTGGGGAAGAGTGAAGAGGAAGAAGAAAAGAAGAGAAGGAAGTTACTCCAACTTCCCCTTATTTATACTTTTCTCATGAAAAGACATGTCTCTTCACTCTTACACACTTAACAAGCATGTTTCTCATCCTCTCAACAAGAAACAATGCTTGGTGTAGTGGTTAAGACATGGAGAGTGCAACTAGGAGGTTCAAGGTTCAATCCTTGCCCCCTCCTTTTTATCACCTTTTGCACTAATCCATATCAAAGCCCACTAAGCCAAGCCCATCATGAAATTTCATAATATTTCATGTTTATGAATTCATAATATTTTCTAATATTTTTCCTGAATTCATAACATTATTTACATAATATTTTATAAATATTATTCACATAATATTTCATGATAATAATATTTCATGAATTCAATAATATTGCATATTTATGAATTCATAATATTTCATAACATTTCATGATACTATTTCATGAATTCCATAATATTTCATATTTATGAATTCATAATATTTCATAATATTTCATGATACTATTTCATGAATTCCATAATATTTCATATTTATGAATTCATAATATTTCATAATATTTCATGATACTATTTCATGAATTTCACCATATTTCATATTCATGAATTTATTTATGAATTCATAATATTTCATAATATTTCATGATACCATTTCATGAATTTCACCATATTTCATATTCATGAATTTATATATTTCCTAATATTTCATATGGAAAATTTCGGGGCGTTACATGAGGCGCCCTAGCTGGCTAGGCGCCTGTATTGAGACAGGCACCCAAGTGTAGGGTTAAACCAAGCATTTGAAGCAAACTGTCACGCAAGCCTTTGGACCAAGTCAGCTCAGGCGCCTGTGTTAACACAGCTGCCCCAGTCATCTCAGGCACCCCAGTTGAAGGGATAAGCACTGGCCGAGTCTGCAGATTGAAGTTCGCGTAGGAGAGGCCACGTGTTAGGCGCCCCCTTTAACACAGACGCCCCACTAACTGCTATAAAAGGGGGTTCACCCCCAAGGCTTTCATATCAATTGCTTTCAACTGCTACACTCAAGCGCTTTGCTCCGACAAGTTCTGTACTCGTGATTCAAGCGCTGACGACGACCCACTGCTCCGGAAACTTCCAACCTCTCTGGTCGTTGATAAAAGCTAATTTTGTTAAGTGTTGTAATTTCTTTTCAATTCTATATTTGTACTCTCGACTTGTAATCTTTACGAAAATATAGAATTGCCCATCGTAAATGGTTAAGGACTGTGGGCCTTGGAGTAGGAGCCGACTGCGACTCCGAACCATGTAAAACAAATTGTGTTAGCGATTGGTTTTAATTTTCCGCTGTGCAATTACTCTTCTCTCTTCGAAAAAGTTATTCGATCCCACACAAACTACTCTAAGTTTTTCTGAAAAATTGTCGATCGATGTTCACCCCCCTTCTATCGATTCAAACCAATCCCACACATCATAGTGGGAGGGTTGTTAGTCAACCTAAAGGATTCATGTTCTTGGGAGAGTCTATGGACTTGGTCCCTAGTGACTGTAACGACCTGGAAAATTTTCTCAATATTTTCTTTAAAGTATTGATCAGGTCTAGATAGTTTTTTTGGAACCTAGAGACACTAGAGCGAACTTTAGCCTAGTTATCCATGATTTTTCCATTTAATTTGAGAAACTAAGTACTAATGGGCCTTATATGGGCTTTCCTAATACCATGGTTATTAGTGGATTTTAGGTAGAATGTAATATAAATATAGATGGGATTTAATTAGGAATATTAGTATGATTATGGGTGGGTCTTAGGGGAATTTTTGAAAATAATAAAAAAAAAGAAAAAAATAAAATAAAAATAAAGTGCATGCACCAAGGATTAAACCTGTAACGCCCCAAATTTTGGGCTTGCTTCCGATTGTAAAAAGGGCACAAAAATGTCGATATATATTATCAGATTGTATGACATTTATTTCATAAATGAATAAAATTACCTTTTTGTGATTTCATGATTTAATGTTATGTGATTTCATTAGAAAGGATTAGGAATATGTAATTGCATAAATTAGAATATGTGATTTCATGAATTAGAATATGTGATTGCATAAATGTGATTTGAGAATATGAGAGTGAATTGGGCTAATGGGCTTTGTAAAAGTGAAAACCAAAGAGGAGCAAAAATATGCTCTTGCCGAGGATCGAACCTTGGAACTCTTGGTAAGCAAAGCCTTGAAAAGCAACGAAGTCACCAATTCACCAAGCAGGGGATTGCTGAGAGGAAGAAAGGGAAATTCTTGTTAAGGGTTAGGGAATGTGAAAGGGTAGAGGAAGAGGCTCTTGATGAGAAACCCCTTGGTGAAGGGACACTCGGAGAAGAGGCACTTTGTCTCTTCCCTTAGTATAAATAAGAGGGAGTGCTAAGGGGCTAACCATCATTATTGCAAACCCCTCACTCACTCTCCCTCTTCAAGTTGCCGAAATCCTAACTCCTCTCTTCCTCTTCAATTTTCGAAATTCAAACTCCTCTTCCTCCTTGAGATTTTCGAAAATCCAAGGGAAGGGTCTCATCCCAAGGGACACTCCCAAGACCCCATTGAAGGTTTGAATCTCTTGCAAGGCAAGAAGAAGTCAAGGACCTCAAGAGCAAGGACAAGCACATCCCCTCCGAACTAAGGGTATATCTTAAGGATATTTAGCGAAAGAAGTAAGTGCCCCTCACCTGTAGCATAATTGCTGTGTATGATTTCCTTCTTCTTGTAGTTTGCGAAAATGGGGATTTACCCTAGGTAAGTTTCGGCCACCCCTTAAGGGAAAGCCTTGGTTACTTTTTGATACATGAGAAGACCCTTTGGAACTTAGGGTATACCTATATGTTGATTTCCTTCAAGTTGTGATAACAAAAATTAGGGTTTGCACCCCCTACAAGTTTCGGCCAAGACATGGAAAAATTAGGGATTCAAGGGTTGAATTACTCTATGATGTATCTTATGTTAGTGTATGACATGATAGTGTAGATAAGGTGTTTGTATAAATGGTTGTGTGAATGTTTGATTTCAAAAACCCTAAATCCCCCTACCCTACACTTTCGGCCAACCCTAGAAGAATTAGGGTTTAGGGTGCATGATTAACCTATGATGAAATCCATGTTTAATAATGTTGCATGATATGTATGTGAGGTGTTTGTGTAAATGTTTGTGTGAAGATTTGATTTCCAAAAACCCTAATCCCCCTAACCTACACCATTCGGCCAACACCCTAAAGTTAGGGTTTGTAAAGGATAAACTACCCTATGAGATATGCTTATGTTTGGGATGATGATATGTATATGCAAGTGATGTTAAATGGAATGTTTGATTGGAAAACTTAATTTTTCCCTAGCATGTGATATTCGGCCAAAGCATGGAACATTAGGTTTATGAAGGTTGATTACCCCATGATGTATGCTATGCTTAGTATGATACATGATGTATATATATATGATACTTGTATGGGATGTTTAAGGTCAAAAACCTAAGCTACCTCCACCCTTAATTTTCGGCCAAAGGGCTCTATACTTGGGATTGGATTAATAAATACCATGAATGATAATATCTTGTGTAGGATATGACATGCTTGTGTGATTCTTGATATGTTGATTGGAATGCATGCTAGCCAAATTACAACTTTCGGCCAAGAGAGAGCTCTTGGACCCTAGCCTTGGTTGCTCCAATTAAATCCATGCTTTATACTATGCTAGTTATCATGATTATGAATGTATACATATGTAAAAATGAGCCCTATAGGGCATGGATGAAGAAGGCTTAGGGCCTAAAGAATGCTTCCCTAGAAGGTTGGGACTAAGAGCATACTTTATGAAAATGAAGAACATGATAACTATTTTATTTTGTAATGGCTTGTACTATAGACTCTTAAAGCGAGTCAAATGATTATGATACTAGGTTGAAGGACTTTTGAGAAGGCCTAGTAAACCCTAATGGTTCGGGATTAGCTACCTCGTTCCTATTCAGGGGCGCGCGTAAAACATGAAGTACAAGCCGGGCCCTAATGATTATGCTATGTTCAAGTATTATGTTTATATGTTTTCAAAAGAACCTTCCTATGAAGTTAACATGCTTAGATGTTTAAACATGCTTAAATGCTTACCATGCTTGAATGTGATATATTCTCTTACCTTTTCATGATATCCGGTTTTGTGAGTAGGACAGGGTCTTACTAAGCTATTGCTTATCGTTTAGTGTTTTCCCTTATGCTACAGATAAAGGACGCTAAGCTATGGAGGCTGCGGGAGAAGGGCAAGTGTGTGTGTGATAGTGCTGGTGGATAAAAAGGATCTTGCTCTTAGTTGCTTCAAGTTTTGGAACTTGTCATGTTAAACCCATGTTATGTTTTTCTTTTTATATACATACTATGTTTGAAGATGAATAAAAATAATTATGCTTCCGCTACATGAACCTTGCATGCTAAAATGATACATATGCCCATGCATATATTAGATAGAAAAATATGAATGCATGCGTGTAGTTGTAATATACGAAAATTAAAGTAGCGCCGCCGAATCCCTAGGGGATTAAGGGCGCCTTTTTATTGTAACGACCCGGCCCATTTGGCGGCCCATTTGGCGGTCTCGACCGTCGACCGTCGACCGTGCCGTTACCAATACTAGGTCTTCCCACTCCTGGGCGTGGATTTTTGCCTTCCCAGGATTCGAACTCTAGACCCAGGCTTAAATCTAGTTCTTTATGAATCCTGAATACCAATTGAGCTATAGCTCAATTGGTATTCAGGATTCATAAAGAACTAGATTTAAGCCTGGGTCTAGAGTTCGAATCCTGGGGAGGCAAAAATCCACGCCCAGGAGTGGGAAGACCTAGTATTGGTAACGGCACGGTCGACGGTCGACGGTCGAGACCGCCAAATGGGCCGGGTCGTTACAAAACCTTGGACCTAGCATACCATCATGCATGTACTAACCAATTCACCTAGCAAGGGAGTGCTATGAGGGAATGAAGTGGATTTTTGTTAAGGCTAAAGGAAGTGAAGAGTCACCATGAGAGGAGGCACCATGTCTCTTCAATTGCCCCTCTTCATTGTGTATAAATGAGAGGAATGATGACTTAACAATTAAGATAGTTATTCCCTCTTCTCTTCATCCACCAAGCCTCTCCTCTCCTTCTTCTTCCCTCTCCTAGCCGAAACCCACAAGACCCCTCTCCCTTGGAAAGGTTTCACAAGGGAACTTGATCTTGAAGATCCAAGACTTTCTACAAGGATACAAGGGCTAAAGAGAGGCCTAGGGTCAAGGAGCTTTCTTTTGGCTTCTCCATTCAAGGTGATAATCAAAGACAAACCAAGGTAAGACCCCCTCACCTGTGGTATGATTGTTCTTTGATGCTTAACAAGATTTAGACTTTTGTTTAAGATTTAAGTTGAGGAAACCATGAAGTGGAGCCTCTAGGGTTTCGGCCAAGGGTGATGTTTGGGCTTAGGGATGATGTAAACTCTCTTTTGTGCACTTAAATGTTTTATTATGATATGTAAGACATAGATTATGATTTAGGGAAAGTTTGTGGCATCCTAAAGTTTCCTAGGGTTTCAGCCCATGTTATCATAGGATGAGGTCTAACCTTTCAAGCATGTTTATTATGTTCCTATGATTTAATGGATCTTAATGGTGAATGATAGGAATTTATTTTTTTATATGTTTGTGACCCATTAGGGTTTTGGCCAAAGACAAACAAGAGGGCTAGGAAATTGGGTTGGCTCTAATTATGGGGTCAAATGACTTACTATGACATTGTATGAATGTATGGGTTCTTCTTTTTCCTATGGACTTTTGCATGTTGCTTGAATGATGGGGCCTTTGCCCTATTGAACTTTCAGACAAGAGTATAAGTTAGGGATTGGGTTGGGTTAAGTTTCAAAAGAGACTTGTTTATGGGTTACTAAGGTGTATGTATATGATTAAGTATGTGGTAGGAATTTTTATGTGACCCAAAACCTAACTTCATGTAAAATGTGTCCTGACTTTGTATATTAGGTCATGTGCTATGATGATACACAAATGTTTAGACTACGTGCCATGAACCTAGGGAAATATATCATGTATGAAAAGATCTAGGCATGTTTTCCTATGTACCATGACCATGCATGTTTTATGAATAATATGTATGTATGCCATGTTTTATGAATGATATGTATGTATGTCATGCTTTATGAATGATATGTATGTATGCCATGTTTTATGCACGATATGTATGTAAGCCATGTTTTATGAATGATATGTACGTATGCCATGTTTAAGAATGAAGATGATGAACGAAAATGATAACCATGGCCCTAAGACAAAATGATGTAAGCATGACATACCTTATGAATGAAGATAATGAATGTTCATGCCTTTAAGGCATCATGATGTTAAGTATGAATGATGAAATGTTAAGTATGTTTATATCATGCTAAGGGATGGGCACCTTAAGAACGCCTCGGTTCTGGAACTACCGTAGCTGTTCCTATTCTTATGTCATGTTTCATGAAACAAGATGTTGTTTATGCCATGTATGTTCTATGAATGAAGCATGTTAAGTAGTTTATTTTAAGAATGGGCTTGTACCGGACCGAAGTAAGAGTCCAAGGGATGGGCACCTTAAGAATGCCTCGGTTCTGGACTGCCGAAGCTGTCCACGGTTCTGGGACTACCGTAGCTGTCCAACAGGGATGGGCACCTTAAGAACGCCCCGATTTTTGGAACTACCGTAGCTGTTCCTACCCTAGTAGGTCGGGGCTCGCTACCTCGTATTTACTTAGGGATGCGCGCTTATGATGTATGTATGTGGTACAAGCTGGGGACCCCAATGATGTTATGATTATGTTTAAGTATTTAAAAGTATGATTTTAAACTAAGCATCCTTATGATATATGCATTTGATGTATGCATTCATCCATGTTATGCATTATGCCATGATAAGTATGTTTATGCAAAGTATGTGTATGCAAAGAATTATATTTATGTTCATGCTAAGAATTATGCCATGATTGTATTTATGTTTATGATAAGAAGTATGCCATGATAAGTAGGATTTAAGCATTATGTTTATGTTTATGCGACGTATGGATTTTTGTGAGTAGGAAAGAGTCTTACTAAGCCTATATGCTTATAGTCCTATTGTCTTATACCGCAGATCAAGCAAACAGAAGTTACTAGGTGAAGCCGCAGGAGGGGCCAAAAGTATGTGTGTGGTAGTGACATGGCAGAGGAAAGAGGAAAAAGACTCTTCTATTATGTTTTGTGTTTTAAAACGCCTCTTTAGATTCTATGCTATACTTATGATAAGTTACTTGCTACTTATGATGCTTATGGATAAAGTAAGGAATGTTATGCTTTAATATGCTAAGTTACAATGCTACCATGTTCATGAATGATTGGTTAAGGCATATATACATGTTCAAGTACTAGTTGCATGGTAAAACGCATGTGTAAGAAGAAAAAAAATTGATTCCACTGCATTAAGATATTCCTATGCCGTATGTATGTGTATGTATGTTAGCGTAACGTCGTCTCTCTCGCCACACCGTAAGGTGTGGGAAAAAGGCGGGCGTTATAGGTTGGTATCAGAGTCATTTTGCCATCTCACTACACACACATCAAGCCTCCTTACTGCAGCTTCCAAGTAAGTACCTTTATGCATATTTTATGATAGTAAGTACTTTTAGGATACTGTTCATGGCACAGCAAGTATAGATGATATGTTATAATCCTAGAATATGCAAGTATGAATGATACCTTATGATAGCAAGTACCTTTAGGATTATGGAATATGAACGATATTTTCATTAGAATTTAATATGCGGGTAGAGATAAAAAAAACTAGTTTTGTACTGGTTTTGTCAATTTTGTATTGACTGTGTCGTTTTTTTTCAATTCCAGATGTTGCATGAGATCGGCACCACGAGTTGTTACCATGGGCGGAGTCGTGAGTAGATAGAGCAAATAGAAGAGGTGGAGTATAGTCCGGTCCATGGGATCCAAGGCAATATGGGGAAGTTGGACCGGCTATTTTGGAAACTCGAGCAGGAAGGGTTTCCAATCATGGATGACCATAGGATTGGAGCTCTGCTTCGTTCATTGCCCAATCGTGCGAGAGAGGTTACTTATCAGATCTGGGGGCAGCATGGATGTCGTATCTCATATACGGAACTATGTAGGCAACTTCTTCACCATGAGTTTCCGGAGGATCTGGGGGACTCTGAGGAAGATCGCGAGATGTTCGAGGAGGATCCCGAGATGTACGAGGAGGATCCCGAGATGTTCGAGGAGGATCTCGAGATGTACGAGGAGGATCTCGAGATGTACGAGGAGGATCCCGAGATGTATGAGTAGGATCCCGAGATGATCGAGGAAGATCCGGAGATGATCGAGGAAGACCCCGAGATGCTCGAGGGAGAGATGTTTGAGGAAGACCCCGGGATGCTTGAGGAGGATCCCGAAATGGCCGAGGAGGTTCCCGAGATAGAAGAGGAGGATCCGATGGAAACAGTAGAAGATCCTGAGGCAGGCCAAGGGGAGATGAACGAGGGGGTGATAGTCACCGCTATGATATTTTTCATTATGGGCGTGATGGCAGCCCATCTAGTTCACTGAGTTCGGATAGTTTTTGTATATAGACTTATAAGATTTGATAAATAAATTTGTGTAAAAAAAAAACCTTTGTTCATAAACATGGTATGAATTGAGCACCATCATAACGTTAGTAATTAAGGTGAACCTAGCATACCACCATGCATGTACTAACCAATTCACCTAGCAAGGGAGTGCTATGAGGGAATGAAGTGGATTTTTGTTAAGGCTAAAGGAAGTGAAGAGTCACCATGAGAGGAGGCACCATGTCTCTTCACTTGCCCCCATTCATTGTGTATAAATGAGAGGATTGATAACTTAACAATTAAGATAGTTATTCCCTCTTCTCTTCATCCACCAAGCCTCTCCTCTCCTTCTTCTTCCCTCTCCTAGCCGAAACCCACAATACCCCTCTCCCTTGGAAAGGTTTCACAAGGGAACTTGATCTTGAAGATCCAAGACTTTCTACAAGGATACAAGGGCTAAAGAGAGGCCTAGGGTCAAGAAGCTTTCTTTTGGCTTCTCCATTCAAGGTGATAATCAAAGACAAACCAAGGTAAGACCCCCTCACCTGTGGTATGATTGTTCTTTGATGCTAAACAAGATTTAGACTTTTGTTTAAGATTTAAGTTGAGGAAACCATGAAGTGGAGCCTCTAGGGTTTCGGCCAAGGGTGATGTTTGGGCTTAGGGATGATGTAAACTCTCTTTTGTGCACTTAAATGTTTTATTATGATATGTAAGACATAGATTATGATTTAGGGAAAGTTTGTGGCACCCTAAAGTTTCCTAGGGTTTCGGCCCATGTCAACATAGGATGAGGTCTAACCTTTCAAGCATGTTTATTATGTTCCTATGATTTAATGGATCTTAATGGTGAATGATAGGAATTTATTTTTTTATATGTTTGTGACCCATTAGGGTTTCGGCCAAAGACAAACAAGAGGGCTAGGAAATTGGGTTGGCTCCAATTATGGGGTCAAATGACTTACTATGACATTGTATGAATGTATGGGTTCTTCTTTTTCCTATGGACTTTTGCATGTTGCTTGAATGATGGGGCCTTTCCCCTATTGAACTTTCGTCCAAGAGTATAAGTTAGGGTTTGGGTTGGGTTAAGTTTCAAAAGAGACTTGTTTATGGGTTACTAAGGTGTATGTATATGATTAAGTATGTGGTAGGAATTTTTATGTGACCCAAAACCTAACTTCATGTAAAATGTGTCCTGACTTTGTATATTAGGTCATGTGCTATGATGATACACAAATGTTTAGAGCACGTGCCATGAACCTAGGGAAATGTATCGTGTATGAAAAGATCTAGGCATGTTTTCCTATATACCATGACCATGCATGTTTTATGAATAATATGTATGTATGCCATGTTTTATGAATGATATGTATGTATGTCATGCTTTATAAATGGTATGTATGTATGCCATGTTTTATGCACGATATGTATGTAAGCCATGTTTTATGAATGATATGTACGTATGCCATGTTTAAGAATGAAGATGATGAACGAAAATGATAACCATGGCCCTAAGACAAAATGATGTAAGCATGACATACCTTATGAATGAATATAATGAATGTTCATGCCTTTAAGGCATCATGATGTAAAGTATGAATGATGAAATGTTAAGTATGTTTATGTCATGCTAAGGGATGGGCACCTTAAGAACGCCTCGGTTCTGGAACTACCGTAGCTGTTCCTATTCTTATGTCATGTTTCATGAAACAAGATGTTGTTTATGCCATGTATGTTCTATGAATGATGAAGCATGTTAAGTAGTTTATTTTAAGAATGGGCTTGTACCGGACCGAAGTAAGAGTCTAAGGGATGAGCACCTTAAGAACGCCTCGGTTCTGGACTACCGAAGCTGTCCACGGTTCTGGGACTACCGTAGCTGTCAAACAGGGATGGGCACCTTAAGAACGCCCCGGTTTTTGGAACTACCGTAACTGTTCCTACCCTAGTAGGTCGGGGCTCGCTACCTCGTATTTACTTGGGGATGCGCGCTTATGATGTATGTATGTGGTACAAGCCGGAGACCCCAATGATGTTATGATTATGTTTAAGTATTTAAAAGTATGATTTTAAACTAAGCATCCTTATGATATATGCATTTGATGCATGCATTCATCCATGTTATGCATTATGCCATGATAAGTATGTTTATGCAAAGTATGTATATGCAAAATATGTTAATGCAAAGTATGTTTATGCAAATGATTATGTTTATGTTCATGTTAAGTATGATGCCATGATTATATTTATGTTCATGCTAAGAATGATGTCATGATTGTATTTATGTTTATGATAAGAAGTATGCCATGATAAGTAGGATTTAAGCATTATGTTTATGTTTATGCGACGTATGGATTTTTGTGAGTAGGAAAGGGTCTTACTAAGCCTATGTGCTTATAGTCTTATTGTCTTATACCACAGATCAAGCAAACGGAGGTTACTAGGTGAAGCCGCAGGAGGGGCCAAAAGTGTGTGTGTGGTAGTGACATGGCAGAGGAAAGAGGAAAAAGACTCTTCTATTATGTTTTGTGTTTTAAAACACCTCTTTAGATTCTATGCTATACTTATGATAAGTTACTTTCTACTTATGATGCTTATGGATAAAGTAAGGAATGTTATGCTTTAATATGCTAAGTTACAATGCTACCATGTTCATGAATGATAGGTTAAGGCATATATACATGTTCAAGTACTAGTTGCATGGTAAAACGCATGTGTAAGAAGAAAAAAAATTGATTCCGCTGCATTAAGATATTCCTATGCCGTATGTATGTGTATGTATGTTAGTGTAACGCCGTCTCTCTCACCACACCATAAGGTGTGGGAAAAAGGCGGGCGTTATAGGTTGGTATCAGAGCCATTTTGCCATCTCACTACACACACATCAAGCCTCCTTCCTGCAGCTTCCAAGTAAGTACCTTTATGCATATTTTATGATAGTAAGTACTTTTAGGATACTGTTCATGACACAGCAAGTATAGATGATATGTTATAATCCTAGAATATGCAAGTATGAATGATACCTTATGATAGCAAGTACCTTTAGGATTATGGAATATGAACGATATTTTCATTAGAATTTAATATGCGGGTAGAGATTAAAAAAAACTAGTTTTGTACTGGTTTTGTCAGTTTTGTATTGACTGTGTCATTTTTTTTCAATTCCAGATGTTGCATGAGATCGGCACCACGAGTCGTTACCATGGGCGGAGTCGTGAGTTGATAGAGCAAATAGAAGTGGTGGAGTATAGTCTGGTCCTTGGGATCCATGGCAATATGGGGAAGTTGGACCGGCTATTCTGGAAACTCGAGCAGGAAGGGTTTCCAATCATGGATGACCATAGGATTGGAGCTCTGCTTCGTTCATTGCCCAATCGTGCGAGAGAGGTTGCTTATCAGATCTGGGCGCAGCATGGATGTCATATCTCATATACGGAACTATGTAGGCAACTTCTTCACCATGAGTTTCCGGAGGATCTGGGGGACTCTGAGGAAGATCGCGAGATGTTTGAGGAGGATCCCGAGATGTATGAGGAGGATCCCGAGATGTACGAGGAGGATCCCGAGATGTATGAGTAGGATCCCGAGATGATCGAGGAAGTTCCGGAGATGATCGAGGAAGACCCCGAGATGCTCGAGGGAGAGATGTTTGAGGAAGACCCCGGGATGCTTGAGGAGGATCCCGAAATGGCCGAGGAGGTTCCCGAGATAGAAGAGGAGGATCCGATGGAAACGGTAGAAGATCCTGAGGCAGGCCAAGGGGAGATGAACGAGGGGGTGATAGTCACCGCTATGATATTTTTCATTATGGGCGTGATGGCAGCCCATCTAGTTCACTGAGTTCGGATAGTTTTTGTATATAGACTTATAAGATTTGATAAATAAATTTATGTCCTTGTTCACTGAGTTCGGATCTAAGGGATCTCCAGAGAAGGATGATGTGCTTATCCTAAGTTTCATACAAGACACTGTCCTCGCTCGTTTTAGTATGGAAACCTCCAAGAATGTTTTTATACTTTTCAGCTGTGGAACTACTCTATATAAGGAGATGTGTTTAAAACATCAAAAGAGATAGAGCAGGTGATGACAGTTCCTTATGCATCGGCTGTAGGAAGCCTCATGTATGATAAAAACGAGACCAGATATCTGTTGTGCCGTGGGCATGGTTAGCAGATATCGGAGTAACCCAGGTCAAAGAAATTGGACTGCGGTTAAAGCATATATTAGTGCTTGAGAAAGACTAAGGATTATGTGCTGGTTTACCGGGTAGACCAATCTCCTGTGGGTTATATGGATACAAAATTCCAATGAGATAGGGGCAAATATAAGTATTTCTCGGGGTTTTGTATTTACTTTAGGAGGTGGAACCATAGTTTGGATAAGTGTCGCGCAGCAGCTGCGTGACGGACTCCACCATGGAAGCTGAGTAAGTGGCAACCTCTGAGGCAGCCAAAGAAAGCTACATGGTTCAGGAACCTCAAGATGAACTTAGATGTCATTCCTGGTTTGCCAAGAGTTATCACATTTTGTTGTGATAAAAATGGTGTAGTTGCAAACTCGAAGGAATCACGAGTCCATAAGGCGAGTAAACACATAGAGCGCAAGTACCACCCAGGAGAGGAAAAAGTTATTGTTGCCAAGATTACGTCAGAGGACAACCTAGGAAGATCTTTTCACTGAGGCCTTGGTAGCGAGAGCTTTTAGACATGTGGAGGATCAAGGGAGTCAGATGTATGACATTTTGAGGACAACAAAGTCTTTTAGTATAAGTGAAAGATTGTTAGGATGTATACTAAAAGCCTTGCTTTTATAAGTGTTGGAACCCGGATGGCTAAAGAGGGGGGGTGAATATAGCCAATCACTTGGACATAGACACTAATCGAATTTCTGCACTCAGAGTTGTTAGTAGCACAGCGGAACGCAAGAACAGAGTATGTAGAAATTCAGAAAACAAAAGCAAAACAATACCACTAGCAAGATCGCTAACAAGGAGGGTTTACAAGGTTCGGGGATAACTTGCCCCTACTCCTTGGCGTGCCCTTAAGGTGGGTGATCCCTTGATCGTCGGCAGATCAAGCACCAGTTATCACCGGATAGAAAGCAACCTCCTTCTCGGTGGAGAAACCTCTCCACAGCGTTTCAATCACAGATTTAAGTTTAAGCATAAAGAAACAACAAGAAGGATCATACTCAAGCACTTAGCAAAGACAAGAACACAGCAAGCTTTCCTGAGCTCCACCCAGCGGCGATCTCACGCAAGAAACCCTTCCTCGTATCTTCCCGCTGTCAGACTCCAAACCTCTTGTTCTCTCCTTCAAGCGCTCAAGTAATGAATGATTGCTTCTCAGATTCTATTGCTTGCCCAAGATGATGACCTTCAGAACGTGCAAGCTAGATGTGGAGAACACATGGCGCAGCAAGAACTCAGTTCGCGAACTCTGCTTCATCGAAGCCTTCTTCCGCCCTTTTGTTTCTCCACTCAGCACCAGGTGACAGCATCTCCTACAGCCTCCAGCTGCTTCTCTGCCAACGCTAGCTACCACTAAGTCCTCCCTGGACTTCCTGAGCTCCCCTCAGCCAATCTCCAGTCAGCAGCTCCAGTCTGCAGCTCCGGCTGTTGCAACCTGAGATGGAAAACGGACAAACCTGCTCCAAGGAAAGCCTCCATTGACTTCTCCTTGAGTGTTTGAATCCTCCCCTATCACCTGCAGCTTAATCAGTGTGTTAGAGCAGCATATCAAATAGCATATCATATATCAGATGTTAAGCGCAGAGAATCGGATACGTTCAGACGGGATCAGAGCGTCTGACAGTGCATTTTGAATTAAAGTGATCGATCACTGGACCGATCAGAGCGCCTCCTGATCGGTCACCAGACCGATCAGGCTGGGTCTAGACCGATCAGGCTCTGTCCTGATCAGTCCCCAACGCTCGATTAGAAATCGCGATATCTTTGGGACTCTTCTGGATCGATCACCAGACCGATCCCAGGTTGTGGATCGATCACCCGACCGATCCACCCCTTTATCGGGCGATTTCTGAGCTTCGCAGTCCAGATCTCCTGATCGATCACCGGACCGATCAGGAAACCTCCTGATCGATCACTAGACTGATCAGGTCGTGACCAGACCGATCAGGCTCCGTCCTGATCGATCATAGGGAGGAACCTACCATGCTGGATCGTTCTCCAGAACGATCTGTTGGGTATGGCTTGGTGGGTTTCCAAAGCGGATACCTGGTTGATCCGAGAGACCTCTCTATGCCTACGAATTAAAAATTTTAATCTGAATAGAGAGTCGTTTCCCATCGACCGTCTCGTGCCGTATCGAACGATTCAAATTGCAACTTAGCCAATTACCGAAATTGGTCTTGCAATTTGCTCGACCGTTCGACCGCGAAAAAGGCGACGAGTTGATCGCCGACTTTTGTGTTTATGGTCAGGGTCCAGTTAAATAATTATTGACTATGATTCGCAATCAAAATAATTAAATAACAAACATGAAATGACGAGGCAATTTAATAAGGTACAAATAAGAATAAAAGGAGCCAAGGAAGAATATACCTTCCGTTACCTTACGATCTTCTACCATATGACCCTCCCCTCTTGGACGTCGTGTGGGCGACGATCTACCAAGACCTGTGGCCACCAAGTTGATCTCTTCTCCTTGCGCCAACCAATCCCTAACCAAAGGGATGCCGCCGGCCGCTCCTAGGAGATAATCCAAACACAAAACCCAATATATTCCTCTCCTCCATCATCGATGCTCAAGCAACGAGTATCATGGAGCACTCTTGAAGAAGAGCAACTCCCTCACGCATCCTGGCTACTCCCTTAAAAACAAGCTGCTCCATCACGCAATTGCATGATCAACTTGTTTTTCTTTGGCAGCCATGCGTAAGCAACTCGGCAAGTGGCTTTTCCATGGAAGAAAGAAATCAGCGCCTAGTCTCACTCTTTTCTGTACCTGCGTGTGCAACCTCTTTATCTCCCGCGCGTCTCCACAGAAAACAAGAAGGTTCCTGCGTGGAGAAGTAACTGCTCCTTCGAGCAGTTTAATCGGCTGGCGATGATTAATTGCATTTGATGCAATTAATCAAAACTGCTCCCTTCGAGCATGCAATTAATTAAAATCTGCTCTCTTTGAGCAGTTAATTGCCTGGCCATGATAATTGCATGCGATGCAATATTAATCAGAAACTGCTCCTTGAGCAATTAAACTGCGCGTGGAGAAGAGCCAAAATTAATTGCATGCGTGCAATTAATTGGAGAAGTGCTTGATTAATTGCATGCTTTGCAATTAATCGGAGAATAGAAATATTCTCTTCCGTTCAGCACCGCAGAGTGAAACGAGGGAGAGGGAGAGAGTGAGAAGAGAGAAGAGTTGAGGCTAGAGTTTCTTGTGATCTATTGGATTAACCATCAACTTGGTTCCATGCCACCATGGGGTATTTATAGGGCTACGGTAGGGACCATGAGGAGGAGTTGGATCTTGAACTGCTAATGGACTCGGTCCATTAATGAGGATCCATTCCACTAAAGGGCCCTCATTGACTTACCTCACCAACCCCCATATTTACATATGGGCTCCACTTATTATGAGTCGTCCATCCCCCCGTGTTTAAGATCGCGTATGCCCGTTAATTAATTAAATTACTGACAATTTAAATTAATTAACCTCTGGGTCCTTGACTAGTACCACTCAACCTTATCAACGTGCTGGATCAAATCCACCTGCAGAGTTTAGCACGATGAACCTTTTGAGCTCATCAAGGGGGCATCATCAACCCGACTCTCAAGGACACAGATTACGTCAATAATCAATGACACATCATATTATTAATATTATCTCCCAACTTACCGGGCCTATCGATCTAACAGAATAGATCTCGCCCATTGGTAAATTAAAGAAATAATATTTAATAATATATGCCCGATATTATTTCGGGATTAAGGGATCGTACTCCATAATAATATCTTGAGGTCCTATCCAATTATCGAGTCAGTACAAATTGGATAACCTCGGATTTTGGTCCTGCTCAATGTACTCAAAGCACACTAGTGTAATCCAATGGTCAAGATCAACCACACCTAATTACACTACAACCATTCCGATGGGTTGTCCAATTCCATCTCAGTTGTGAGCCTCTATTTATACTAAGCAAGGAACTGATAACATGATCTTCCGTGTGACACCACACACCATGTTATCTACAATGCAAAGTAATTGGACATCATGCATGTACTAATATAAACAGGCACCTAGTGTGGTTGTGATTCTCTTTTCAAAATAAAGATGTTCATATATATAAAAGAAGAATGTCTTTCAGTATACACATCTAACAATCTCCCACTTATACTTAAAGACTTTGCTGCCCTCAAAATGCCATACATCTGACTCCCTGATCCTCCACAAGCCTAATGCTTTCGCTATCAAGGTCTCAGTGGAAAGATCTCCCAGGTTGTCTTCTGATGTAATCTAGGCAACTATAGCTTTTCCTCTCCTGGGAGGTACTTGCGCTCTATGTGTTTACTCGCCTCACGGGCTCGTGATTCCTTCAAGTTTGCAACTGCACCATTTGTTTATCACAACAGAATGTGATAGCTTTGAGCAAACCAAGAATCACATCGAAGTCCATCTTGAGGTTCCTGAACCATATAGTTTCCTTTTGGCTGTCACAAAGACTGTCGCTGCGCGACACTCCTCCAACTACGGTTCTACCTCCTAAAAGTAAACACAAAACCCCGAGGAATACTTACGTTTGCCCCTATCCGACTGGAAGTCTGTATTCGTATAACCCATAGAGAATTGGTCTGCCCGTTAAACTAGCTTATAATCCTTAGTCCTTCTCAGGCACCAATATAAGCTTTTACTGCAATCCAATTTCCTTGACCTGGGTTACTCTGATATCTGCTAAGCATGCTCATGGCAAAGCAGATATCCAGTCTCGTTTTTAGCATACAAGAGACTTCCTATAGACAATGCTAAAGGAACCGTCATTACCTGGTCTATCTCCTTTGATAATCTAAACATATCACCTTAGATAGAGCAGCTCCACAATTGAAAAGTACAAAACTTTTCTTGGAGGTTTCCATGCTAAAACGAGTTAAGACACTGTCTCTGTATGAAGCTTAGTATAAGCACTACATCCTTCTCTGGTGATCCCTTAGAACTTTGATCGCCAAGGATGTGTCCTGCTTTTCCTAAGTCCTTCATATCATCTGTTTGGACAACCATACCCTTACGTCTGATAATACTTTGTTATTATTGCCAACTAACAAAATATTTTCTACGTATAGTACAAGAATGCCACTACGTTTCCGTCACAATTCTTACATACACAAATCTCATCCGTCCTTTGAATAAATCCATATAACTGGATTATCTCTTCAAAGCGGATGTTCCTCGTCATAGATCCAGGGATCTTGATTCATGGTCGCCAGGGACCGAGTCCGAATACTCTCCCAAGAACATGAATCCTTCTGGTTGACCAACAACCCTCCCACTACGATGAGGCAACACTTGTGTATCTTCTGTGACACGCGGTGCAGTGACTTGTGGTATTTCTTCTTGTACAGTTGGTACTAAGGTCAGAACATTCCCTCTTAATTTTTCAAGAACTAGTATGCTCATGGGTTTATGGTTCATCACATAGTCTTCTTCTAAAAATCTGGTATTCGTCCCAACGATTACCCTCTGATCCTTAGAACTATAGAACCACCTTTCGTTTCTCTAGGATAGCTTAGGAACAAGCGCACGAGATTCCAATCTTTTTCGTATCCCCTCTCAGCACATATGCTGAGCTATCCCATGTCTGAAGATGTCTTAGACTTGGCTTTCGCCCAGTCCACACTTCTATGGGAGCAGGAGGCACTGACTTAGATGGTATCAGGTATGTACGCTGCCGTTTCCAGAGCATATCCCCAAAACGAATCCGGCAACTCGGAGCAGCTCATCATTGTCCTAACCATCCCCATAAGAGCCCTTTTCCATCGCTCTACTGCACCGTTCTGTTGGGCCGTACCGGGTGCAATCAATTGGGATTGAATCCCAGTATCTGATAAGTAAGTCCTAATCTTTCCCAAGAGGTACCCATCACCACGATCCGATCGTAGTGTCTTAATGTTGTTACCTTGATGTTTCTCCACAATCGTCTTGAATTCATTGAACTAATCAAAGATTCAGACTTGCGGCCATCAAGTAAACACATATCCATAACTTTGAATATTCGTCTCACGAAGTATTCAAAGCTACCTCTATCCTGGATAGGCATAGGACCACACTAATCAGAATGAACCATGTCTAACATATCTTTGGCTCTATACCCTTTGGCCTTGAAAGGCCTCTTGGTCGTCTTACCTTCCAAGTAAGATTCAAAGTTAGAGAAGTCTCCCACCACCAATGAACCCGAGGGTCCATTGGCTATCAACCTTTGAATCCTACTAAGGTTAATAAGACCAAGCCTTAGACGCCAAAGGTATGTTTGGTTCATCTCGGAAGGAACCTTTCTCCTACTTTGGTTAGATGATGAGCTATTAGTTACTATTTGCATCATGGAAGACTTTGGTTCTAATGTGTACCAATTGCCTATCAATGTACCTGAATAGATAATCTTTCTATTCTACTTTTCATAAAAAGCAATAGAATATCATTTATTTCAGAAACTGAACCAGAGTTCTTTCTAAATATTAGGTACATAAAAGCAATCTTAAAACCAAAACTTTATCTTCTAAAGACAAATAAATAACTCCCACTGCAATAGTAGTCACCTCCGTAGCATTTCCCATGTAGACGGTTTTTTTTTTAGTCGTGGGGCTTCCTGGAACCCCTGCAAAGAATTGCAGACATGCGTAGTGGCATCCGTATCTATCCACCAGGTATCGATAGATAACACCGCTAAACATGTTACAACGACAAAAGAAAAGATATACATTTCTCTTGACAACGAGGACAGTTCGCCTTCTAATATCCAATTTGCTTACGCGTGAAGCACTTGCCTTTCGGCTTCTTCACACCAGTCCGAGGTCCCTGCGATGTAGCTGCCTTCTTGAACCCTCCTTGTTTCTTCTTCTTCCTGCCTTTCGGCATAGAAGAAGAAACCCTTTGAGTCACTAAGGCCTGCAGGTTCTGATGAAAGAGCCCTTCTGCCGCCTGGAGTTCTCCCAGGAGTTCCCTCAACATATACTCATGCTTATTCATGTTATAGTTGAGCCGGAACTTCTCAAAACTCTTAGGCAGAGATTGGAGTATTATATCGACCTGGGATTCCCCGTCGATAGATCCTCCAAGAACCTCAATCTCATTGAGGTGGGCCATTATCTTTAGGACATGATCCCTCACGGGTGTCCCTTCGACCATAGTGGTCGTCATCAGATTCTTCATCGCCAGCTGCCTAGCGGCACGACTCTGGTGCCCAAAGAGTTCCTGAAGGTTCAGCATCGTATGACAAGCAGTGGGCATGGCCTGATGCTGATGTTGCAATACATTCGACATGGATGCCCGAATGTAACACCGCGCCATCTCATCTGCCTTAACCCATTTCTTGTAATGCTCCTTCTGCCCTTCACTAGAGTTGTTGCTAGGCTTATCAGGACATTTTTCGCTGAGCACAAATTTGTACTCTTCAGCCGTAGGGACAATGTCAAGGCTTATTTTCCAGTCTATGTAGTTGGGGCTAGTAAGTCTATTTTCCTTAAGTATTGTATCTAGTGGGTTAAAGGTTATTTTGAAAATCCTGAGAATCACAACACACACTACTTTAGAAATCGAAAATAAATTGATTCCTCACAACAATAAATTTTCGAAATCAACCAACACTTCTAAACACCGAGAAATTCACATGCCACGATGGTGTGAACGTATACGACTTTCCACATTCGTAAGAGGAGGTTTTACCCATTAATCTTACTATCTTGTCAACCTAACTTTTTGACAAGTAAGATTAATAGTTGGTCCACTTCGGCTCTGCAAAATAATAGCAGTGACTCCGAAGGGAAGGATACTATTATTCGCATCTAAGTGTTCACCATTACACGACACTAAGAAAATTATCTCTGATTATGTGCCTTCCGATGGGAAAGTACACACGCTCTTTAATAATTTTCTATGGTCTTTTCCGACCCAGTGATCCGCAGAACAAGTCCATCCGATGGGGAGGAAGGCACTCAGAGCCAACACGCAGACTTGTTCGCATCACTTATCGGATTGTAATGGAAGCCATGGGACCCTTAGGGTCCCTCTCCCACTTAGTAATTTATTACGAGGAATTTTAACTAGCACATTCACACAACAAGCACATAACCAACATATGAAAAATAAAAAATCCTAGATTTTCTAACTTTCATGGCCTTGGTCTCTAATGCGCCTCCAGTCGTGTCGTCACCACGTCAACCCCGAGGATTTATTAATTATAATAATTTGCAAAACCATTCACACAATCATTATTTGGCCATGACAAGTTGGAATCTCGTGCCTGCAACACAAAGTTAGCCTACGCACATCCACATATCATCCAGCTAAATAAAATGTATAAAAATGCAAAAAATTAACTAATCCTCAAACACACAAAGCCGGAAACCTCAGCTCTGATACCAATTGTTGGGTATGGCTTGGTGGGTTTCCTAAGAGGATACCTGGTTGATCCGAGAGACCTCTCTATGCCTACGGATTAAAAAATTTAATCTGAATAGAGAGTCGTTTCCCATCGACCGTCCGTGCCATATCGAACGATTCAAATTGCAACTTAGCCAATTACCAAAATTGGTCTTGCAATTTGCTCGACCGTTCGACTGTGGAAAAGGCGACGAGTTGATCGCCGACTTTTGTGTTTATGGTCGGGGTCCAGTTAAATAATTATTGACTATGATTCGCAATCAAAATAATTAAATAACAAACATGAAATGACGAAGCAATTGAATAAGGTACAAATAAGAATAAAAGGAGCCAAGGAAGAATATACCTTCCGTTACCTTACGATCTTCTACCGTATGACCCTCCCCTCTTGGACGTCGTATGGGCGACGATCTACCAAGACCTGTGGCCACCAAGTTGATCTCTTCTCCTTGCGCCAACCAATCCCTAACCAAAGGGATGTCGCCGGCCGCTCCTAGGAGATAATCCAAACACAAAACCCAATCTATTCCTCTCCTCCATCATCGGCGCTTAAGCAACGAGTATCTTGGAGCACTCTTGAGGAAGAGCAACTCCCTCACGCATCCTGGCTACTCCCCTAAAAACAAGCTGCTCTATCACGCAATTGCGTGATCAACTTGTTTTTCTTTGGCAGCCATGCGTGAGCAACTCGGCAAGTGGCTTTTCCACGGAAGAAAGAAATCAGCGCCTGGTCTCACTCTTTTCTGCACCTGCGTGTGCAACCTCTTTATCTCCCACGCGTCTCCACAGAAAACAAGAAGGTTCCTGCGTGGAGAAGTAACTGCTCCTTCGAGCAGTTTAATCGGCTGGCGATGATTAATTGCATTTGATGCAATTAATCAAAACTGTTCCCTTCGAGCATGCAATTAATTAAAATCTGCTCTCTTTGAGCAGTTAATCGCCTGGCCATGATAATTGCATGCGATGCAATATTAATCAGAAACTGCTCCTTGAGCAATTAAACTGCGCGTGGAGAAGAGCCAAAATTAATTGCATGCGTGCAATTAATTGGAGAAGTGCTTGATTAATTGCATGCTTTGCAATTAATCGGAGAATAGAAATATTCTCTTCCGTTCGGCACCGCAGAGTGAAACGAGGGAGAGAGAGAGAGTGAGAAGAGAGAAGAGTTGAGGCTAGAGTTTCTTGTGATCTATTGGATTAACCATCAACTTGGTTCCATGCCACCATGGGGTATTTATAGGGCTACGGTAGGGACCATGAGGAGGAGTTGGATCTTGGCCTGCTAATAGACCCGGTCCATTAATGAGCATCCATTCCACTAAAGGGCCCTCATTGACTTACCTCACCAACCTCCATATTTACATATGGGCTCCACTTATTACGAGTCGTCCATCCCCTCGTGTTTAAGATCGCGTATGCCCGTTAATTAATTAAATTACTGACAATTTAAATTAATTAACCTCTGGGTCCTTGACTAGTACCACTCAACCTTATCAACGTGCCGGATCAAATCCACCTGCAGAGTTTAGCACGATGAACCCTTTGAGCTCATCAAGGGGGCATCATCAACCCAACTCACCAGGACACAGATTTCGTCAATAATCAACGACACATCATATTATTAATATTATCTCCCAACTTACCGGGTCTATCGATCTAACAGAATAGATCTCGCCCATTGGTAAATTAAAGAAATAATAGTTAATAATATATGCCCGATATTATTTCGTGATTAAGGGATCGTACTCCATAATAATATCTTGAGATCCTATCCAATTATCGAGTCAGTACAAATTGGATAACCTCGGATTTTGGTCCTGCTTAATGTACTCAAAGCACACTAGTGTAATCCTATGGTCAAGATCAACCACACCTAATTACACTACAACCATTCCGATGGGTTGTCCAATTCCATCTCAGTTGTGAGCCTCTATTTATACTAAGCAAGGAACTGATAACATGATCTTCCGTGTGACACCACACACCATATTATCTACAATGCAAAGTAATTGGACTTCATGCATGTACTAATATAAACAGGCACCTAGTGTGGTTGTGATTCTCTTTTCAAAATAAAGATGTTCATATATATAAAAGAAGCATGTCTTTCAGTATACACATCTAACACGATCTGCATAGTGATCCTGATCGGTCACCAGACCGATCAGGAGCAGATCAGCAAGGGAACTCAACCTCACTGTTTGCTCCCTGATCGGTCACCAGACCGATCAGCAGCCAAGCAATGGGTGAAACGCATACTCCCTGATCGGTCACCAGACCAATCAGTCATCGCTGGATCGGTCACCAGACCGATCCACGAAAGAGCACCGTGCCAACTCCCTGATCGGTCACCAGACCGATCCAGGGGCTCCAACCTAGCCCTCCAAGCTAGGGTTTCATCCACCTTAGCCCTCCAAGCTAAGGATTTTTCACCTAACCCTCCAAGTTGGGAATTTGCACCTAACCCTCCAAGTTAGGACTTTTCACCTAACCCTCCAAGCTAGGACTTTTCACCCAACTCTTTCGGATTAGGACTTTCCAAACCTAGCCCTCCAAGCTAGGACCTGACCCTCCAAGCCAGGACTTTTTCACCTAATTCTCCAAGATGGGAATTTGCACCTAACCCTCCAAGTTAGGACTTTTCACCTAGCCCTCCAAGCTAGGACTTTTCACCCACCTCTTCCGAATTAGGACTTTTCACACACCTAGCCCTCCAAGCTAGGATTTTCAACACCTAACCCTCCAGGTTAGGATTTTCCAACACCTAACCCTCCAAGCTAGGATTTTCCATACCATGCCTGATCCCCGATCAGGACTTAATCATAATCAATAATCATCCACCTAAACTAAAATTGGTGTCAACACCAAAACAACAATCAGGGCCAGACTGCATCAACAATCTCCCCCTTTTTGTTGTTTGACAACCCAATTTTAAGTTTAGGGATTCTCAATCATGTTTTCCAAATTTAGAATCATAGGGGAATCCAGATCCTCCCCCTACAACATGATCATCATAAACTTAACCAACCAACACTCTCCCCCTTTGTCGAACACCGAAAAGGGGTCTAGAAGGGATGTTAAGTTTAAACCATACTCCCCCTCAACCCTAGGGGTATCCCAAACCAACAACAATTTGATTTTTGATAAGCATATGAATACATATGACAAAAAGATATAGGCATGACAAAACAAGCATATGTATCATATGAGCATGACATCATAATCATAATCATGGTAGTGTAACAAACATACAGATAGTACTCATCATAGCATCAACAAGAAGCATACTAAAGTAGGACAAAACATGTATCCTAGTCAGAAAAAGCAAGTCATAAAACATCCAGAGAAAAACACGATGCAAGACACATGCATCAAAATCCAGATACGTGTGGCGCAAGACCACAACTGACAAGTCATAGGGCATACAACCCACAAGTCACATAAGTCAACCAGTCAAATACGCATAACACCATAAGAGTCACTGGTCATCCAAACTCAAACGTCAGTGGGGGGGGGTCGTCATCGTGCATGAGATCATCTATCGTGGCATCAGCAGATCCTGGTGCAGCACTGCCTGAAGGAGCATCCCTTGGAAATGTATGGCGGCGCCACTCTGCGTACCAAGTCTACTGCAATGCCTAGACCCCAGAGACAGTAGACTCTACGCCGGTCAATCGGCGATCAAAGGAATGGAAATCCGAGTGCGTCTCCTCCCGATGGAGCTCGCTCAAATGAATATCCTCCTGGAGGGTACGATCCAGCTCGGAGATCTTCCATCGTAGATCTGGGTCAGGCTCATAGTCATACTCGGCGTCAGCAGCAGGAACCTCATGTAGTGCAGCAGCCTCGGGTGGTGCCTGAAAATGTGGTGCTCCCCCAGGTAGGTCACCAAGTCCTCTCCCATCCTTCCATACTAAGGCCCCATCGCGCTCTCGAATAATAATGCCGGACTTGGCAAAAGCACGCCGACCCAGCCGACAATCCTGTTTGACCATGGGCACGGTCCTGCCTTTGGTGACATCAACGCCAACTGACATAAGCCAGTCAGTGATGACATGACCAAATGGCATGTAGACCGTGCGACGACTCGACTCACGATAGGACAGGATGGACTGGAAGATGCTCTCCATGATATCAAAGTCCATCCGGCGGTGCATGCCGTAGAGCATAAGACAGTGATAGGGTCGGATCTCGGTCAAAGGCTTTGAGGTGATGGGCAAGATGCAATTTGTGATTATCTTGAAAAGGATGTAGTCAACTGGAGCAAGTCGTAGGGTTGCAAAAGTAGGAAAATCAGGACCCAACTCATCAAGCCCGGCGGGGCGAGGACGACCAAAGAAATGCTGATAGATGAAGTCGGGGGTAACATCTGAAAAAGGTGCCAATAAAGGATCAGGAAGCTCAGGGTAGATCGAATACAGATTTGGTGATCGTCGACCACCCAAATATTCTGCCAAGATCTCGTAAGAAAAGTCAAGGTTCCTCTTGGCGACTCGAGTGGTGAACTCGAAGCCTCCTTGAGGTCCCTGCTGAAGATTGTTATAGAACTCTGAGACTAGGTCGTATTTGATGGTTCGTTCCAAGGAAAGAAGGAAGCCCAGGTTGTAAAACATGACTATGTCCATAACCGACGGACAATGTTCAGTCAGAAAAGGGATATCAATGGATCAGCAGGAGAGTAATTTGAAGGTCCTCGACTGGAAGGCCTGTTCACAGGCCGCATTTGGGAACCGGGAGCTAGAAGAAGGCTGAGGCCTTCTGGAGGGCGCAGATGCAGAAGGGGTTTTCCTCCTTGAACTGCCCTCAGCAGCTTCTTTACCCTTAGAAGACTTTCTAAAGATTGGAATAGACAAATATGATCAAGGTAAGGTTAAACTCAATCAGAGAATGTGATCAAGACACAATGATTAACAGAACACAGTTGGATCAAGAAACCAAGATTTGATCATAGAGTGATAATCATAAAGTGAAGCATTTGATCAAGAGGGTCACGGCAAAAAGTCACAGCCAAAACAAGGATCACGGCACAACACACCCAAAACATGGTTAGCGTTAACTCATAATCTATGAACCGATTAAAAAGAGAAAACTGAGACAAGAACTTGTTGGGACCAGGTGCATGTTGACAAGGATACGAGTTCGTAAAATTTTAAATTTTTACGTGCAGCTGAAGAATTAGCATAAAATAATTTCTCAAATTATTTTAACCACGTATCTAGCATGCAACCTTATGATGTGTGGACATGATCATAAATTAAAACTTTGCAGAAAAGTAAACTAATTTACTTAGTACCTCGCGTAACTCGAAGTAAGGGACGAGATCCAACGGTAGCGTCCCTTGGAAGCTCCGCCTCTATTCGCGTCCACGCCGAGTTCTCTTCGGGATGACTTCGCAAAGTCACGAGTTTTGTGCCGACGAGAACTACTAGATTCTCCAAAGGCACAACTAGAAAAACAAGAGAGAAAGATGGAAACTAACCACCAAGTAACGGAATCAAAATTCCGGGAAGGAAGGAGGGAGTCGCGATCCGCTTCTTCTTCTTCGGCACCTTCTTGGTGGATGAAGCTCTCGACCACCCTTGGGATATGCGCCGGCCCTAGGGGAGGAGAGAGAACCGGCCCTAGAGAGAGAAGGGGCACCGGCCCTAGAGAGAGAGAGAGAGTTAGAGAGAGAGAGGGAGAGCTCATTAATCTCTTGATTAATTGATTAAGGAAATCAAGCCTAGTCTTGGTTCCATTATATAGTAGTCTCTCCCTTGCCAAGTCTCCCCTTTAACAGAATTTTTCATAAGAAATTTATCCTATAAATTTTCTTTATGAATTATTCCGTTTAAACCAAGTTTTATTATAACTAATTTTATGATAAAACAAATACATCTCTCCTTTTATTATGGAATAAATTTTACAAGAAATTTATAAATTTTCTTATTATGGAAAAATCAATTCATAATTGATTTTATAAAATTAAAATAAACCATTCCATGGATCATTTTAATTTCCATAAAAAAGAATAAATTTCTATAAATTTCTTTATATAAATTTCTTTATACAAATTTATTTATCTATAATTTATAAAATAAATCGCGCTAGATTTATTTTATTAATTAAACCAATTAAATTGGTTTCTCCCCAATGATGTGGCCGGCCAAACCAAAGGGGTTTGGCAAGCTCTTTGACCGGCCAAACCGAGCCGAACCGATCGCGAATTAAACTCATTTAATTCGCCCAATAAGCCTTCAAAATACTTAGCCATTTTTAGCTTCCATTGCGCCTCTGATTAACTCAGATTCGACTTATTTCTCTTGATCAGAAAATCCAATTTTCAACTCGTTTTAAATCCCTCGGATTACTCGTAGTGCGTGTGACTAAATAGGCTTTCGATTTATGTTGGCCGTCTATAATCAACTAATTATAGAACGATCATGAGTGACACCTAGTAGTACATCATGACCCCCAATTAATCGAAAGATCAACGGTTGACCTCAGAAGTAATTCTGAAACCCTTCAGCAGCTCTAATGAATCGTGCCTCATTCCCTTCACCATCTTATACCCACTTGGTTCAGGACATGGTCTGTGTGTGTCAGTCCCCACTAGGCTGACTACGTCACACCTAGCCCAAGTAATGTCTTTCTCGTCCTTTGGATTTCTAATTACTCTCATGTATTTAAGAGACTCATACTCTAAACATGACATGCTCTGGCCAGAGGCTTTGAGTAACAATCCGACGATAGGCCTGGGTATACATCTCCTCGCAAGGAGTGGTGAATCCTTTGTAGGCTGTTCAAACATCTTCGGGCACTTCGGCTTATACCCAATCATCCTGGGTCCACACCTCCTTGGAGATGCTTGCTTAAGATGTTAAAGTATAAGTCTCCATGACCAAGATGACTTGAACACCACAAGTCAAAGGAACATCGCACTTAAGCTGCAGTAAGAACTTCACTGACTTATCTATATAGATTACCATATGAAGTTTTACAGCTAGTCACTCCAATGAACTAGTTCCCTTAACTAGCATCCATGTTTATCTCCGGACATCCCAATGTCACCAGCCAGTGAGAATCAGCTGATTAGAGAATAACCCATGCTAGTCTCAACAGAATTGATAGTGTCCGTATTTATCAATTCATCGACTAGGGATATTTTCAATACTTCACAATTGCACATGTAGAGATAATCACTAGTTGTGATCCCATCACAAATTCTCTTATGCTGTGAATTGTATTGCGGACATTCAGTAGATGAGTTTAAGATCCCAATCAAATACACAAATATGTATACTCAAATAGTGAATTTTCATTTATTAAAATAAATGTTTACAATCATAAGGCGATTGCCTTAGGACACTTCTCTCATAATACTAACAAACTCCCACTTGGCCTAATGCCAATCGCTATGGTATCCAATACCACAGGCTCTAACATGACCCTCAAACTTGCTCTGAGGCAAGGCCTTAGTTAAAGGATCCGCTAAATTCCTTTCAGTGGGAATTTTCTCAATTTGTATATCATTCCTACTTATAATCTCTCTGATCAGATGATAGCGGCGAAGCACGTGTTTGGATCGCTGATGAGACCTTGGTTCCTTTGCTTGTGCAATAGCTCGATTATTGTCACAATAAACCGGTATTGCTTCATCAATGGTTGGAACCTCACCAAGTTTTGAGACAAACTTCTTGATCCAGACTGCTTCCGTGGTAGAATCCGCTATGGTGTCTTGTTTGAAACTCTTCCAACTTATTGCGCCTCCATTCAAAGTAAATACGTATCAAGACTGAGATTTGGAGTCATCCTTATCTGTCTGGAAACTGGCATCTGTATACCCACGTATTACCATATCTCCTTCTCCATATGTTAGGAACACATCCTTAGTTCTTCTTAAGTACTTAAGGATTGTTTTGATAGCCGCCCAATGATCCATTCCTAGATCCGACTGGTATCTGCTTGTGATGCTCAGAGCATACGATACATCAGGCCTAATACATAACATAGCATACATGATAGATCCTATCGCGGATGCATTGGGAATCTTATTCATGCAAATCCTCTCGTCTTCTGTGCGTAGACACATAGACTTTGAAAGGTTGATTCCATGCCTGATGGGAAGGCAATCTTTCTTGGATTCCGACATGCTAAACCCTTTTAGCACTCGGTCTATATATGTAGACTGCGAAAGACCAAGCAACCATTTTGATCTATCTCTATAGATTCTAATCCCAAGGATATAGGTTGCTTCTCCCAGGTCTTTCATGGAGAATGTTTTGGACAACCAAATTTTAACTGTCTGTAAAACTGATATATCGTTTCCTATAAGTAATATGTCATCGACATATAATACTAGGAATACGACTGCACTCCCACTAACCTTCTTGTACACACAAGGTTCGTCAGGATTTTGTGAGAAATCAAACTCTTTGATTGTCTCATCAAAACGGATATTCCAGCTCCTAGATGCTTGCTTCAGTCCATATATGGATCGTCGAAGCTTACATACTTTGGTTTTATCAACCGATGTGAAACCTTCAGGTTGTATCATGTATACATCCTCAAGCAGGTTTCCATTAAGGAAAGCTGTTTTCACATCCATTTGCTATATCTCATAATCATAATGAGCTGCTATGGCTAGGAGCATCCGAATAGATTTAAGCATAATTACCTTCCATGTCGATTTTCTTCTTGAAAACTCACTTGCACCCTATGGGCTTAATCCCTTCAGGTGGGTTAACCAAGTCCCATACTTGATTTTCGTACATGGAATCCATTTCCGACTTCATGTCTTCAAGCCACTTGTCCCTTTCTAAACTTTTTAGAACATCTTCATAACTGATAGGTTCGTCATCGCTTATGAGTAACACATTGTTCGATTCACTTATGAGAAATCCGTATCTCTCTGGAATATTGCGTGTCCTATCAGACCTACGAAGAGGTGGTGTTGTTTTAGGTTCAACTGATAGCTCATCATTATGAGTTATTGGTTGTGGGTCTAGACTAGGTGTCTCTGTAATGTCTATTGGAGTTTCTTGAACTTCATCAAGTTCAATGCCACTCCCACTGTTTTCTTGTAAAAGAAATTCTTTTTCCAGAAATACAACATGCCTTGAAACAAACACCTTTTGTTCCAAGGGATGATAGAATTGGTAACCCTTCGTTTCCTTAGGGTATCCAATAAATAGACATTTATCAGACTTAACATCCAATTTGTCTGATACAGTCCGCTTCACATAAGCAGGACAACCCCATATCTTAAGGTGAGTTAAGTGAGGTTTCTTACTATTCCATGTCTCATATGGAGTAGTAGAGACTACCTTGGTCGGGACTCTGTTTAGCAAGTAAACAGCTGTCTTAAGTGCATAGCCCCAAAAGGATTTTGGAAGAGTTGCATGATTCATCATCGACCTAACCATGTCCATCAAGGTTCGGTTACGCCTCTCAGATACACCATTATGCTGTGGTGTATACGGCGGAGTCTATTGGGACAATATCCCATTGTCCCTAAGATAATCTTGAAACTCTTGACTCAAGTATTCACCACCCCGATCGGATCGAAGTATCTTAATACTTTTGCCAAGATGTTTCTCTACTTCATTTCTGAACTCTTTGAATTTCTCAAAAGCTTAAGATTTGTGTTTCATCAAGAACACGTACCCGAATCGTGAGTGATCATCGATAAAGGTGATGAAGTAGCTATAGCCTCCTTGTGCAAGAGTTGACATTGGTCCACATACATCAGTATGTATTAGACCAAGCAATTCTCCCACTGGATTACCTTTTCCGGAAAAGGGTAATTTAGCCATCTTGCCTTTTAAGCATGATTCGCATGTATCAAATGAACCGGGTTCAAATGATTCTAAAATTGCACGTCGGTGTAATTTGGTCATGCGTTTCTTACTTACATGGCCAAGACGACAATGCCACGTGTAGGAGTCTATTCGATTATCTATTCGAGCACGTTTGTTGCTAACTTCGATATTGAAAATGTCATTGGATAAATCTAACGTGTAGATACCATTGCACAAAGTTCCATTCCCATAAAGAACGCCATTTAAAGTTATGTAACAACAATTGTTACTAAAAGTTAAATGATAACCCTTTTCATTCAAACATGAAATAGATACAATGTTCTTTATTAACGAAGGAACAAAATAACAATTATCCAATTCTAAGACACGTCCAATGGGGAGCTTTAGCAAATATGTTCCGATGGCAACAGCAGCAATCTTTGCTCCATTTCCAACTCGCAAATTTGCTTCTCCTTTGACGATTCTTCTTCTATTCCTTAGCCCCTGTATGTCATTACATATATGTGAGCTACACCCAGTATCAAGTACCCAGGTATGCGAGGAAATAGAGTGATATTCAATAACGAAGATACCTAAAGAGGATGGGGCATCGGATGCTTATTCTTCAAGGACTTAAGATAAACCTTGCAGTTTCTTCGCCAGTGACCCTCCTTGCCACAATGATGGCAAGTTCCTTTTGGTTCCTTTTCAGTCTTTTTGGCCTTTTTCTTCTTCCCTTTATTCTGTTCCTTGGCCATCCTCTTAGAACCTTTCTTCGAGGAACCAACTAACAGTACCGTCTTTTGATCCGGCTTTACAGAAGGCTCCACAGTCTTTAGCAGGTTGAGCAACTCAGGAATGGTAGTCTCTAGTTTGTTCATCCGATAGTTCATCACAAATTGTGAATAACTTTTGGGCAAACAACTTAGAATTAAGTCAATACTTAGTTCATGATCCATTATAAAACCGAGTATGCTCAGTCGCTCAATGTACCCCATCATCTTTAACACAAACTGCGAGGCAGAAGTGCCTTCCTGCATCTTAGTGGTGAAGAGGAGTCTGGAGACTTCGAACCTTTCGGATCTCGCCTGCTCTTCAAACAACTCATTAAGATGGAAGATGATGGTATAAGCATCCAAATGCTTATGTTGCTTTTGCAGCTCAGGTATCATAGAGGCTAGCATGATGCAACTCGCAAGTTCAGAATCGGTCACATGTTTCTGATAGGCCATTAGCTGGTCTGGAGTTGCACCTTCTGGAGGATGGTTGGGAAGTTGATCTTCAAGGACATATGCAAGCTTCTCTGCCTTGAGGACTATCCTCAGGTTTCGAAGCCAGTCCATGAAGTTCGGCCCGGTCAGTTTATTGGTGTCCAAAATGGAACGTAAGTTTAGAGAAGATATGATCGAGTGATTGACCTAGAAATACAAATTGAGCTTATGTGAGAAGAATGATTAAAGAATCTGTTGGATCGAGAGAACCGATAGAGGGGGGGTGAATATCGGAAATTGTTTTTCTTTCGGAAAGCTTAGAGCAAGTACGCAGCGGAAATTACAAACACAGAGACACAGTCGATTTTACTTGGTTCGGAGCCTGTGTCGACTCCTACTCCAAGGCCCAGGGTCGTTGACCGTTTACTTTGGGCAATTCTATATACGGCGCAAACAAGTTTACAAAATTGATTACAACAGTAAGTGCAATAAACTTAAATAGCTCTTTTTACCGACGTCCGAGGAAGATCGACTTTTTCGGAGCAGTAGGACGTCGTCGGCTCGAGTTGGAAGAATTCCGGGACGAAGCGCGAGAGCAGAAGAGCGTAGAAGCGTTATTTTTAAGTTGTTGTTGAAGGCTTGGGCGTTGGGTGCTATTTATAGCATCTCGGGGCGCCCTGGATGTCGGGAGCACCCTGCCACGTGTCAAGCAATCCGCTTTTAGCTCGGTCAAGCATTATCCCATCTGAATAGGGATAAGTTTGACTCTGGGGGCGCCCTGGTCGCAGAGGGCGCCTTGGCTGACTTCTTCCGCGCAGAAATCTCGGCTGTGGATAAAGATGAAGCTTCGCAGACTTGGGCGCGGGGCGCCCTAGCTGCTGAGGGCGCCCTGGCTGCTGAGGGTGCCCTGGCTGCTGAGGGCGCCCTGCCCAGTAAGCAGCCGAAGCCCTTTTTGCTTCACTTGGTTCTGGTTCACCTTGGGAGCGCCCTGGACACTCAGGGCGCCCTGCTCAGCTGCTGCCTCACTCCTTTGAGGCTCTCTGAGTTGTAGACACACGTTCCTTCGGTCCTGCATCCAGGGTTAGTCCAAAATACAATAAAACAATTAATTATTAGTTTATACAGCCTTAGCTGTCTTGGTTCTAACTTTGGTCTCCAAAATGGAGCCCTAGGTCGAACTGACGGTTACTGTTCCCTCGACGGAGAACGCGTCCTCACCTACTCCTCTTGGGAGAATGTACCTGATGCCAACTGCTCCTTTGGTTGGACTTTTGCCTGGCGGTCCTTTGCCAGGGCTTGGATGCCGAGCTGTCCTTTGCTCGGTGCCTAGCATTCCTTTGCTAGGGCTTTAGTCCCAAGCTGTCCTTCGCTAGGGCTTTAGTCCAAGCTGTCCTTCGCCTGGTGCCTAGCAGTCCTTCGCTAGGGCTTTTTACCCTGGCATTCCTTCGCCAGGTGCCTAGCAGTCCTTCGCTAGGGCTTTTGACTCTGGCATTCCCTCGCTAGTGCCTAGCAGTCCTTCGCTAGGGCTTTTCCTGTACACTATAGTAACTTGTTAGAAAACAAGTAAGACTTAACTTTTGAACTCTGTTGCCATTATCAAAACATAGGTTTGACTTGGGTGCTTTCTGCACCAACAATCTCCCCCTTTTTGATTTATGGCAACCCTAGTTCAAAAAGTTAAGTTTAAGCATGAAAAGTTAAATTTCGTTCCCTCCCCCTGGAAGGAATCTCCCCCTTGATTTTTCAAAAATTCGTGGGGTTTAGAAAAACTTTATTTGTACTTATTTTACGTGCATGTCGACAAGGGGGTAACAACATTTAAAGTTATGTAACAACAATTGTTACTAAAAGTTAAATGATAACCTTTTTCATTCAAACATGAAATAGATACAATGTTCTTTATTAATGAAGGAACAAAATAACAATTATCCAATTCTAAGACACGTCCAGTGGGGAGCTTTAGCAAATAGGTTCCGATGGCAACAGCAGCAATCTTTGCTCCATTTCCAACTCGCATATTTGCTTCTCCTTTGACAAGTCTTCTTCTATTCCTTAGCCCCTGTATGTCATTACATATATGTGAGCTACACCCAGTATCAAGTACCCAGGTATTTGAGAAAATAGAGTGACATTGAATAACGAAGATACCTGAAGAGGAAGGGGCATCGGATGCCTTATTCTTCAAGGACTCAAGATAAGCCTTGTAGTTTCTTCGCCAGTGACCCTCCTTGCCACAATGATGGCAAGTTCCTTTTGGTTTCTTTTCAGTCTTCTTGGCCTTTTTCTTCTTCCCTTTGTTCTGTTCTTTGGCCTTCCTCTTAGAACCTTTCTTCGAGGAACCAACTAACAGTACCGCCTTTTGATCCTGCTTTACAGCGGGCTCAACAGCCTTCAGCATGTTGATTAACTCAGGAATGGTAGTCTCCAGCTTGTTCATCCGATAGTTCATCACAAATTGTGAACAACTTTTGGGCAGACAATTCAGAATTAAGTCAATACTTAGTTCATGATCCATTGCAAAGCCGAGTGTGCCCAGTCGCTCAATGTACCCCAACATCTTTAACACGAATTGTGAGGCAGAAGTGCCTTCCTGCATCTTTGAGGTGAAGAGGAGTCTGGAGACCTCGAACCTTTCGGATCTCGCCTGCTCTTCAAATAACTCATGAAGATGGAAGATGATGGTATAAGCATCCATATGCTCATGCTGCTTTTGCAGCTCAGGTACCATAGATGCTAGCATGATGCAACCCGCCATTTCAGAATCGGTCACATGTTTCTGATAGGCCAACAATTGGTCTGGAGTTGCATTCTCTGGAGGATGGTTGGGAAGTTGATTTTCAAGGACATAAGCAAGTTTCTCTGCCTTGAGGACTATCCTCAGGTTTCGAAGCCAGTCCATGAAGTTTGGCCCAGTCAGTTTGTTGGTGTCCAAAATGAAACGCAAATTCAGAGAAGACATGATCGAGTGATTAACCTAGAAATACAAATTGAGTTTATGTGAGAAGATTGATTAAAGAATGTATCAACATACATAAATAAAATCCTATTTATTTTTCAAATTGAATATCCCTTTTTATCAATTCGGGAGATCGTAGGAACATCTCCAAATAGGTTGATATCCAATCATAGATAAGAACAACCATGACTGTGGCCATCAAGTTTTTCTTAGCTATGAAGGTAGGTAATTACACCGATTACATATCACATATATGTAACTATCACTTTATGCTATCAACTAATTGAATATTTGCATAAATCATTGGGTTGTTAACTCATTAACAAGTATGTAACATTATACATAGCACCCAATTGCACCTCTCTTTACATCGACCTTGGCTGTGGCACAACAAATCGATGCTCCAAGCTTAAGGCTGACCCATTAATCAAGAAATAGTTTTAATATGGTTGGAGCTCATTCAACCGTTTAGTCAGGCTTGGATGTGTCCAACAACCAAAACTAAGGATTGACCTCTGACTCCAACTATATTATTCATAAACTAATTCCATGGTTTGAACATGTTGAGGTTCAAGTCGGGCATGGATGTGTCCATCAACCCAAACGAGAAACAAAACTCCGGTTCTAACCATATTAATGGAAGGTGTTAGCCTTAATATTTTGTAAGGGGTTTTGGGTCTCATCTTTTCTAAGCACATTCATGACTAACGATTTCCTTAATAAAGTATGTATGTGACTTAATTTATCAAGTCTCATGAATTGAATTAGGAACCGGATTTCCTCATTCTAATTTCATACTTTATTTAAAGGAATTGTTTTGGGAAACAATTTCCTAAATTGTCATAATCAATTTCAGAAATAATATGTTTAAGACTTTGATTTCTCTAAATCAAATCTTATTAAATTAAGAGGCAATTCCCTTAATTCAACGACATATTATTTTCATGAAAATCTCATTTAAGAAAACTCTATAGGAAACCATTTTCCTAATTAATTTTGGAGACAACAATATGTAAGAGCATCACCTCTTAAATCATATTTTATTCATGGATTTAATTAATTACAACAAATCATTTTCTAAGGGTGGCTCCCCGAGGCTCAGATACCCAAAGAAAAATAATTTGTTGTAAATCCAATTGGATGGCTCCCCGAGGCTCAATCCAAATCAAACATGAGAATTTCAATTAAAAATTGGGAAATTAAATTACAACAACTAGCTTTAAATTGGACGGCTCCCCGAGGCTCAATCCAAAATAAAAAATTTTGTTGTCAATTTAAAGACCAATTCAAATTTAATTGTCAATTAACTGTCCATGAATTTGTCTAGACTTTCTTAAAAGAAAGTGCCCAAAATTGCGAGATTTCATAAATTGGTTTTCAGAATAATTGTAAGTTTCTGTTACAAAGAAAACTTACATATTTCCAAAATTAGAAAATTTCTAAAATTAGAAAAATTTCCAAAATTGGAAAGTTTCCAAAGATGGGAAGTTTTCACAATTATTATAAAATTTCAGAAACTAGAAAATTTCAAAAGTTTGCGAAATTTCATGAGGATTTCCAAACTTTGAAATTCCTAAATCTAAAATTTATTATAATTGGAAAGTTTCCATAATTGAAAAATTTTCCAAAATTGAGATCATGACAAAGTATTCCGCAAAATAATTATATGATTATGTCGAACACTAACCGGCTCTAATACCACTGTTGGGACCGGATGCATGTCGACAAGGATACGGGTTCGTAAAATTTTAAATTTTTACGTGCAGCGGAAGAATTAGCATAAAATAATTTCCTAAATTATTTTAACCGCGTATCTAGCATGCAACCTTATGATGTGTTGACATAATCATAAATTAAAACATTGCGGAAAAGTAAACTAATTTACTTTGTACCTCGCGTAACTCGAAGAAAGGGACGAGATCCAACTGTAGCGTCCCTTGGAAGCTTCGCCTCTATTCGCGTCCACGCCGAGTTCTCTTCGGGATGACTTCGCAAAGTCATGAGTTTTGTGCCGACGAGAACTACTAGATTCTCTATAGGCACAACAAAGAAGAACAAGAGAAAAATAGGAAACTAACCACCAAGAAACGGAATCGAATTCCGAGAGGGAAGGAGATGAGATCTGCTTCTTCTTCTTCTTGGTTGGCTTCTCCTTCTTCTTGATAGCTCACGGCAACCAAGAGGGGAGGAGGGATTTGCGCCGGCCCTAGATGGAGGAAGGTGCTTCAAGGGGCGCCGGCCCTAGAAGCTTCAATGTGGGCGTCGGCCCTAGGTGGGGAGAAGGGAAGGAGAAGATAAAAGAGAGAGAGAGAGAGGGAGCTCTATATCAATACCCGATTATTGATTGGGAATCCAAGGCTTGCCTATGGTTCCTTATATAGTTGCTTCTCCCTCGCTATGTCTCCTCTTTAACAGAATTAACGGAATTAGTTATCATAAGAATTTTTATCTTATAAAATTTCTTATGACTTATTCCGTTAAGCCTAGTCATATTATAACTAATTTATAATAAAACAAATTCTTCTTCTCTTTAAATTATGGAATAAATTTTATAAGAAATTTATAAACTTTCTTATTATGGAAAAATCAATTCATAATTGATTTTATAAAATTAAAATAAACCAATTCATGGATTATTTTAACTTCCATAAAAGAGTAAATTTCCATAAATTTATTTATATAAATTTCTTTATACAAATTTATTTATCCATAAAATAAATCATGCTAGATCTATTTTATTAATTAAACCAAAATTAATTGGTTTTCTCCCTTTAGGTGGCCGGCCAAACCAAGGGGGTTTGGCACCCTCCTTGGCCGGCCAATCAAGCCCCACCAATCGCGAATTAAACTCATTTAATTCGCCCAATAAGCCTTCAAAAGACTTAGCCAATTTTAGCTTCCATTGCGCCTCTGATTAACTCAGATTCGACTTATTTCTCTTGATCAGAAAATCCAATTTTCAACTCGTATTAAATCCCTCGGATTACTCGTAGTGCGTGTGACTAAATAGGCTTTTGATTTATGTTGGCCGTCTATAATCAACCAATTATAGAACGATCATGAGTGGCTGTAGTACATCATGATCCCCAATTAATCGAAAGATCAACGGTTTGACCTCAGAAGAAATTATTCTGAAACCCTTCAGCAGCACTAATGAATTGTGCCCCATTCCCTTCACCATCTTATACCCACTTGGTTCAGGACACGGTCTATTTGTGTCAGTCCCCACTAGGCTGACTACGTCACACCTAGCCAAAGTAATGTCTTTCTCGTCCTTTGGATTTCTAATTACTCTCATGTATTTAAGAGACTCGCACTCTTAACATGATATACTCTGGCCAGAGGTTTTGAGTAACAATCCGACGATAGGCCTGGGTATACATCTCCTCGCAAGGAGTGGTGAATCCTTTGTAGGCTGTTCAAACATCTTCGGGCACTTCGGCTCATACCCAATCATCCTGGGTCCACACCTCCTTGGAGATGCTTGCTTAAGATGTTAAAGTATAAGTCTCCATGACCAAGATGACTTGAACACCGCAAGTCAAAGGAACATCGCACTTAAGCTGCAGTAAGAACTTCATTGACATATCTTTATAGATAACCATATGAAGTTTTACAGCTAGTCACTCCAATGAACTAGTTCCCTTAACTAGCATCCATGTTTATCTCCGGACATCCCAATGTCACCAGCCAGTGAAAATAAGCTGATTAGAGAATAACCCATGCTAGTCTCAACAGAATTGATAGTGTCCGTTTTTATCAATTCATCGACTAGGGATAATTTCAATACTTCACAATTGCACATTAGAGATAATCACTAGTTGTGATCCCATCACAAATTCTCTTATGCTGTGAGTTGTATTGCGGACATTCAGTAGATGAGTTTAAGATCCCAATCAAATACACAAAACATGTATACTCAAATAGTGAATTATCATTTATTAATATAAATGTTTACATCATAAGGCGATTGCCTTAGGACACTTCTCTCATATCACTAACACCTAGCAGTCCTTCGCTAGGGCTTTTGACTCTGGCATTCCCTCGCTAGTGCCTAGCAGTCCTTCGCTAGGGCTTTTCCTGTACACTATAGTAACTTGTTAGAAAACAAGTAAGACTTAACTTTTGAACTCTGTTGCCATTATCAAAACATAGGTTTGACTTGGGTGCTTTCTGCAACAACAATCTCCCCCTTTTTGATTTATGGCAACCCTAGTTCAAAAAGTTAAGTTTAAGCATGAAAAGTTAAATTTCGTTCCCTCCCCCTGGAAGGAATCTCCCCCTTGATTTTTCAAAAATTCGTGGGGTTTAGAAAAACTTTATTTGTACTTTAAAAACTTAAGTTTGAGGTACTTAGAAATCTTTTGATAACTTAAGTTAAAAGTACATAGGAGAGTTTTTGAAAGCATGATTTTAGAGTACTAAAAATGTTTGAAGCCTTAAGTTTTAAGGTACTCAAAAGTTTTGAAAGTGTTAACTTAAGTACTTGGTAAGATTTCAAAAGCTTAACTACTTAGTAAGAAAAAACTTTAGTACATTTGGAAAACTTAAGTACTTAATAATTTTGAAGATTTTAGTACTTAATGAATTTGGAAGATTTAAGTACTTAATAAATTTGGAAGATTTAAGTACTTAATAAATTTTGAAAAACTTAAGTACTTAATTAATTAATAAATTTGAAAAACCTAAGTACTTAGTTAATAATTTGAAGAAGATTTGCTTAAGTACTTAGCTAATTTTGAAAAGGTTTTTGAAAAGTTTAAGTACTTAGAAAAATTTTTTTAAAAAAGCTTAAGTATTTTTGAAAGCTTTTTTTTTGAATAAAGGATAAGAAAATTTTGAAAACTTTTTGAATAAAGGATAGAGTAAAAAATATTTGAGCAAAAATGTTTTACTCTCTCCTTTCCTATCTCTCCCCCTTTGCCATATATCAAAAACAGATAAATATAGCAGAAAAAGTTGCATAAAGGAAATAAGTAAGATTTTGCTGTACTGAACCAATTCATTATTAGATTTAAATCAAATCAGTCAATTTTCTCTGTAGGAACCTGTCTAACCCAATTAGCTACTTACTAACTGTTATAAACAATAGCTTTTGCTAGGGTTAGTCAAGTTAAGTGTTTTTGTTCAAGTTAGATTTTCTAAACTTGACACTTAACTTGATTGCTGTGTAAGTTGTATTTAGTGCCCCAATTACTGCAGATGCACATCTTGAATTAAGGCAAAGACCTAAGCATCTCAACCCATTCTAGGTTATCAATCAAAAGTACCCTAAGGTGCTTGTGAGATGCTGGCTTCTAAGTCTATAGGTGCATGCAGTTCTAGGGTTAGGGCCTAGGCTAAGTCCATTTTCAAAAAAACCTTAGTTTTGAAAAGGGGTAGTTTTGAAATAAAAATAACACTAAGTCGAAAAATGAAAATTGATTTTGAAATTAAGTAAAGCAGTTTTTCAAATTCTATTTTGAGTAACAATTTTTAAAAAGCAAGTAGAACAGTAATAGAAGGAAATGTAGTTAATCTATTCTACTGAACACAATCCTAACTGCCTTCTTAGTGAACTGAACTCAGATTCAGGTAAGGGTTTTGTGAATATATCAGCTAAGTTGGATTTAGAGTCAATATGCTTAAGTACTATTTCACCCCTGGCTACATGGTCTCTTACAAAATGATGTTTGACTTCTATATGTTTGGTTCTTGAATGTTGGATTGGGTTCTTAGTTAAATTAATTGAACTTATATTGTCAATAAATACTTGAGTTTGGGTGTAGTTGAGCTAGAATTCCTTTAGTGTATGCATCATCCACAAAAGTTGAGCTACACACTCTCCTAAGGCCACATACTCAGCTTCAGTTGTGGATAGAGCTACACAGTGTTGTTTTCTGCTGCACCAACTAACTAGACTCTGTCCTAACAGTTGGCAGCTTCCACTTGTGCTCTTTCTATCTAATTTACATCCAGCATAATTAGAATCTGAGTATCCTGTCAAATCAAAAGTTGAGGTCCTAGGATATCAAATTCCTACATTTAGGGTACCCTTTATATATCTTAGTATTCTTTTTAGGGCTGCTAAGTGTGTTTCCTTAGCACATGTTTGGTACCTAGCACACATCCCTACAGCAAAAAGAATGTCAGGTCTACTAGCTGTAAGGTACAGTAGGCTACCTACCATACTCCTATAGAGTTTGGGGTCCACTGGTTTGCCATCAGGGTCACTATCTATTTTTACATTAGTGGTCATGGGGGTACTTATACTTTTAGAGTTATCCATTTTAAATTTCTTTATCAATTCTTTAGCATACTTAAATTGATGAACGTAGTTTCCATCCTTAGTTTGTTTAATTTGTAAGCCTAGGAAAAAGTTAAGCTCACCAACTAAGCTCATTTCAAATTCATTTTCCATTATTTTGACAAACTCTTTTAGGAAGTTTGTGTTGGTGGATCCAAAAATTATGTCATCTACGTAAATTTGGGCAATGAATATATCTTTTCCTAGGGTTTTAATAAATAGAGTTGAGTCAATTTGGCCTTGTTTGAATTCTTTAGAAGTTAAGTAGGTTGATAAACGTTCATACCAGGCCCTAGGTGCTTGTTTTAACCCATATAAGGCTTTAGTTAGTTTGTAAACGTGGTTAGGTTTGTCTAAGTCCTCAAACCCTGGGGGTTGTCCTACATAAACTTCTTATTTAATGAATACATTTAAGAAGGCTGACATTACATCCATTTGATATAACTTAAATCCTTTATGGGATGCAAAGGCTAACAACATTCTAATGGACTCAAGTCTAGCTACTGGGGCATATGTTTCATCGTAGTCTAATCCCTCTACTTGGCTGAAACTCTTTGCTACTAAGAGGGCTTTATTTCTGACTATTTCTCCTTGATCATTCAGCTTATTCCTAAAGACCCACTTAGTGTCAATGACGGATTTGCCCTCAGGTTTAGGTACTAATTCCCAGACTTGGTTTCTCTCGAATTGAGCTAGTTCTTCTTGCATCGCTATGATCCAATCAGGATCAGGTAGGGCTTCCTCTATAGTTTTGGGTTCAATTTTTGATATCATAGCTATTTGACTAAGGTTCCTATAGGAGGACCTAGTCCTTACTCCTAGAGTTGGATCACCCACAATTTGATCGGTTGGGTGACTAGGTCTGGGTTTCTTTGTTCTTCTAGAGCTTGGTTCAGCCTCAGGTCCGGCTGGTTGGTTTGGTTCACTATTTGGTTCGACTCTTTGGGCTGGCTCATTTGTTGGTTCGATTCTTGGTTCAATTAATTCATTAATTGGTTCAATAGTTAGTTCGTTTAAGGGTTCAATTAATGGTTCAATAATTTGTTCATTATTTTCTTGGTCAGAGTTTGATGAAATTGGGTCTGGATTATTAGATGTTGAATTGATTTCTTCATCAAAAATTAAGTTTGTTGTTTCTTCAATTTTCTTAGTTTGTTTGTTGTAAACTCTATAGGCTCTACTTGTGGTTGAATACCCTAGGAAAATACCTGGGTTTGACTTGGATTGAAATTTTCCTAAATAGTCTTTGGTGTTTAGATATGGACTTTGCACCCAAAGACCCTTAGGTAATATAGATTTGGTAGTCTATGGTAGTACAATTCATAGGGGGTTTTGTTGTGTTGCTTGTTAATCAAAGCCCTATTTTGGATATAAAAGCCGTACTAGTTGCTTCTGCCCAAAATTGGTTTGCTAAGTTGTATTCGTTGAGCATAGCCC
>JAGFNQ010004063.1:64981-364355 GCA_024364735.1 Boesenbergia rotunda
TCCTGTCGGAGGGATTCGACTCGGAGTTTGGCTTTTGCCAAATCTCGAGAAAGAAATGAAATTAATTCACTTAATTGACATCTATTAAAACCAGTTACCTTAATTTCGCCGTCTTCTGTAAAAGTTAGCTCGCCGTCGTCCTGTTCTGATTCTGACTCAGTCTCGACTTTTTCTGAGGCGGTCAGGGCTAGTAGGTTTGATTGGGGTGCTTCCTCTTCTTCTTCTGAGGAAGATTCATCCCAGGTTGCTTGGAGTGCCTTTTTCCTTCTTGTCTTCTTGGACTCCTTCAGATTTGGACATTCTGTCTTGTAGTGGCCCTTCTTCTTGCACTCGTAGCAGGTTACGTTGGGCTTGTGTTTGTCATTTGCTGGTTCAGCTGGTTCGTCCTTTCTTCGGCTTGTTCTCCGTGTGTTGGCTTGATTTTTCAATTTTTTGTAGTAGCTTCGGGCCAATCGGACCAGCTCAGATTGATCTGCTTCTTCATCTTCTGCGTCTGAATCAGAGTTGAGCTCGGGTTCAGGTTGAGGTTTTTTTTTTGTCGCTTTTCCAATTTTTCCTGCAAAAAAGGCAATACTCTTCTCGGCCATATTGCAGTTAGTCTGCTCATGAAGTTCTAACTCAGAAAATAATTCATCTAATTTAATTTTGGAGAGATCCCTTGAAACCTTGTATGCATCTACCATAGATGCCCACAAGGTATTTCTAGGGAAAGCGTTTAGGGCATACCTTATTAGGTCACGGTTTTCGACCTTGTGACCTATCGTGTGAAGACCGTTCATCAGTTCTTGGATGCGTGCATGGAGTTGGGCTGCTGTTTCGTTGTCGGCCATCTTGATAGTGTACAATTTGTTCAGGAGCAGATCCCTCTTGCTGATCCTGGTGTCTGACGTTCCTTCGTGTAGCTCAATCAATTTTGCCCACAGCTCCTTCGCACTGTTGAAGGGGCGTACTCGGTTGAGCTCTTCCTTTGTTAGCCCGCATTGTAGGGTTTGTGTTGCTTTTGCATCGTCTTCTATTTTGCGCTTTAGGGTGTTGTCCCACTCCGAGTAGCTTTGAGGTAGTCCTTTGGCGTTTTTGGGGATCTCCAGACCGGACTGGTTGATGATCCACATATCCACCTGAGTTTTCAGGTGGACCTCCATACGACTTTTCCAGTAAGAAAAGTCTTCTCCACTGAAAAGTGGAGGTCTGGCGGTGCTGAATCCCTCTTGCATAGTCATTTAAGCTGAAAAAGAAAACTACTAAAAAAATATCCCAAGACTTGGTCTTGGATTAGTAGTGCGGGATAAGGGAAATAAAATATCGAGGGGTGTTGCACCAACCTCGATTAACGAAAAAAATTCGAACGAAAAAATATTTAAAAATTCGAAAAAAAACAATAAAGAAAATCCGAAAAGAAATTTTCAAACTGGTGGTTGTACCAAGTTTGAACTTCCCCTCTCTGATACCACTTGTTGGATCGATAGAACCGATAGAGGGGGGGTGAATATCGGTAAACTTTCGGATTTATGGAAAGAGCAATTTGCACAGCGGAAAGAAACAAAACACGCGAACACAGTACTTTTTTACTTGGTTCGGAGCCTAGGTCGACTCCTACTCCAAGGCCCACGATCGTTGATCGTTTACTTTGGGCAATTCTATATGAGCGTAAAATCAGTTTACAAGAATAGATTTACAAGTATAGCACCATAAACTTTTAATAAAAAGGAAGACTCTTCTTTTACCGACGTCCGGTTGTAGGTTGACTTTCCGGAGCAGCGGGACGTCGTAGGCTCGAGTTGGGCAGTTTCCGGAGCAAGGCGTGAGCACAGAAGAGCGTGGAAGCGTTGGTTCGAAGTTATTATTGAAGGCTTGGGCGTTGGGTGCTATTTATAGCACCTCGGGGCGCCCTGGACGTCGGGGGCACCCTGCCACGTGTCAAGCGATCTGCTTTTAGCTTGGTCAAACGTTATCCCATCCGAATAGGGATAAGTTTGACTCTGGGGGCGCCCTAGTCGCAGAGGGCGCCTTGGCTGACTTCTTCCGCGCAGAAATCTCGGCTGTGGATAAAGATGAAGCTTCGCAGACTTGGGCGCGGGGCGCCCTGGCTGCTGAGGGCGCCCTGGCTGCTGAGGGCGCCCTGCCCAGTAAGCAGCCGAAGCCCTTTTTGCTTCACTTGGTTCTGGTTCACCTTGGGGGCGCCCTGGACACTCAGGGCGCCCTGCTCAGCTGCTGCCTCACTCCTTTGAGGCTCTCTGAGTTGCAGACACACGTTCCTTCGGTCCTGCATCCAGGGTTAGTCCAAAACACAATAAAACAATTAATTATTAGTTTATACAGCCTTAGCTGTCTTGGTTCTGACTTTGGTCTCCAAAATGGAGCCCTAGGTCGAACCGACGCCTACTGTTCCCTCGACGGGGAACGCGTCCTCACCTACTCCTCTCGGGAGAATGTACCTGATGCCAACCGCTCCTTTGGTTGGACTTTTGCCTGGCGGTCCTTTGCCAGGGCTTGGATGCCGAGCTGTCCTTTGCCCGGTGCCTAGCATTCCTTCGCTAGGTCTTTAGTCCCAAGCTGTCCTTCGCCTGGCGCCTGGCAGTCCTTCGCTAGGGCTTTAGTCCAAGCTGTCCTTCGCCTGGCGCCTAGCAGTCCTTCGCTAGGGCTTTTTACCCTGACATTCCTTCGCCAGGTGCCTAGCAGTCCTTCGCTAGGGCTTTTGACTCTGGCATTCCCTCGCCAGTGCCTAGCAGTCCTTCGCTAGGGCTTTTCCTGTACACTAGAGTAACTTGTTAGAAAACAAGTAAGACTTAACTTTTGAACTCTGTTGCCATTATCAAAACATAGGTTTGACTTGGGTGCTTTCTGCACCAACAATTTGTTGATGCAGTCTGACCCTGATTGTTGTTTTGGTGTTGACATCGATTTTAGTTTACGTTGATGATTATTATGATTATGGTTAAGTCCTGATCGGGGATTAGGCATGTTATGGAAAATCCTAGCTTGGAGGGCTAGGTGTTGGAAAATCCTAACCTGGAGGGTTAGGTATGGAAAATCCTAGCTTGGAAGGCTAGGTGTTGGAAAATCCTAACCTGGAGGGTTAGGTATGGAAAATCCTAGCTTGGAGGGCTAGATGTTGAAAAGTCCTAATTCGGAAGGGTTGGGTGAAAAGTCCTAGCTTGGAGGGCTAGGTGAAAAGTCCTAACTTGGAGGGTTAGGTGAAAAGTCCCAACTTGGAGAGTTAGGTGAAAAAGTCCTGGCTTGGAGGGTCAGGTCCTAGCTTGGAGGGTCAGGTCCTAGCTTGGAGGGCTAGGTGTGGAAAGTTCTAACTCGGAAGGTTGGGTGAAAAGTCTTAGCTTGGAGGGCTAGGTGAAAAGTCTTAACTTGGAGGGTTAGGTGAAAAGTCCCAACTGGAGGGTTAGTGGAAAAACCCTGGCTTGGAGGGTCAGGTCCTAGCTTGGAGGGCTAGGTTGGATGAAATCCTAGCTTAGAGGACTAGGTTGGAGCCCCTGGATCGGCCTAGTGACCGATCAGGGAGTTGGCACAGTGCTCTTTCATGGATCGTTCTGGTGACCGATCCAGCGATGACTGATCGGTCTGGTGACCGATCAGGGAGTATGCGTTTCACCCACTGCTTGGCTCCTGATCTGTCTGGTGACCGATCAGGGAGCACACAGTGAGGTTGAGTTCCCTTGCTGATCTGCTCCTGATCGGTCTGGTGACCGATCAGGATCACTGTGCAGATCGTTCTGGAGAACGATCCAGCGTCACGAGTTCCTCACTATGATCGATCAGGACGGAGCCTGATCTGTCTGGTCATGACCAGATCGGTTTGGTGACCGATCAGGAGGATCCCTGATCGGTTCGGTGACCGATCAGGAGGTTTGGACTGCGAAGCTTAGAAATCGCCCAGTAAAGGGGTGGATCGGTCTAGTGATCGATCCACAACCTGGGATCAATCTGGTGATCGATCCAGAAGAATCCCAAAGAAATCGTGATTTCTGATTGAGCGTTGGGGACCGATCAGGACGAAGCCTGATCGGTCTGGACCCAGCCTGATCGGTCTGGTGACTGATTAGGAGGCTCTCTGATCGGTCCGGTGACCGATCAATTTAATTCAAAATGCACTGTCAGACGCTCTGAACGCGTCTGAACGTATCCGATTCTCTGCGCTTAACGTCTGATACACGATTTTCTGGTTGATATGCTATGCTAACACTCTGATTAAGCTGTAGGTGACAGGGAAAGATTCAAACACTCAAGGAGAGTCAATGAAGGCCTTTCCTTGGAGCAGGTTTGTCTGTTTTCCATCCCAGGTTGCAACGGGCGCTGGCGCTAGCTGGAGCTGCTGTCTGGGGCTGGTCTGAGGGAAGCTCAGGAGGTCCAGAAGGGCTCAGGTGGCTGGTGGTTGCAGGAGAGCAGCTGGAGGCTGCTGTGGGATGGTGACCTGGAGCTGTGTAGAGAAGACTTAAGCGCCAGTTGCGAGAAGTCTTCACCAACTCTGCTAATCAGTGTTGCTGTGAAGTTTTGGCTTGCTGCGTGCTTGTGTTCTTGCTGTTTCATCATTCCTTGAGCAAGCCATTGAGATCTGAGAAGCAACCAGCCCTTGCTTGAGCACTTGGGGGAAGGAACAAGAAGCTTCGAGTCCAACAGCGAGAAGACACGGGGAAAGAGTTCTTGCGTGAGATCGTCCCTGGGTGGAGCTTAGAGGGAGCTTGCTGTGTTCTTGTCTTTGCTAAGTGCAGAGTAAGATCCTTCTTGTGTTTCTTTGTGCTTAAACTATATCCTTGATTGAAACGCTGTGGAGAGGTTTCTCCACCGAGAAGGAGGTTGCTTACTATCCGGTGTTCACCTGGGCTTGATCTGCCGACGATCAAGGGATCACCCACTTTAAGGGCACGCCAAGGAGTAGGGGCAAGTTATCCCCGAACCTTGTAAGCCCTCCTTGTTAGCGATCTTGTTTGATTGTTCTAGTTTTCTTTTGGTTTCTGCATTTCTGCACTTCTCTACTTCCATTGTTTCTGCTGCGGTGCTACTAACGAATTGAGTGCAGAAATTTGATAAAAGCTCTAAGTCCAAGTGTTTGACTATATTCACCCCCCTCTCTAGCCATCCGGGTTCCAACAAGTGGTATCAGAGCTTGGGGCTCTGTTTTTGCGGATTAACAACCGAGAGCTATCTTCCATGGCATTGAGAGAAGGCTTTAGCAGCACCCGACCTCCTTTCTTTGATGGCGCTGATTTTCAATATTGGAGATCAAAGATGGAGTACTATTTGAAGATGGACATCAACACTTGGTTCGCGGTGAAGGAGGGCTTCACCCCTCCAAAGGATGATGAAGGCAAGGAACTTGAATCATGGCGGTGGACGGCCGAACAAACTTGAAAGAGTGAAGCCGACGCGAAGGCGGTTGTCACTCTACAATGCGGCATGAACAAAGACCAACTCATCAAGGTTGGTCCTTTCACAAGTGCAAAGGACTTGTGGAACAAGCTCATCGAACTCTACGAGGGCACCCGAGATTCAAGAATTTCAAAGAGGGATTTGTTTCTCAACCAATTACAAAACCTTTCCATGAAGGAAAATGAATCGGTAAGTGAGCTACATAACCGGTTCAAGGAAGTCCTCAATGGGCTTCATTCGATTGATGAAAAGGTCGAGAATCGCGACCTTGTGAGGTATGTACTAAAAGCATTTCTAAGGAATGCTTTGTGGTCATCCATGGTGGATGCCTACAAAGTATCCAAGGACTTATCGATTGTTAAGTTAGATGATTTGTTTTGTGAGATGGAATTGCATGAAATGGCTAACAAAGGCCCCAAGGAGAAGGGGATTGCCTTAGTTGCAGGGGAACGATCCAATAAGAAGAAGAAGGAGAAGAAGAAGGAGAAGGAAGTCTCTTCATCTTCATCCTCTTCCGAATCCGAGTCCGATTCCGAGGAAGATGGCAGCGGCTCCTCATCCTCCGAGATGGCGAATTTTGTGAGAAGGATGATGAGAAGGGTCGACGCTTCAAGGGTAAAGGTAATCCTAGTGAAGCTAAACTTGATAAGACTAATGCTTCTTGCTATAAGTGTGGTAGGAAAGGGCATTTCAAGAATGAATGCCCAAAGCTAAAGAAAAAGGAGGAGAAATCCAAGAGGAAAGAAGAAAAATCCAAGAAGAAGAAGAAGACCTTGAAGGCCACTTGGGATGAATCTTCTTCAAGCTTATCCGATGAAGAGAAGGAGGAGAAGAGCGCAAGGCATGTGACACTCATGACTCTTGGAGAGGAAAGCAGTGATGAATCATCCAACTCCTCAAACGCGGCTTCATCATCTTCGGATGATGAAGAGGTAACTTCTCCCAAACTTGAGAAATGTTATAGAGCTATTGCATGCTTAACCAATATGCTAAAGAAGTCAAAAACAAGGTTAAATCATTGCAATTGGAAATTGAACAATTAAAAGCATCTAGGGATGATAACATAGATGACTTGCATGTTGAATTGTTAGAAGATGAGATTAAGTCATTGAAACTTGAGGTTGAAAATTTGAAATCTTCTAGGGTTGAGGATGTTGATAATTTGCATGATGAATCATTAGAGGAAGAAAACCAATCATTAAAGAGTGAAGTTGAGAGACTCAAGAATATTCTTGAGAAGTTCTCAACTAGCTCTAAGACCTTAGACATGATCTTGAATGCCCAAAGGGCAGTCTACAATAGGGCCGGTATTGGTTACCGACCCAAAGAACCTTCATTCGTGTCCTTGATGTCTAGGACTGATATGAGGCAATCTAGGACACACAAGGTTCAAAAGAAAGTTGTCAAAGCATGGACGCCTAAGTCTTGTTTAGTTGGTGCTTTAGGTCCCAAGGTTTAGGTACCTAAAACTTCTATTTTTCGAATTGTGTAGGTTATGATTGAGGGGGAGCATCTATCAACTTGGTTCGTTGATAGTGGATGCTCCAAACACATGATCGGGGATAGATCATTGTTTACCACACTTCACAAGAAAAGTAGAGGTAATGTTTCATTTGGTAACAATGGTAGTCTTAAGGTCATAGGAATAGGAGACATTCAAATATCCGAATGTCTTAGAATTTCAAATGTCCTTCTAGTCAAGGGGATGCCATTTAATCTCCTAAGTGTTAGTCAATTGTGTGACACGGGTTACACAATTGATTTTCAACCAAGTCAATGTCTAGTTAGACAACATGACACCTTGGACACGGTACTAGTAGGAACAAGAGTAGACAATATTTATCAAGTTTCATTTAAAAGTGCTACTAATGTTTCTGCTAAGTGTTTCATGTCAAAAGAAGAAGAGTCCACCCTTTGGCACCGGAGGCTAGCACATGTTAACAAGAAGAACATCCGGAAGTTGGCCAACAAGGGATTAGTTCGTGGCTTACCAAGCATCAAGTATGAAAAAGACAAACTTTGTGATGTATGTCAAATGGGTAAGCAAACAAAATCTGCACATAAAGGTAAAAGCGCTGTAAGTACATCTACTGCTTTAGATTTACTTCACATGGATCTATTTGATTGTAGTACTATCATATCATTGAATGGAAGTAGATATTGCTTTGTTATCATTGATGATTTTACTAGATATACATGGACTTACTTTTTAAAATATAAGGATCAAACCTTAGATATTTTCATTTCTTTTTGTAGAAGAGTTGAAAATGAAAAATCATCAACAATTAAGACAATCAGAAGTGATCATGGAGGTGAATTTCAAAATCAACGATTCTTAGAATTTTGTCAAGATAGAGGGTATAGACATGAGTTCTCCACTCCTAGAACACCACAACAAAATGGTGTTGTAGAGAGGAAGAACCGTGTTTTACAAGAGGTTGCACGAAGCATGCTTAATGAGTACTCACTCCCGAGTTACTTATGGGCTGATGCTGTAAATACAGCTTGCTATGTGCAAAACTGAGTCCTCATTCATAGGTTCTTAGGAAAGACTCCCCATGAACTTTGGTTTGGGAAACCACCTACGGTTAAACATCTTAGGGTGTTTGGTTGTAAGGTGTTCATCCTAAACACCAAGGACCACCTTGGAAAGTTCACGGCAAAGGCTGATGAAGGGATACTAGTCGGGTATTCCCTAGTTAGCAAAGCCTATCGAGTCTACAACAAGAGATCTAGATTAGTTGAAGAATCTTCTGATGTTGTCTTTGAAGAAATTCCAAAAGTCAATGGTCAACCATAAGATGAAGTCCAATTTGAACTTAGGAGACTAAGTTTGAATGAGAGTCCAAATGGTGTTGATGGTGATGAATCCGATGACGGTGAGCCTAGACAACCCATTGATCAGCCGGATCCTGAGGCTAAGCTTGTGTCTAGTGAACCCATTCAAGAAGCACAACCAACACCTAGGCAAACTAGATTAGCCTCTAGTCATCCCCAAGATCAAATTGTTGGAGATATCCACCATGGGGTTAGAACTAGATCATTCTTTGGGAATGAGGCTAATGAAGTTGCTCTAATTTCCGAAATTGAGCCTAGAAAAATTGATGAAGCATTAAATGATCCCGATTGGATCATTGCAATGCAAGATGAACTAGGTCAATTTGAGAGGAGTCAAGTTTGGGACTTAGTCCCTAGACCTAAGAAGACCACCATCATTGGAACCAAATGGGTCTTCAAGAATAAATTGAACCATAAGGGAGAAATCATTAGAAACAAGGCACGCTTAGTAGCCAAGGGCTATAGTCAAGTTGAAGGCCTTGATTATGATGAGACCTATGCTCCAGTGGCACGATTAGAGTCCATTCGATTGATGCTTGCATTTGCAGCACATTGAGGTTTCAAGTTATATCAAATGGATGTCAAATCGGCCTTTCTAAATGGTTTAATTAGAGAAGAGGTCTATGTCAAACAACCTCCGGGGTTTGAGAGTACCGAATTTCCAAACCACGTATTTAAGCTCAAAAAGGCACTTTATGGCCTTAAACAAGCACCCCGAGCTTGGTACGAGCGGTTGTCGACATTCCTAATTGAGAAGGGTTTCGTTAGAGGTCAAATAGACCCTACACTATTTCTACGGAGAGATGGTGACAATATTTTTGTAGCCCAAGTATATGTCGATGACATAATTTGTGGCTCAAATAACAAGGGCTATTTAAATGAATTCATTGGACACATGGAAAGTGAATTTGAAATGAGTCTAGTGGGAGAGTTGACTTTCTTCCTTGGACTTGAAATCAAACAAACCCGAGATGGGATCCATGTGCACCAATCGAAATACACACAAGAAATGCTCCGTAAATTCAATATGAGTGATTCTAAAGAGGTAACCACTCCCATGGCTACAAACACAAGATTAGACAATGATGAGAGTGGTAAACCTGTTGATTTGACTCAATATCGGAGCATGATAGGTAGCCTGCTATACCTCACAGCTAGTCGACCTGATATTCTTTTCGTTATGGGTATGTGCGCAAGGTATCAAGTTTGTGCCAAGGAATCTCATTTAATCGCTGTTAAGAGAATTTTGAGATATCTTAAAGGCACAATAGGAGTCGGTCTTTGGTACCCCCGTACCGAATCTTTTGATTTAATTGGCTCTACCGATTCCGACTACGCTGGATGTAAGTTGGATCGGAAGAGCACAAGTGGGGGCTGCCAATTTCTAGGATCATCTTTAGTTAGTTGGTCGAGTCGGAAGCAACATTGTGTTGCTCTCTCCACGACCAAGGCAGAATATATCGCCATGGGAGAGAGCGTATCACAATTGTTGTGGATGATTCACACTTTGGAGGACTATGGATTAAGTTACAAAAGTGTGCAAGTGTTATGTGATAACATTAGCACAATTAACCTAACCAAGAATCCAGTCCATCATTCTAGGACCAAACATATTGAAGTACGTCACCACTTCATTAGGGATCATGTAGCTAGGGGAGATATTGTGCTCTCACATGTAGAGTCCAAGTCAAACCTCGCTGACATTTTCACTAAACCACTTCCCGAAATTGAATTTAGTTTTCTAAGAAGGGAGTTGGGAATGTGTCGTGCTTCATGAACTTCGAAATGCATTCAAACCCTTCATGATTATTTCAAATTAATGGGAAACAATTGGGTAACTTTGGGAACATCTCACACAAACGATAAGGTTTACCAAAACGTTTTTGTTTGCTAGAAATGGGGTGAGATGCTAGGATCAACTCATTTTCTCAAAATGTCAATGCATCCCTTGAGAAATTAAGTTGACGAGATAAAAATCACTTCGGTGACCAAGTATGGGGAAAACCAATGCATAACATATGTGTATTTGGCTCCATGATCATACTTGGACATTCCAATCAAGGAAACTTGATTGGAAACTTGAATTTGGCACAATCTTGGTTAAAACTTGTTTGAATGATTGTTGATTGAGTTTGACTCCACTTGGATGGAGCAAAGTGTTTGTTCAAACCATAAGGACCTTTGATCCTTGTTTAGGGATCAATTTTAGTCAAGGAATCACTTCCAAGTTCGATATCTTTCATCAGATTCCTTCAAAAACGTGTGAAAGTCTGAAACTGAAAGTTTCAGATCGTATCAGGGAATTTCAGGAACCCTGATCGGTCACTGGACCGATCAGGCATAGGGCTGATCGGTCCCCGGACCGATCTGGCTCCCTCCTGCGTTGATCGGTCCATAGACCGATCAGAGGGGTCGACAGAGACTTAACGAAATCCTCATCAAATACTCTGTGCTTGCCTGAATCGATCCCCGGACCGATCTGGCACCTTGTGGTGATCGGTCCACTAACCAATCAGGAGGGCTTCTCGAATATCATCCAACCCTATTGTTCGCTTCCTGATCGATCAGCCGATCGATCAGGATCCTGCCTGATCGGTCACCCGACCGATCAGGACCAGGCCAGTCCGATCAGGCCAGAGCCTGATCGGTCTGGACGTTATCAGATCGAACGGTGATCCGTTCGGTCACATTTAATTTTGGTTGGTGGACCGATCCACCAACCGATTAACTCTTCCAAAACCCCATTTTCTCCCGAACCCTAGCGCCGAACCTCACTACCTTGCGTCTCTTCACTTCGTGCGAGAGCCTTCCTTATCTCCTTCTTCCTCTTGCGAGTGCGCGCGTGCGGTTCTGAGAGGGTTCCTACGAGCTCTTTCTTCTTCCTGCGAGTTTTACTCTCGCTGAAGGGCTTTGCGATCATCTCTTGCACCGAGAGCTTCTCCTGCGCAAGCCTTTTCCCTTCCAGACTTCAAGAACTTCACCAATGGCACCAAAGTGAGTTTTTGGCTTAGTTTTTCTTGCAAATCGGTTCATAGTATATGTATTTGCGCTAATCATGGTCTTTATTTTGATTTTCTTGTTGTGCCGTGACCTCTTGTTTTGGCCGTGACCCATCTGTGCCATATCTTACCCTTGATCAATTCTACCTTATGCTTAAATTGTGTTCTTATGATCATGTCTACCTTGTGTCTTTGATTAAACTGTGTTCTTTTAATCATTGTGTCTTGATCACGCTCTCTAATTGGGTCTTTGATTACATCTTATATTTTGATCAAACCTTAACTTATATCATGATTCGATTCACTTCTCTTGATCAAATCCGCTGTCATGACCTATTCCAATCTTTAGAAAATCATCAAAGGGTAAAGAACCCGCAGAGGGCAGCGCGAAGGGGAAAGCCCCTTCCTCATCTGCGCCCTCCAGAAGGCCTCAGCCTTCCTCGAGCTCTCGCTTTCCAAATGCTGCCTGTGAACAGGCTTTCCAATCAAGGACCTTTAAATTGTTGTCCTGCCGATCCATTGATGTCCCTTTTCTGACTGAGCACTGTCCATCGGTCATGGAGATTGTCACATTTTACAACCTTGGCTTTCTACTTTCTCTGGAGAGACTATCAATTACGACCTTGTCTCCGAATTTTACAACAATCTTCAGCAGGGACCTCAGGGGGGCTTCGAGTTCACCACTCGAGTCGCCAAGAGGAACCTTGATTTCTCTTACGAGATTTTAGCAGAGTATCTGGGTGGTCGACGATCACCAACCTGTATTCGATCTACCCCGAGCTTCCTGATCCTTATTGGCACCTTTTTCGGATGTTACTCCCGATGCATTTATCAGCATTTCTTTGGACATCCCCGCCCAGCCGGGCTTGACGAGTTAGGTCCTGACTTCCCTACTTTTGCAGCACTCCGTCTCTCTCCTACCGATTACATCTTGTTCAAGATTATCACAAACTGTATCCTTCCAATCACTTCAAAGCCTTTGACCGAGATCCGACCTTATCATTGCCTTATGCTCTACGGCATGCACCGCCGAATGGACTTCGATATCATGGAGAGCATCTTTCAGTCCATTCTATCTTATAGAGAGCCGAGTCGCCGCACAGTCTATATGCCATTTGGTCATATCATCACCGACTGGCTTATGTCAGTAGGTGTTGATGTCACCAAGGGCAGGACCGTGCCCATGGTCCGACAGGATTGCAGACTTGGTCGGCGGGCATTTGCCAAGTCCGGCATCATCATACGGGATCGCGATGGGGCCTTGGTTTGGAAGGATGGGAGAGGACTCGGTGAGCTACCTGGGGGAGGACCACATTTTCAGGCACCAGCCGATGCTGCTGCACCTCAGGAGGCTCCCGCCGCTGCTGCTGCTGATGAGTACGACTATGAGCCGGACCCGGATCTACGATGGCAGATTTCCGAGCTGGATCAGACGATCCAGTATGATCTTCATCTGCGAGAGCTTCATCGGGAGGAGATCCGTTCGGGTTTCCGATCATTTGACCGCAGACTGACCACGGTGGAGTCTGATGTCACTGGGATCCGTACACTGCAGCAGACATGGTACGATGAGTGGCGGCGCCACACATTTCCGGGGGATGCGCCTTCCGGTAGTGCTGCACCTGGGTCCGTGGATGCTGATGATACGCTGGATGATCCGATGCAGGCTGACCCCCCCGCTGATGACTGATATATTCTGTGGTTGTTTGTGATTTGTCTGTCTGATCTCTTGGATTGTATGACTCTCAGGCTGTATGCCTAGTGACTTGACTTCTCTGGCCTTGTGCCATACTTGTTTGACTTCGATGCATTGATATGCATCTGTTTGGTTGTTTGGTTTGATGCACTGATATTTTGCTAAATGATGATCTTGCTACATGATGCATCTGATATCTTGCATGTATTTTTGCCTTATCATGTTTCGGATGGTGGCTTTTATGTGTTCACATGAGTACTATCTATCTATATGCCTCATTCTATATGATTATGTTCATGCTTATGATGTCATGCTCATATGATACATATGCTTGTTCTGCCATGCCTTATCTTTGTCATATGTGTTCATATGTTTTTCAAAATTCAAATCGTATCTTTGTTGATTTGGGATACCCCTAGGGTTGAGGGGGAGTATGGTTAAACTTAACAACCCATCTAGACCCTTTTCGGTGTTCGACAAAGGGGGAGAGTGTTGGTTGGTTAAGTTTAGGATGATTATATTGTAGGGGGAGGATCTTGATTCCCCTATGATTCTGAAAGTTGAGAAATTGATTGAGAATCCCTAAACTTAAAATCGGATTGTCAAACAACAAAAAGGGGGAGATTGTTGATGCAGTCTGACCCTGATTGTTGTTTTGGTGTTGACATCGATTTTAGTTTAGGTTGATGATTATTATGATTATGGTTAAGTCTTGATCGGGGATTAGGCATGTTATGGAAAATCCTAGCTTGGAGGGCTAGGTGTTGGAAAATCCTAACCTGGAGGGTTAGGTATGGAAAATCCTAGCTTGGAAGGCTAGGTGTTGGAAAATCCTAATTGGAGGGTTGGGTTGAAAATCCTAGCTTGGAGGGCTAGGTGGAAAGTCCTAATTGGAGGGTTAGGTGAAAAGTCCAACTTGGAGGTTAGGTGAAAAGTCCTGGCTTGGGAGGGTCAGGTCCTGGCTTGGAGGGCTAGGTGTGGAAAGTTCTAACTCGGAAGGTTGGGTGAAAAGTCCTAGCTTGGAGGGCTAGGTGAAAAGTCCTAACTTGGAGGGTTAGGTGAAAAGTCCCAACTAGAGGGTTAGTGGAAAAACCCTGGCTTGGAGGGTCAGGTCCTAGCTTGGAGGGTTAGGTTGGATGAAATCTTAGCTTAGAGGGCTAGGTTGGAGCCCCTGGATCGGTCTGGTGACCGATCAGGGAGTTGGCACGGTGCTCCTTCGTGGATCGGTCTGGTGACCGATCCAGCGATGACTGATCGGTCTGGTGACCGATCAGGGAGTATGCGTTTCACCCACTGCTTGGCTCCTGATCGGTCTGGTGACCGATCAGGGAGCACACAGTGAGGTTGAGTTCCCTTGCTGATCTGCTCCTGATCGGTCTGGTGACCGATCAAGATTACTGTGCAGATCATTCTGGAGAACGATCCAGCGTCACAGGTTCCTCACTATGATCGATCAGGACGGAGCCTAATCTGTTTGGTCATGACCAGATTAGTCTGGTGACCGATCAGGAGGTTTGGACTACGAAGCTCAGAAATCGCCCAGTAAAGGGGTGGATCGGTCTGGTGATCGATCCACAACCTGGGATCGATCTGATGATCGATCCAGAAGAATCCCAAAGAAATCATGATTTCTGACTGAGCTTTGGGGACCGATCAGGACGAAGCCTGATCGGTCTGGACCCCGCCTGATCGGTCTGGACCCAGCCTGATCGGTCTGGTGACCGATCAGGAGTCTCTCTGATCGGTCCGGTGACCGATCACTTTAATTCAAAATGCACTGTCAGACGCTCTGAACGCGTCTGAACGTATCCGATTCTCTGCGCTTAACATCTGATACACGATTTTCTGCTTGATATGCTATGCTAACACTCTGATTAAGCTGCAGGTGACAGGGAAAGATTCAAACATTCAAGGAGAGTCAATGGAGGCCTTTCCTTGGAGCAGGTTTGTCTGTTTTCCATCCCAGGTTGCAACGGGCGCTGGCGCTAGCTGGAGCTGCTGTCTGGGGTTGGTCTGAGGGAAGCTCAGGAGGTCCAGAAGGGCTCAGTGGTGGCTGGTGGTTGCAGGAGAGTAGCTGGAGGCTACTGTGGGATGGTGACCTGGAGCTGTGTGGAGAAGACTTAAGCGCCAATTGCGAGAAGTCTTCACCAACTCTGCTAATCAGTGCTGCTGTGAAGTTTTGGCTTGCTGCGTGCTTGTGTTCTTGCTGTTCCATCATTCCTTGAGCAAGCCATTGAGATCTGAGAAGCAACCATCCCTTTCTTGAGCACTTGGGGGAAGGAACAAGAAGCTTCGAGTCCAACAGCGAGAAGACACGGGGAAAGGGTTCTTGCGTGAGATCGTCGCTGGGTGGAGCTTAGAGGGAGCTTGCTGTGTTCTTGTCTTTGCTAAGTGCTGAGTAAGATCCTTCTTGTGTTTCTTTGTGCTTAAACTATATCCTTGATTGAAACATTGTGGAGAGGTTTCTCCACCGAGAAGGAGATTGCTTACTATCCGATGTTCACCGGGGCTTGATCTGCCGACGATCAAGGGATCACCCACATTAAGGGCACGCCAAGGGGTAGGGGCAAGTTATCCCCGAACCTTGTAAACCCTCCTTGTTAGCGATCTTGTTTGATTGTTCTAGTTTGCTTTTGGTTTCTGCATTTCTGCACTTCTCTACTTTCATTGTTTCCGCTGCGGTGCTACTAACGAATTGAGTGCAGAAATCTGATAAAAGGTCTAAGTCCAAGTGTTTGGCTATATTCACCCCCCCTCTCTAGCCATCCGGGTTCCAACAACATCCTCGTCATCACACTAGTCGAATTGTACGTACCCTAATTTGTAGTTTGTCATTTCAGTTCTTGCTTTTCACCTAGGGTTAACGATAGTTTCCCGTAAAAGACTGAATTTGAGGAGGCCCGTTTATGAACGAATTCTAAGTGTCATTGTTTGTTTGTGTCAAATAATTGTTTGTTTGATGGTTGCTAAGTTCGGTATAGGTCAAAAAAGATCATCTTCAAAGAAAGCTGCTCCCACCAAATCTAAGAAACAGCAAGTCCCTGGGGGAAGTCATGGGAAAAAATAGCTGCCACAACGAAAAATCAAATTGCCTACCGAGTATACAAGTTTTGCCAACAGAGGTCGAAGTAAACGAATGAACTGGAAAAGTAGCCTTTGCCATTTCAAAAATTTTATTGAATCTGTTCCACCCACACCAGCACAAGAACATTTGCTTCGAGAAACACCCTTTTCTTGGGTCCTCGACCTTCCTACTAGTTCTTGTGTAAGACCCCAGGTTCAGAACATGTTTGATAATTGGGATGAAGAAGAACAGAGCTTTGTATTCTATGGGAAAAAACTCAATTTCACAACGGTTGATATATCACTTATTCTAGGGCTACATGACCATGGAGAGATAGTCCGACTTGATTTAAATGAGGCCTCCAGCCCACTGTGCAAGGAGTATTTTGAAGATTCCAGTTGTTCTGCACGGCATTTGGAGAAACTGCTAATAAAGTCTACATCCAATGACAAGCTGTACTGTCAGTTGTATATACTCTATTTTTTTGTACAGTGCTATTTTGTGGTAGTAGCAGCATACTTGCCATTCCTGCCCTGTCACTTATTGATTGCGTATATGATTTTGACAATTTACCAAACTACAATTGGTGCAATACCGTGTACAATTTCATGGCTCCTCAGTTGGGAGCCATTGGAAAGGAGGTGACATTGGGCATACACCACATGTAGGTGATTCAACCCAACCGGACTAAGGCTCCCTTGCTCAAGGGATTTCCAAATATTTTGACTGTAAGTTAGAGTACATATACCTGCTAATATAATTTGATGATGGATATGATTTACTGATTATAATGATGTTGTAGGTATGAGTTAATGAACATATTAGTATTGCTGCTCCTGAACATCCTCATAGATTGCCAAGAATACTTCGCTGGACTTGGCCTAAAGCCCATGTTGAGACTATCAAGAGGATGATAGACCGTGTGACCACAAATTTAATTATTGTTGATTTAATTCCGTTTAATATAGAGCATGATTTGGTACCTGACTACTTTCCTCCAACTCAACCACTTAAGGTAGAATGTGAGGTATTACAGCAGACACCAGAAGGAAGCCAGGCAGCACAAGGTGTTGGTGCAAGTTGCATCAATGATGTTCTCCTTTAAGTATTTTAATGTTTGACAATATACTTAAGTCAGTGATACATTGAACAGACAAAGGGGAGCAAAGGAGAAGTAACCTAAGTTGAAGAAAAGTCCTAGTTAATCTAGGCATCGAAACCCTAAGACCTAGCGAAGGGCTGCTGGGCACCTAGCGAAAGGCTGCTAGGCATCGAAACCCTAAGACCTGGCGAAGGGCTGCTGGGCACCTAGCGAAGGACTGCTAGGCATCGGAACCCTAAGACCTGGCGACGGGCTGCTGGGCACCTAGCGAAGGGCTGCTAGGAGTCTAAGACCTAGCGAAAGATTGCTAGGCACCAAGCGAAGGACTGCTTGGTACCGAAGACTTGGCGAAGGATTGCTAGGCACCAGGCGAAGGACTGCTTGGTAACGAAGACCTAGCGAAGGGCTGCTAGGCACCTGGTGAAGGACTACTAGGGAATGAAGTCTTGGCCCAAGGGACTGAGCAACTTAGCTGAGCGATGACTATGGACAGGAGTAGAGACGGGTCAGGGTTTGAGCGTCTCGAGGTCCGGAAGTATTGGAAGCTAAGCAAAAGTCCACCCGAAGGACTGGGTGGCAATCGTCTCCTGAAAGGAGTAGGTGAAAGGCGAGTTCTCGGGGATGGGAACTTATGCCGGTTCGACCTAGGGTTTCGTGGAGATCCGAAGTCTGAACCAAGTCCTTAAGGTTAATATTATATGTATATGTGCTTTGTGGTTGTGTATCTTGCAGGTACCAAGATTGGAAGATAAAGCAGGTGCTGGAGGCCTTGAAGCAGGGCGCCCCCAGCAGTGGGGGCGCCCCCATGCATCCAGGGCGCCCCCAATGATGGGGGCGCCCAAGCTAAAGAAGAAAAAGTGGCAGTAAAGTGTTGAAGGCAGAATAGGTGTCAAGCGGGGCGCCCGGGTTCAAAGCTGTATTTGCAGTTTTGAGTCCGAAACACAGATAAGCCCTCATGAGGGCGCCCTGGAGGTCCGGGGTGCCCTGGTCAAAGGTTTTATCAGCTGTGGAGAGGTCGACACGGGGATAAGGTTTGACCGGGTATATCGGGGCACCCCCAACGTCCAGGGCGCCCGTATGAAGCCTATATAAGGGGCTTCGACCCCTCTGCTTCAGACACAACTGCTACCAGCCATTCTGATCATTCTGACTGACGACAACGCGCTAAAGACGAGGGTCTACGATCGGGAGGCTCCAGGAGGAAGTGCGCGACACTTCGGAGGTCCAGATCGGCCGAGCTTCAATTTTGTTTTGTTCGGTTTGCGTTTATTATTCCGTACTTAATTTTCTGTACTTGTGCTTGTAATTGTACACTGTAAGACGGGTTTTCTCCGCCTCCAGAAATTCCGGAAAGGAGACCAATAGTGGACTCACGCCGAGTACATAGGCCTTGGACGTACTGACCCTGGGGGGTTGGGAACCAAGTAAATAAATACCGCTGTGTCCTTGTATTGCTATTTCTTTTTCTGTTTTATTTTTCCGCTGCACTAACGCTCTGACTAGATCAAACGTTTTACGAAGTTTTCACGACAAGGTTTTCATGGTCGATATTCACTCCCCCTCTATCGATGGCACCGGTCCTACAATTGGTATCAGAGCCGAGCCGCTCTTCACCGGACTAACCGCCGACGGAACAACGACGCTAGGAGTTGAGGGGGAGCCTAGGAGTGAATCAGGTACATTTTTTATGTCTATTTTTAAGTTCCATATTATGTGTTTTACATGCAGGGAGAGAGGGCACTATAAAAATCAGTGCCCTATCGTAAGATTTGATCTTCATCACCGGTGGCAAAGGAGGCACCAGCGCTAGGAAGTCGGAGGGACAAAAGTCACGTACAATCCTTCAAGTGCAAAAAATACGGACACTATAAGAACAAGTGTCCGGCCAAGGTACGTAAGATTTATGTTCCAAAAATTTTATAAATTCCTGCACTGTATTTAGAGAATTCAGTTAATTTTTCTGATAAATTAGATTTACTGCATAGTAAAATTAATATTTTGCATGACAAATTAGAAAATGCAGATATGACTAAAATATCAGAAATTAATTATTTAATTCAGAACATTAATTCAGTAATTTCTAAAATAAATTATCATAACTTTAATACTGATAATATTTTTATTTTTGATAATTTTAAACCTAATTCTGATTCTGATAACTTTAATTCTAATAATGTCAATTCTGATAATTCTAATTCAGATAAATTTAATCCTAAGGATAAATCTAAATTCAAAAATCCTAAGGATAAATCTGAATTCAAAAATCTTAGGGATAATCCTAAATTTGAAAATCCTTTAGATAATTATGAATTCAAATTTGAAAATCCGTTGTATAACTCTAAATTCGAATTTGAAAATTCTAAAAATAATCTAGAAGTTAATTCTGAAGATATTATCTCTGAAGATAATTTTGAAGATGAAATTCTCCTGGATAATAATTTAACTATAGATAATCTTGAAAGTTATTACAAAACCTTAACTAGTGGCCTAAATTACTCCTCCTACTTTGAGGACACCAAAAGATATAATTTTGAGGATGAGGAGGATATGGAACTATCTAAGATCAAGGCCATAATTAATAAAAATTACAAAGGTTCAAATAAATCTGAGTTGTTAGAAAAATTTGAAAAGATAGATAAAGATGAAGCAGAAATTTTCGAAATAATGAAAATGATGAACTTAAATCCACAATTATGAATAAAACAAATTAAATTCAAATTAAATCTTAATTAAATTCAAATTAAATCTTAATTAAATTAAATTAAATTCAAATTAAATCTTAATTAAATTCAAATTAAATCTTAATTAAATTCAAATATTAATTAAATTCAAATTAAATCTTAATTAAATTCAAATTTAAACTTAATTAATTCAATTCACTTCAAATAAATTCAACTTTAATTAATTCACACTTAAATTAATTCAATTCAATTCAATCTTAATTAATTCAAATTAATTAATTTCAAATTAATTTAAACTTCAATTAATTCTTAATTAACATGAATCCAACTAAATCTTAAATAAATTAAACTCGAACTAAACTAAAACCTTACCCAAACCGTAACAATTAATTTAATAAAATTAAATATATCAAAGTGGGTTGACATATTCGCGGGTTCACACGACATGTATCAAATCGGGAATTTGATACATCTTTAGAAACTTAAATAAAATGCTTTGGACTTGTTTGACTCATGCATAATTGTCATGCCATGCATTTACTACTTCTTTAAATATATGACATGTCATTCATATTTAAATTTTATGCATTTATTAGAACGGTTATAGGAAAAAGAATAATTAAAACTTGATCAACCTAGTATTGGGTGGCGGTGAGATGATAGTACGTTATGGAAGCCTCTTCTAATAAGGTCAAGTATACACTACTTGGTCTCTTTAGACTGGTGAAACTAGCCGAAGCTACTGATCTAAGACCCAAATTAGTTAGACCAGAATTTTTCAAAAAGTAACTTTGAAAATGAAATTTCATTAAAAAGTTTTGTCAAGGAAAGGGTTGATGATCCAATAAGGCTACGGCCAAAGAAGGCCTAGTGCCTCGCCAAGACCTGGAAGCCAACTTTTGAAATTCAAATTCAAGTTATTTCTTATCAAATTCAAATCTAACACAAGCTTCAATTGAATCTTAGAATTAATAATAAATTAAGAAAAATGATTCAAGCATCTCACAATACACCTATAAGGCAACCATGCTTATTGTATTGATACATCTAAAATGGGTGAGATGTTAAGGACTAATGAATTGAAAAATATTTTTTCAAAATTGTTTTCTAAAATTGTTAGAATATTTTCCTAAAAATATATTTTTAAAATAGTGCTTCAACATAATAATGTTTGTATGGATTTCATGCTTGTTTGATTGCCAATACAGTATATGCTTTCAAAAATTATATTCTTTTGAAAATTGTTTGTCTCACACAATTAGACACAAGCCTCTTAGGACAACACTAAAGTTCCTTAAGGCACTTAGATAGAGTCAAATGGTATCGGGTACAGGGGGAGTGCTTTTCATTTTTTTTGAAATGGTTTTCAAAAACTGCACTTTAAACATTACTATTATTTGAAAAATACTTTTCGAAAACTGTGCTGTAAATCATTATTACTTGTGTTTTCAAAAAGGGTTTATGTTGTAAAAATTATATGTTCAAAAATTTACCTGTTTCTTTAACTTTGATAAACCCTAAAGACACAGAGGAAAGGTCCACTTCATGATCTTCAACGACTCCTAGGATGTGTCAAATTTAGGGGGAGTCTGAGTCAAAAGAAGAATTTCAGAAAAGTTTTTTTTTTGGTAATTATTCATTTCTTTTTGTTAAATATTTCTTTTTAATTTGAATCAAACCTTAAGACTCAGAGGAAGAGTACTTGTAGTCAACAAGCTTCCCAGGACTGAGTCAAGTTTAGGGGGAGGTCAAGTTAAAAGAATTATTTAATAGCATGTTTTCATATCTTCAAAATCTTGCTAAAAATCTAAGTCTTTCAAAATACTATTATTCTATTTGTTAGAATTTGTGTGACTTATAAAATTATTTTTGAAATAATGTTTACTTGGGTTGGAGAATTTCCAGGACACTTAGGAAATGTCCTTGTAGTCAACAAGGTTTCCCAGGATGGTGTCAGACTGTAAGATAAACCAAGTCAAGTAAAATATTGGGTCTTCAAAAGTTCACACATTTTTCAAAATCCACTAGCATATATTTTCAAAAGTACTATCATTTTTTGGCAACATTCTGTTAATATTTACTTGAGTTTGAAGAATTTTCAGGACACTTAGGAAAATGTCCTTGTGGTTAACAAGGTTTCCTAGGATTATGTCAGACTAAAAAAGAAACCTAGTCAAGTAAAATACTATGTTTCAAAAATTACTTATATTTTTCAAAGTCTCATCTTTTTCAAAAATAGTTAGTACTTGCAAAATATGCATAATATTTATATTTTCCAAAATAGCACTCTTTCAAAAATTATGCATTTTCCAAAAGTACTTAATTTTTTTAAAAAATTCAATACTTTTTTCAAAGGTACTTATATTTTTCAAAAATTACATAATCTTTCAAAAGTACATAGCATCTTTTTCAAAATTATGCATTTTAAAAAAAAATGTAATATATCATTCAAAATGCAATGCTTTCAAAAATTTTACACTAAGTATTTTCAAAAAGAACAAAAAGTTTTCATTGTTGGTGCAAGTATTTTCTTAAAGTTTTTTGATGTATGACAAAGGGGGAGAGGTGTGCTTAAGTTAGAAGTTAGAGAAATTTTCTATCTTTCATCAAAAATATAGTTTCAAAAAAAAAAATTTCTCCCAAAGATAAAAAATATAGTTTCAAAACTCATATCATTTTTTTTGGTTTTTTATCCCAAGGATAGTAAGTTAGCCCTTTCAACCAATCTAACTTAAGTTATTGTCAAACATCAAAAAGGGGGAGATTGTTGGTGCAAGTTGCATCAATGATGTTCTCCTTTAAGTGTTTTAATGTTTGACAATATACTTAAGTCAGTGATACATTGAACAGACAAAGGGGAGCAAAGGAGAAGTAACCTAAGTTGAAGAAAAGTCTTAGTTAATCTAGGCATCGAAACCCTAAGACCTGGCGAAGGGCTGCTGGGCACCTAGCGAAGGGCTGCTAGGCATCGAAACCCTAAGACCTGGCGAAGGGCTGCTGGGCACCTAGTGAAGGACTGCTAGGCATCGGAACCCTAAGACCTGGCGACGGGCTGCTGGGCACCTAGCAAAGGGCTGCTGGGAGTCTAAGACCTAGCGAAGGACTGCTAGGCACCAAGCGAAGGACTGCTTGGTACCAAAGACCTGGCGAAGGATTGCTAGGCACCAGGCGAAGGACTGCTTGGTAACGAATACCTAGCGAAGGGCTGCTAGGCACCTGGTGAAGGACTGCTAGGGAATGAAGTCTTGGCCCAAGGGACCGAGCAACTTAGCTGAGCGATGACTAAGGATAGTAGTAGAGACGGGTCAGGGTTTGAGTGTCTTGAGGTCCGGAAGTATCGGAAGCTAAGCAAAAGTCCACCCGAAGAACTGGGTGGCAATCGTCTCTTGAAAGGAGTAGGTGAAAGGCGAGTTCTCGGGGATGGGAATTTATGCCGGTTCGACCTAGGGTTTCGTGGAGATCCGAAGTCCGAACCAAGTCCTTAAGGTTAATATTATATGTATATGTGCTTTGTGGTTGTGTATCTTGCAGGTACCAAGATTGGAAGACAAAGCAGGTGCTGGAGGCCTTGAAGCAGGGCGCCCCCAGCAGTGGGGGCACCCCCATGCATCCAGGGCGCCCCCAATGATGGGGGCGCCCAAGCTAAAGAAGAAAAAGTGGCAGTAAAGTGTTGAAGGCAGAATAGGTGTCAAGCGGGGCGCCTGGAGCGTCCGGGGCGCCCGGGTTCAAAGCTGTATTTGCAGTTTCGAGTCCGAAACACAGATAAGCCCTCATGAAGGTGCCCTGGAGGTCCGGGGTGCCCTGGTCAAAGGTTTTATCAGCTGCGGAGAGGTCGACGCGGGGATAAAGTTTGACCGGGTATACCGGGGTGCCCCCAACGTCCAGGGCGCCCGTTTGAAGCCTAGATAAGGGGCTTCGTCCCCTCTGCTTCAGACACAACTGCTACAAGCCATTCTGATCATTCTGACCGACGACAACCCGCTAAAGATGAGGCTCTACGACCGGGAGGCTCTAGGAGGAAGTGCGCGGCACTTCGGAGGTCCAGATCGACCGAGCTTCAATTTTGTTTTGTTCGGTTTGCATTTATTATTCCGTACTTAATTTTCTGTACTTGTGCTTGTAATTGTACACTGTAAGATGGGTTTTCTCCGCCTCTGGAAATTTCGGAAAGGAGACCAATAGTGGACTCACGCCGAGTACATAGGCCTTGGACGTACTGACCCTGGGGGATTGGGAACCAAGTAAATAAATCCCGCTGTGTCCTTGTATTGTTATTTCTTTTTCTGTTTTATTTTCCGCTGCACTAACGCTCTGACTAGATTGTGTTGGATCGATAGAGTCGATAGAGGGGGGGGGGTGAATATCGACAAACTTTTCGAATTTATGGAGAGAGTAATTTGCACAGCGGAAATAAAGAAAACACGCGAACACAGTATTTTTTACTTGGTTCGGAGCCTAGGTCGACTCCTACTCCAAGGCCGACGATCGTTGATCGTTTACTTTGGGTAATTCTATATGAATGCAAAATCAGTTTACAAAAGAGGTTTACAAGTATAGCACTATAAACTTTTAAACGAAATTTCTTCTGTTATCGACGTCCGGTTGTAGGTTGACTTTCCGGAGCAGCAGGACGTCGTCGCTCGAGTTGGGCACTTTCTGGAACAAGGCGTGAGCACAGAAGAGTATGGAAGCTTTTGTATAGATTGATCTTCAAGCTTGTGGTCGAGGGGTGCTATTTATAGCCCCTAGGGCGCCCTGGACGTCGGGGGCGCCCTGCCACGTGTCAGCAGATCCGCGCTTCGCTCGGTCAAGCGTTATCCCACCGCAATAGGGATGAGGTTTGACCTCTGGGGTGCCCTGGTCGCAGAGGGCGCCTTGGCTGACTTCTTTCGCGCAGAATTCTCGGCTGTGGATAAAGCTGGCTTCGCAGTCTTGGGCTTGGAGGCGCCCTGGCTGCTGAGGGCGCCTTCGCTGCTGAGGGCGCCTTGCCCAGTAAGCAGCCGAAGCTCTTTTTACTTCGCTTGGTTCTGGTTCACCTTGAGGGCGCCCTGGACACTCAGGGCGCCTTACTCAGCTGTTGCCTCACTCCTTTGAGGCTCTCTGAGTTGCAGACACACGTTCCTTCGGTCCTGCATCCAAGGTTAGTCCAAAACACAATAACACAATTATTTATTTTATACAGCCTTAGCTGTCTTGGTTCTGACTTTGGTCTCCAAAATGGAGTCCTAGGTCGAACCGACGCCTACTGTTCCCTCGACGGGGAACGCGTCCTCACCTACTCCTCTCGGGAGAATTTACCTGATGCCAACCGCTCCTTTGGTTGGACTTTTGCCTGACGGTCCTTTGTCAGGGCTTGGATGCCGAGCTGTCCTTCGCTAGGTATTTTGACTCTGGCATTCCTTCGCCAGTGCCTAGAAGTCCTTTGCTAGGGCTTTTGACTCTGGCATTCCTTCACCAGTGCCTAGCGGTCCTTTGCTAGGGCTTTTTGCCCTAGCATTCCTTCGCCAGTGCCTAGCAGTCCTTTGCTAGGGCTTTCACTGCACACTAGATTAACTTGTTAGAAAACAAGAAAGACTTAACTTTTGTCCTATGTTGCCATTATCAAAACACAGGTTTGACTTAGGTGCATTCTGCACCAACAATCTCCCCCTTTTTGATTTATGTCAACTTTAGTTCAAAAAGTTAAGTTTAAGCAAGACATGAAAAAGTTTTAACTTTTGTTCCCTCCCCCTGGAAGGAATCTCCCCCTATATTTTTCAAAAATTCGTGGGGTTTAAAAACTTTACTTGTGCTTAAGTTTTAGGTATTTAGAAGTAACTTAAAAATACATAGTAGAGTTTTTAAAGCATAATTAGAGTACCTAAGAAATTTTAAAGTCTTAAGTTTTAAAGTACTCAAAATGTTAGCTTAAGTTTTTGGTAGGATATAACAAGCTTGAAACACTTTAGTACTTAGCAATTTGAAAAACTTTAAGCTTTATAGTAAAAATAATTTTGACAAGCTTACGTAAGAATCTTTTGAAAGGCTAGAGTACTTTGTAAAATTTGAAAGCTTGAAACAAAAATTTTAAAGCTAGAGTACTTAGCAAAATTTTGAAAGTTTTAAGTAAAGAATTTTGAAGCTAGAGTACTTAGCAAAATTTTGAAAGTTTTAAGTAAAGAATTTTGAAGTTAGAGTACTTTGCAAAATTTTGAAAGTTTTAAGAACTTAAGTACTTCTTCAAAAAGTTTAAGCTTTTGAATAAAGGATAAGTATATTTTTGAACCTTTTTGAATAAAGGAAAAATTAAGCTTTTGAATAAAGGATAAGTATATTTTTGAACCTTTTTGAATAAAGGAAAAATTAAGCTTTTGAATAAAGGATAAGTATATTTTTGAACCTTTTTGAATAAAGGAAAAATTTAGAAAAAAAATAATTTTTCTCTTTCCTATCTCTATCTCCCCCTTTGCCATATATCAAAACAGATAAATATATGTCAATAACAAAGAAAAATTTGCTGTACTGAACCAGTTAGATTTACACTAAATCAATCAGTTTTTGTCTGTAGGGACCTGTCTAACCCAATTGCTACTTACTAACTGTTATATACAGTAGTTTTTGCTAGGGTTAGTCAAGTTAAGTGTTTCTGTTCAAGTTAGATTTTCTAAGCTTGACACTTAACTTGATTGCTGTATAAGTTGTATTTAGTGCCCCAATTACTGCAGATGCACTGACTTAAAGCATCTTGAATTAAGGCAAAGACCTAAGCATCTCAACCCTTTCTAGGTTATCAATCATAAGTACCCTAAGGTGCTTGTGAGATGCTGGCTTCTAAGACTATAGGTGCATGCAGTTCTAGGGTTAGGGCCTAGCCTAAGTCCATTTTCGAAAAATCCCTAGTTTTGAAAGGGGGTAGTTTTTAAATAAAACTAAGTCGAAAATGAAAACTGATTTTAAAATTGAGTAAAGCAATTTTTCAAATTCTATTTTTGGAAACAATTTAAAAAAAGATAGAGCAGAAAAAATTGAGTTTCTCTATTCTACAAAGCACAATCCTAACTAATTGACAAGAAACCAATAATCATAAACTGGTCATCATAAAAAGCAGATACTCTAGTTTCAACATAGTCAACAGTCAAGCACAAGTCAACCCTACTGAGTAGGGGCAGTCAAATAGGTACAATGCTAAGTGAATCTAAGATGAAGGACCCGGGTGATCAGATGGACCCGGCTGCTACGCATCGAACCGTGCCATCATCTCTAAGAATCGTGCATCAGCTACTTCTCTATCAGCTCGGCGAGCGTCCATCTGCTCTATGTGAGAGGCCTCGACCTCCTCTCGGAGACTCTGTATCTGTGTCTCCATACGGGTCACTCTCTCGTAGAGTGTCGGTGGAGGGGGCTCGTCTATATGGGCTCGGGCTTCTGCTGCTACATCTGCGACGTCGTACTCGACTTCCTCGTCCGAATCGATCTGGGGAGCTGCTCTCCGACGTCTCCAGGACAGGACCCCGGTACCGGACACCTCTATACCTGCTAGGGCGAAGTTTCTATAGCCTATTTCATCGTAGTCGGTCAGATCGACCATTTCTCCCTCGGTAATGTTCCTACCATGGTAATGTAATAGGGATGTGACAATGTGGCAGTAGGGTGTGCGTACCCGCCCTTGCGTGGTCACACTGGATGCGTGTAGGATAGTGTGAAACATATGAAGCCCTATATCAATATCTAGTTGGTGAATCAGGGCGTACAGGAGAAAGGTATGGAATGGTCGCATAGAGGTGACGTCCCTGGTGGATAATGGCAGAATACATCGGACTAAGACCCTGTATAGGGCGTAGTCCTGAACCTCTAAGTCGACTGACTGGAAACGTCTGGCCATTGGTTGCCTAAAGAAGTATGAGTGTAATGTATCTAAGGTGATGTGAGAATAGGGAGCATCAAAGGGAGGCTCCCTAGGAGGATAATAACAGAAGATGGACTGTGAGGGTCGTAGTCCTAGAAATCGGTTCAGTAATGTTGGTGTGATGGTTAAGGGAATACCTTGAACCATGGTGGAGAACATGAGATTATCCTGTCTAATGATATTATTGTAAAATTCTGCACATAAGGAAGTATTGATTGGGTGAGTGCAGAATACGAGATTGTCTAGTTGGTAGTGGTTTATAACGTTCATAGCTAGGGGACAGGATTGGGTGAAGAATAACCTATTCAAGTAGCTCGTTTTGATAGGTTTATAGGTGGTACGAGCGAACTTGTTACACAATTCTAAATTGGGAAACCTAGGATCAGGACTAGGTTGAGTACCGGGTTCTGCCTGATTAGGTCGACGTCTTTTAAGAGAAAGAATGTATACTTAAAGAAAGTGTGCATTTTAAAAAAAATTGAAAAGAAATTAACAAAAACAATAAATTATACCGGTTTGCTTGGGGAGGCATTGTTGAAGATGATGGCTTGAGAGCTTGAGAGGGTTGCAAGATCTCTAGGAAGGTTGATAGTTGAGGAGGAGAGGTGTTTTGGGTGTGAAGAGAAGAAGGGGAAGGGAGCCCCTTTTTATAGGCAGTTTGGGCGCCCTTCCTCGGGAGGGCGCCTCAGCTGGTGAGGGCGCCCTTACCAGTGAGGGCGCCTTGACCAGGCTTGCAGTTACCTTTCGGCAGCTTTCTGCCGTGAAAGGACTGTGGGAGGGCGCCTCCACCCAGAGCTGCAGCTGCTTTTTGGCAGCTTTTGACCAACAAAGGGGTATCCCAAGGCGCCCTGAAGCTCCAGGGCGCCTGGTCAGCGTGCAGTGGCAGAGAGACTTTTTGACCAGTCTTGGGGCGCCCACACGGATTTGGGCGCCCTAAGGACTAGCTTTGAACTCTAAGAGAGTGCATTTGACCAGACTTGACCTGATTTGACCGTGGTTTGACTTATGTTGACCGTGGTTTGAAATATAGAATTTTACTGCAACACAGGTATTTAAAGGAGTCATAATTTAGTCTGAATTTTACTGTCTCACCCGAATCTAGGGTTTTCAATCACGTTAACCTTATAGGTTTCGTGAGACAGGTTTTGATTAGTTTTGAAAATTTTGATTAAGTTTGAAGGATAATTAAAATTTGAAAACTTAATTAATTAATTTTGAAATTTTTGAAAAGATGTTTAAATCTATGCTTAGCTGAAATTTTGTGTTAGATTCGAATTTGACAAAAATTAATTTGAATTTGAATTTCAAAAATTGGCTTCCAGGTCTTGGCGAGGCACTAGGCCTTCTTTGGCCGAAGCCTTATGGGATCATCCACCCTTTCCTTGACAAAGCCTTTTAATGAAATTTCATTTTCAAAATCAATTTCTGAAAAATTTCTGGTCTAACTACTTTGGGTTTTGGATCGGTAGCTTCGGCTAGTTCCGCTAGTCTAAAGAGACCAAGTGAACTTGATCTTATTAGAATTGGTTTCCCCAACGTACTATCATCTCACCTCTACCCAATACTATGTTGTCAAATTTTAGCTAAGTTTGTTTAGTCCTTAACTATCCTAAGTCTAAGCATGGTATATTGCAAAAAATAATCAATCAATCAAGCAATTTAAATCAAGAATAACATGTTTATCTAATAATAAAAATAGTTTTCAGTTTGGCTCCCCCTGGACTAAAGCCACGATGATGGTTGGGCAAGATGTGAATCTTGTCCTAGGGGATCCAATACTGATTTGATCCAGTAGGTTGGTTTAGGCACAGTTTAGGTACCCATGCCTGAATTTTTCCTCTGGACTGATTCAGTACAGTCAAATATGATCTTTGTCGGGATTTGGTTCGATAGCCAAGTCCGGATCGATTTAGAACTGATTTCTGTTTTCCAAGGATCATGTCAAGACCCTTGGAACCAGATGTAAATCGTTCTAAAGCTGTTCTAAAATCCTTAACCTGAGTTTTCAGGGAGGAGTTCTCCTTTTCAAGTTTTTCAACTTGAGTAGGAGTTCCTTCCTGAACCTTCTCGGTTAAGGGTTTAGAGTCAGCTTCCTCTTTCAGGAGTTTTACTTCCTGTCGAAGGGTTTCGACCCGGAGTTTGGCTTTTGCCAAATCTCGAGAAAGAAAAGAAATCAATTCAGTTAACTGTAATCTATTAAAACCAATTATCTTAATTTCTCCGTCTTCTGTGAAGGTCAGCTCGCCGTCCTCTTGTTCTGATTCTGATTCTGTCTCGACTTTATCTGAGGCGGTCAGAGCTAGGAGGTTGGACTGGGGTGCCTCTTCTTCTTCTTCTGAGGAAGACTCGTCCCAGGTTGCTTGCAGTGCCTTCTTTCTTCTCGGCTTTTTAGTCTCCTTTAGGTTAGGGCACTCTGACTTGTAGTGGCCCTTTTTCTTGCACTCGTAGCAGGTCACATTGGGCTTGTTTGCTGGTTCAGTTGGTTCGTCCTTTCTTCGGCCGGTTTTTCGTTTGTTGGTTTGGTTCTTCAGCTCCTTGTAGTAGCTTCGAGCGAGCCGGACCAGCTTAGTTTGATCTCTATCTTCTTCTTCTGAATCTGAGTCTGAGTTAGATTCGGTTTCAGGTTCAGGCTTCTTCTTCGTTGTTCTTCCAGTCTTGCCTGCAAGAAAAGCAACACCTTTCTCAACCATATTGGTGTTAGTTTGTTCGTGCAGTTCTAGTTCAGAAAATAATTCGTCTAATTTTATTTTAGAAAGATCCCTAGAGACCTTGTATGCATCTACCATAGATGCCCACAAGGTGTTTCTAGGGAAGGCGTTTAGAGCATACCTTATTAGGTCACGGTTTTCAACCTTGTGACATATTGTGTGAAGACCGTTCATTACCTCTTGGATTCGTGCGTGGAGCTGGGCTGCTGTTTCGTTGTCGGCCATTTTGATAGTGTATAATTTGTTTAGTAGCAGATCCCGCTTGCTGATCCGAGTATCTGAAGTCCCTTCGTGCAGCTCGATCAGTTTTGTCCATAGCTCCTTTGCACTATTGAAGGGGCCCACGCGGTTCAGCTCTTCCTTTGTCAGCCCGCATTGTAGGGTTTGTGTCGCTTTTGCGTCGGCTTCTATTTTGAGTTTAAGGGAGTTGTCCCATTCGGAGTAGCTTTGCGGTTGTCCTTCGGCATTTTTGGGGATCTCCAGACCGGACTGGATGATGATCCACATATCCACCTGAGTTTTCAGGTGGACCTCCATACGACTTTTCCAGTAAGAAAAGTCTTCTCCACTGAAAAGTGGAGGTCTGGCGGTGCTGAATCCCTCTTGCATGGCCATTGGATCTATAACAAAAAACTAACAGAAGAACAAATTTTCCAAGACTAGGTCTTGGATTAGTAGTGCTGGATTAGGAAATAAAATATCGAGGGGTGTTGCACCAACCTCGATTAACAAAAAAAATCGAAAAAAAAAAATTTAAAAAAAATTCGAAAATCCGAAAAGAAATTTTCAAACTAGTGGTTGCACCAAGTTTGAATAACCCCGCTCTGATACCACTTGTTGGATCGATAGAGTCAATAGAGGGGGGGGGTGAATATCGACAAACTTTTCGAATTTATGGAGAGAGTAATTTGCACAGCGGAAATAAAGAAAACACGCGAACACAGTATTTTTTACTTGGTTCGGAGCCTAGGTCGACTCCTACTCCAAGGCCCACGATCGTTGATCGTTTACTTTGGGCAATTCTATATGAACGCAAAATCAGTTTACAGAAAGAGGTTTACAAGTATAGCACTATAAACTTTTAAACGAAATTTCTTCTGTTACCGACGTCCGGTTGTAGGTTGACTTTCCGGAGCAGCAGGACGTCGTCGCTCGAGTTGGGCACTTTCTGGAACAAGGCGTGAGCACAGAAGAGTATGGAAGCTTTTGTATAGATTGATTTTCAAGCTTGTGGTCGAGGGGTGCTATTTATAGCCCCTAGGGCGCCCTGGACGTCGGGGGCGCCCTGCCACGTGTTAGCAGATCCGCGCTTCGCTCGGTCAAGCGTTATCCCACCGCAATAGGGATGAGGTTTGACCTCTGGGGCACCCTGGTCGTAGAGGGCGCCTTGGCTGACTTCTTCCGCGCAGAATTCTCGACTGTGGATAAAGCTGGCTTCGCAGTCTTGGGCTTGGAGGCGCCCTGGCTGCTGAGGGCGCCTTCGCTGACGAGGGCGCCTTCGCTGCTGAGGGCGCCTTGCCCAGTAAGCAGCCGAAGCTCTTTTTACTTCGCTTGGTTCTGGTTCACCTTGAGGGCGCCCTGGACACTCAGGGCGCCTTACTCAGCTGCTGCCTCACTCCTTTGAGGCTCTCTGAGTTGCAGACACACGTTCCTTCGGTCCTGCATCCAAGGTTAGTCCAAAACACAATAACACAATTATTTATTTTATACAGCCTTAGCTGTCTTGGTTCTGACTTTGGTCTCCAAAATGGAGTCCTAGGTCGAACCGACGCCTACTGTTCCCTCGACGGGGAACGCGTCCTCACCTACTCCTCTCGGGAGAATTTACCTGATGCCAACCGCTCCTTTGGTTGGACTTTTGCCTGACGGTCCTTTGTCAGGGCTTGGATGCCGAGCTGTCCTTCGCCCGGTGCCTAGCAGTCCTTCGCTAGGTCTTTTGACTCTGGCATTCCTTCGCCAGTGCCTAGCAGTCCTTTGCTAGGGCTTTTGACTCTGGCATTCCTTCGCCAGTGCCTAGCGGTCCTTTGCTAGGGCTTTTTGCCCTGGCATTCCTTCGCTAGTGCCTAGCAGTCCTTTGCTAGGGCTTTCACTGCACACTAGATTAACTTGTTAGAAAACAAGAAAGACTTAACTTTTGACCTATGTTGCCATTATCAAAACACAGGTTTGACTTAGGTGCATTCTACACCAATAGATTGAACGTTTTACGAAGATTTCACGACAAGGTTTTCACGGTCGATATTCACCCCCCCTCTATCGACGGCACCGGTGCTACACAAGGAAGGCTACCACCCTTACAAATGGAAGCCTGCAATATATGTATAGAAAAACAAGAACAAATTGAAACCTTACAGCAACAATTAAATATAGCACTTAAAAGTTTGGAGGAAGCCAAAAGTGAGACGGCATTAGCCATCAGTGCCAATGATCAAATTATTGCTCAGAAAGAAACAATAATTGCAGAGAAGGAGTCCCAGCTGAAACAAAAAGATGACATCATTGTTGAAAAGAATAAAATAATTGGTGACAAAGATTCGCAGCTTAAACAACAAGAGCAGCAAAATGATAAAAGGATAGCTGTAAGAGAGGCTATCATACTTCAGTCTAACCAAAAAATCAAACAGCTGCATGAACAATTGCCACAGATGAAGGTGAGCCACTTGCCAAAAAAAGAAAAATAACTCAGGTCAGACAAACCTACCAGGCCAAAGGCAAGGGCAAACAAGTTGTTCAGGAGGAGGATGAGGATGAAGATGAAGATGATGATGAAGATGACGAGCCTCCTGCCCCATCAATGTCAGATACTACAACGCAAACAACAAAATCTGCGACCTCCACCCAAACTAACATATCTGAACATCACGCAGCTAAAGCTAAAGAATTTCAAAAGGTGAAAAGAAAAATCTTGAAGAATTCCAGGGCATTTTTTAAGAAGACTAAAGATGCAGAGATTGTTGAAACATTATTAAAGCTTAGTAAATTAAAGTGAGTTAGTTGCTATTGCGTTTGGAAAAGTATTGTAAAACATTGATGATTATTGACATTCATTAATAAAATTTAATCATTCATATTGTTATTAAGTTGCTTATCTTATTTGCATGTAGGTATGAGTTGAATCCAGTATGGTCCAATAGGACCTTTACATTAGATATGCAATCTTTTTTGACAATATTTGATTGGAATGACTACACCACTGGGGATTGTATCAATACATAATGGACTATTCTTGGAAATGAAGCAAAAGCGTGTAACTCACCATACCAACCCTCCATATTCTGTGGGGTGGGGTTTGATGTAAGTCAATTAGCTACTTGTTTTGTTGTTTTTTTCTATGATTTAGTCCACTGACATTTCCTTTTTAATAACCATAGGAACTTTTTGAGGCGATTCACGCTCAAGCTTTTGAACAAACTATTGCTACTGATACGGATAAGCCAATTAGATATATCATCTGTCCTCTAAATAATGCAGATGATCATTGACATCTAATGATTATTGACCTCGTGGAAGGTAGTATCCATCATTATAATTCTCTCGGCGCCATAGAAGGGTACACTGCCCAATTTGAAAAAAACTGTAAGTTTTCTATTTCATAGATATACCTCAACAAAATATTTCATACCAATATAATTGTTACCAATGTCATATCTGTCTAGGTGGCATTTTTCAAAAATTTGAACTGGTCTTATTGCAAGATATGGAATAAAGGATTGCCTTCCATAGCTGGGACAAAGTTTAATAAAATTGTTGTAGGACCCACCCAAAGCAGATCGTAAGAGGATGTTTATTTTTGTTAAAAATAACAATTGATTTCATGGTTGGATTTATAAGATGACACCAATGAGAATATTGGTTTTTCAGGTTGGATTGTGCATTTTTCATGATGCGGTATGCAGAAAGTCTAGTTTTTCAAAGATTTACAGATTTTAGCCAAAAGCAAATGAAAAATTATCGATTTCAGTTGGGCTATAAAATAATGAGAGACAAGGGGTGGAAGCTAAATCTATAAATAGTGTTTTTATTAATACTATGCATATGTAATTGTGATCAGCAACATTGTATATTTGTAATTATACAATCCATGTACTCCTTTTCAAATCAATGAAACTTTGCTTCGGATCATTATTTTTGTCTCATATATGATCTGTAATCTGTAATTGTTGTCGAACCCATCAGTAATATTGAACCTTGCTTTTGCTAGAATCATTTGAATTCAGGACCACAGAGGACCTGAAACAAAATCATTTTAGGAAACCCACTTAGGGCCTGAAACAAAATGATTCAGTTGTATATTGTAAGTTTAATGACAAACAATATATGCTTGTAGTTATAATGTATGTAAACCATTTTGATACTCCAATGGAGCATTGCTTTCGATCTTTATTATTGTGTAATCTCTAATCTATAATCTGTCCTCTTGTCGATATTATAAGTAATATTGAACCTTACTTTTCCTCTACCCTAATTTTAAATCACATCCCACGTTGGGCCTGAAATGAGATTATTCAGGCCCAGCGTGGACCTGAAATGAGATTATTTCAGGCCCACGCTGGGCCTGAATAATCTCATTTCAGGCCTACGCTGGGCCTGAAATGATATTATTTCAGGCCCAAGCTGGGCCTAAAATTATAGTATTTCAGGCCCAGAGTGGGCCTGAAATAATCGTATTCAGGCCCAGTGTGGGCCTGAAATGATATTATTTCAGGCCCACGCTGGGCCTGAAACAATAATGTTCAGGCCCACGCAGGGCCTGACACAATAATCTCATTTCAGATTTCAAATAATTCAATAATAGAATTATTAAATATTTTATATAAATAAACATGTTGTGAAATTATTTTTAATATTAAACAAAAAGGAGAGTACCTACATAGACATTGCATACCACAATTTAATTCCATCCACATCATTACCTCATATTTTCAGAATTTGGCACAGCAGGAGGTTTGTTTCATGGACCTATGCTATTTTGATTTCTCAAAACTCATTACCAGTAGTTAGAGTTTAGATAGCTAGGAGATGATATTTTTAGTCTCCAAACATAGTCCTAATGATTATCAATTACGTGTTAATACAGTATCAGTTGGCACAGAACAATGAATCAACAAAGCAAATAAACAGAGGGTCTCAAATGACAGATATTCACAAACTATAGGACTTCAGGACTTCAAGACCTGAAATAACATTATTGTGGGTTTCAAAATCCGAAAACTTCACAACTGCTCAATTCTGCTTACATAAATTTACACAAGAAGAACTGTATCATAATATTGAAATACTTCTTCAAGTCACAACATTAACAACAACTAGTTTTTTGACAATACTATAGCTGTACAATATACAAAATATATACATTCAGTTATCCTCCATACAAAATATACACTTCAATCAAAATATTGGGTCACTACATATACCAATTAACTCAAGACCTTGGGGCTGGCGGCATTCTACATGTCCTTTTATTATGACCAAGTTGTTTGCACCGGCTGCATTTTAGTTTGACCTTGCCATTGTGTCTGGACTCTATCCGTGCCTTCTTTCGTCTACCAGGCTGCACAAGGCTACGGAGACATAGAACTGTAATGTCGTTTACTCCAGTAGGCCAAAACTGCTTGCTTCTACAAGGGAAAATACGATCCATGTAAACCTACTTCCAAGTTTCAGAATAAAAATAATGCTCACAATATGGGAGTGTATCCATGTTCCTGTGAATGATTACGGCAATAACATGTGAGCAAGGAAGTCCTGAAATTTGAAACTCCCCACAATGACAAAACTTTTTTTCCAAATCAACAATGTATGAAGTACCCCATGTTTCTACTTCCATTTCTGATTGAGAGTAAGGGTGAACCTTATAAGCTCTTGCTTTTTCTCTCCTTGAATCCATTTCTTTTGTAGCATAAGATGTCAAAGCAACATGCCATTTGGAGACTTCCTCTCTATGGTTATAGAACCATTGAGCAACTTTTCTTCTTGTATTATCAATTAACCTGTTTATGGGAAGCTCACATGTAGACTTGAACAAAGCATTTAAGCCCTCCACACAATTCGTGGTAAGCATTCTGTACTTTCTCTCTGTAAAGTGTGCATTTGCCCACCTTTTAGGGTTAATGTTGTGAAGCCACTTATGGGCAACTGGATATTTTTCAAGCATTGTCTGCATTATCATATCATATTGGAGTGTTGTGTTGGCTCGTGCTGCTGCCCAAAACAAACCTACAGCAGCTCTACTTCCAGTATCAGTTACCATATTACAACACATGTGGTGGCAACAAAAGGTATGATGCGCGTTTGGGTAGACTTTTCTAACTGCTGATATAATGCCCCGATGTCTATCTAATACTATGGTGATTGAGTGATCATCGACACCAAAGAACCTCTTTGTATGCTCCAAAAACCACTCCCATGCAAACCCACATTCAACTTCAGCTATTGCGAAGGCAACTGGAAGAACATTGTCATTACCATCAATCATCGTTGCAATCAACATTACTCTCGGATACTTTCCTCTTAGGTGTGTGGCATCAATTCCGATAAGTCTACGCAAATAAGACTTGAACACCCTTCGACAAGCACCAAAAGCCCAAAAACACCGCTGGAACTGATTGTCACCATTCCTGCATAGTGCCACATACGTTTCAGGATCTCTAGCTCTTAACTCACGCAGATATTACGGAAGATCTCTGTAAGCCTCATCATAATCTCCAACAACCTTTTTCAATGCTTTCTCCCTAGTTATGTATGCTTTTCTGTATGATATGGTCACTCCAAATCTAGCTTTAATATCTGATATAATCATACTTGGTTTGTATTGTTCATTATGAAGGAATTGCTCTTCAACAAAAGAAGAAACAAATGATGAAGAGCATGCATGATGATCAGCACTTTCCCTAACAGTTCCACATTGGTGTTCCTTTATATATTTTGTAACAGTGAACTCTACTTCCCCCTTGCTACTACTCTCCATGTACATGGTTGGTTGAAGCACACTGCATTAACTCTATTTTTTCGGGTGTCAACTGGGTTATATCTCATATGCTTAACCATGGCATGTTTGACAAGTGCATTCTTAAATTCTTCTCTAGATGGAAATATCTACCCCACAAAAAATTCATGCCCATCTCTTGCCTCTACCTCTCCATTTGGCCCAGCAAGCAATTGAGAATTTAAAATATAAGGATCTTCAGCTAATGGAAACTCCTCCTCTAAGTCACTGTACTCATCTGGGGGGAATTCATATTCCTCAATCTGCATATCATCGGCTTGGAATTCTAGTACACTTGTAATGAGTTCTAATTCATCTGCATTCCGGATTTCAATTCCTTCCTCCCCACTCCAAGTTGGCTCAAAGAATTCAACAACTCTTGTAGAAGAATTCAAACCCTCACCTTCTAGATTAGTTGCTTCTTCATTTAGATCAATTGTCAAATTCCTTGTAATTTCTGATCCATTCCCCGTGACAGCATTATCATCAAGAGTATTCCATATCTCGGATAGAATTTCGTAAATAACATTATCATCTCTGAAAAATAAATTACAATTACATTTTGCAAACTTTGAAAATCATAATCAAGGACCTAGGAAGGCCTGAGGGCCTGAAATATTTTGATTTCAGGCCCTCACAAGGCCTGAAATCATTATTTTCAGGCCCTGTGAGGGCCTGAATATAATGATTTCAGGCCCTACGAGGGCCTAAAATATTTTGATTTCAGACCTTCACATGGCCTGAAATCATATTTCAGGCCCTCACAGGGCCTGAAATCATTATATTTCAGGCCCAGTGAAGGCCTGAATATAATGATTTCAGGCCCTACGAGGGCCTGAAATTAGTATATTTCAGGCCCCCCTCACAGGGCCTCAACTCAGTATATTTCAGGCCCTTGGAGGGCCTGAAATCTTTTGATTTTAGGCCCTCACTGGGCCTGAAATCAGTATATTTTAGGCCCTTGGAGGGTCTAAATTATATTGATTCAGGCCCTGCCAGGCCCTCAAATCCAATGATTTCAGCCCCTGTAAGGGCCTGAAATCTTTTCATTTCAGGCCCTGGAAGGACCTGAATTCCTTTTATTTCAGGCCCTCCAAGTGCTTGAAAACAACATATTTCAGTCCCTCCTAGGGCCTGAAATCTAATAATATCATGCACTCCCAGGGACTGAACTCCTTTAATTTCTGGCCCTTCTAGGGCCTGATATGGTAATATATCACCCCTAGGTCGAATTCAAGCATTTATTTATCTTAAGTTTAACAAATTTCAGAGAGCCCTTATTATGTAATGCATATCACCCTTAGACTCCTCCAAACATAACAATTGTAGCAAGAGTTGATAAGTATAAAACTAGGTCTGATACCATATTAAAGATGACAATCATACGTACATTACTATTTGTATTTGTTACCAATCTGTTGCTTGCTTTTTCTCCTTCAACACCTATCTTCCTCAGCTGCCTTGATGAATTGAGTTGTGCAAGGTCGAAATATATACGTACCCTCGTGATGATTCGACTTGTGCAACGTAGTAATATATAAATAGGCTGAGAAAATTTTCACTACCTGGCCATCCGAACCACAAATTATTATTTTACTGCAAAAGTGGTTCGGATGTCTCGAAAATGTGAATGGAAAAGGTATTTTGTGGCGGCAAGGGTATAATAGGAAGTTCACTTAAAGGGCTGCACCCTTTGGTAAAATACAAACCATGGTATGCCTTTTGGTAATTTTCAATTGTTACGTACGCCCTTTGGTAAATTGCCGAATATCCTTTGTAGCTTATTTGGGTATATCAAACATAGATTTGGTTTTTAAATTCTAATAAGAGTCCAATTAGACCTCAATGAAAGGTAATCACAAACTAATTTGAAATCCCTCTAGGACTTGTCGAGGTTGGTATATCCTACGTCTTGGCTATAACATATAGTTATTCAAGATATCATTGTCCTATTGTTACCAATCACACACTAACATATATCAACAACACTTTTTTCTTGGGTAAAAATCACAAAGACACTATTTTTTTTAACAATGGCGGAAGACGATTCGCTTGTCTCCAGCATCCCTATCAACCTATCTTAGGATTAACATAGAGGACATAAATTACAAAAACTATTAGCCTGGATAGTGAGTAGGACATAAGAGAATGTTAGGACACGTAGGAGAATTAGAGGGGCAGATTCTTCAAGGAATCATTAACACATTCTTTTTTAATTGGTATCTACCTCCTTGAGGTGATTAATCCAAGAGTCCACTCTTCCTCACTCTCACATCCACTATGAAAATCTCCTTTGTGGAGGTGGAGAAATCTCATACAAGCTAACACAAGAAATACAAGATCAACAAGCAAAACAAAAATAAAATCTTATAAGATTTATACAATGATCTCTTTGCTTGTCTTGCTTTCTTCAAGTTTAAAATCACCCCTTAATGCTTGAAAGTATGGCAACACTTGTCTTCAATAACTTATAGAACGGGTGAATAAAGGAAAGGAAGAACTACAACTTCAACCTGCGTGAAAATCCTATATATTCGTGACCTAGGGTTACCAATCGATTACTCAATCAATTATCACGTTAGATCTAGTCGTTCAACGACTAATTTTTGAAGCTTAATCGATTAAGAAGGTCTTAATCGATTGCCCAATAGATTTAGCACGTTTCAGTGCTCTCGCGCAACACAACCTTAATCAATTGCCTAATCGATTAAGCACCTTATTGTACTCTTCACAAAATTGCCTTAATCGATCATCTAATCGATTAAGAGCATCCTTGATTGATCACTTGATTGATCACTTAATCAATTAAGGCAGGTTATGTTCTCGCAATAGAAGCTTCCTAATCTATCACCCAATTGATTCAAGCTCTTTTTAATCGACCACCCAATCAATTAAGACGACTTTTGTTGTCGCGATAATCCAATACGAATCGATTATCCAATCAATTGATTTTAGGCTAATCGATCACCCAATCGATTGCCCAAACTCTAACTTGCCTAACACAAGTTTAGGGTTACTTGGCTTAACTTTCGATCAACCGTGACCTGTTTGGTCTTCTTCACCAAGTGTCCGATCATCCCTTGATCAACTTGGACTTTTTCTTGCCTAGTTCCTAATTAAGACTTCTCTTATGCCAAGTGTTTAGCTCCCTGCTAACCCACCTTGGTTTTCACTAAGTTTCTAACTAGGTCTGCCTCGTCCCCCTAGGGCTTCCCTTTGCCTAACCACAGTTATGTTTAGTCTCTCGGTAGACTTCCATCTTGACAACGTGTGATCCTCCCAGATCCATTTGGACTTCACCTAGTTCCCAACTAGGTTTGCTTAGTCCCACTAAGACTTCCCTTTGCCAAACCGTAGTTAGTTCTAGTCTCTCAGTAGACTTTCATTTTGCCAACGTGCGATCCTCCTAGATCTACTTGAACTTCACTTAGTTTTCAACTATGTTTGTCTAGTCCCACTAAGTCTTCCCTTTACCTAACCACAGTTAGATTTAATTTCTCGGTAGACTTCAACTTTGCCAACGTGCGATCCTCCCAAATCCACTTGGATATCACCTAATTCCTAACTAGGTTTGCCTAGTTCGACTAGGACTTCTCTTTACCAAATCGTAGTTAGGTATAGTCTCTTGATAGACTTCGAACTTGCGAACGTGTGATCCTCCCACATTCACTTGGACATCACCTAGTTCTTAATTAGGTTTGTCTAGTCCCACTAAGATTTTCCTTTGCCTAATACTCAAGTTAGGACTTCATCAATCAAGTCCCCAGTCAACCTTGAGCCACTTGACTTATTCACACATCTTGTCAAACATCAAAACTCTAACTCGAACCCACTTGAGCTGAGTTAAACTAGTCAACCTCGACCCGAGAATGATTGCACCAATAGGAAGACACCCTTTTTTAATGAATCAAAATAGTGACTTATGTTGATTTATTATCAAAATGACTCCCCATTTCTTATAAAATGACATAATTGTTTTCTACTATAAAATAAAAAGCTTATTCACATTATTATCTCCCTCCTATCACCCCCCCAATCGGCGTGTTATAGTAGTTACTGACCCATAGCTGCTACATAATTTTAGTAGCTATGAATCCATAGCTGCTATATGTTAGTAATGTGAGAGAAGTGTCCTAAGGCAATCGCCTTATGAATGTAATCATTTATTTTAATAAATGAATATTCACTATTTGAGTATACATGTTTGTGTATTTGATTAAGATCTTAAACTCATTTACTGAATGTCCACAATACAATTCACAGCATGAGAGAATTTGTGATGAATTCACAACTAGTGATTATCTCTACATGTGCAATTGTGAAGTATTGAAAATGTCCCTAGTCGATGAATTGATAAATACGGACACTATCAATTCTGTTGAGACTAGCATGGGTTATTCTCTAATCAGCTGATTCTCACTGGCTGGTGACATTGGGATGTCCGGAGATAAACATGAATGCTAGTTAAGGGAACTAGTTCATTGGAGTGACTGGCTGTAAAACTTCATATGGTAATCTACATATAGATATGTCAATGAAGTTCTTACTGCAGCTTAAGTGCGATGTTCCTTTGACTTGCGGTATTCAAGTCATCTTGGTCATGGAGACTTATACTTTGACATCTTAAGCAAGCATCTCTAAGGAGGTGTGAACCCAGGATGGTTGGGTATAAGCCGAAGTGCCCGAAGATGTTTGAACAACCTACAAAGGATTCACCACTCCTTGCGAGGAGATGTATACCCAAGGCCTATCGTCAGATTGTTACTCGAAGCCTCTGGCCAGAGCATCACATGTTCAGAGTATGAATCTCTCAGAAACATGAGAGTAACTAGAATCCGTAGGACGAGAAAAACATTGCTTGGGATAGGTGTGACGTAGTCAGCCTAGTGGGGACTGATACACATAGACCGTGTCCTGAACCAAGTGGGTATAATATGGTGAAGGGAATGGGGCATGATTCATTATAGCTGCTGAAGTGTTTCAGAATAATTTCTGAGGTCAACCGTTGATCTTTCGATTAATTGGGGATCATGATGTACTACTAGGTGCCACTCATGATCGTTCTATAATTGGTTAATTATAGATGGCCAACATAAATCGAAAGCCTATTTAGTCACATGCACTACGAGTAATCTGAGGGATTTAAAACGAGTTGAAAATTGGATTTTCCGATCAAGAGAGATAAGTCGAATCTGAATTTTTCAGAGACGCATCGGAAGCATAAAATGGCTAAGTCTTTTGAAGACTTATTGGATGAATTAAATAAGTTAATTCGTATGGTATAGGCTTGGGTTTGGCTGGCCAAAGAGGGTCCCCACCCTCTTTGTTTGGCCGGCCACATTAAAAGGGGAGAACCAAATTGTTTGGTTCAAATTATAAAATAAACCGAGCGTGGTTTGTTTTATAAAATTATGGATAATATATAAATTTTTATAAACCGAAGTTTGGTTTATTATTTTCATGGAAATTAAAATAAACTTTGAATAGTTTCTTTTATTTTATAAAATCAATTATGAATTGATTTTTCCATGATAAGAAAAATTTATATAATAAATTTCTTGTGAAAATTTATTCTATAATAAAAGGGGAGACATGATTGTTTTTATTATAAATTAAATTATGATAAAAACTTGGCATGATGGAATAATTCATAGAAAAATTTATATGATAAATTTCTTATGAAAATTTATTCCATAAAAAGGAGACTTGGCGATTGAGAGGCTACTATATAAAGGAACCAAGGCAAAGCTTGGAAATCAATCTAAGAGATCAAGGAATAAGCCCTCTCTCTCTCCTCTCTCTCTCTCCCTCCTCTAGTGCCACTGGCCCTAGAGGCTCTCCCTTTGTTGCCGTGAGCTTCATCCACCAAGCAGCTACCGTGAGAAGAAGAAGAAGCAGGTGCGGCTCGTTCCTTCCTCCCGGAATCTTGATTCCGTTCTTCGTTTGGTGGTTAGTCTTCCCATCTCTCTCTTGGTATTCTTGTCGTGCCTTTGGAGAATCTAGTAGTTCTTATCAGCACGAAACTCGTGGCTTTGCGAAGTCATCCCGAAGAAAATTCGGCGTGGACGTGAATAGAGGCGGAGCTTCCAAGGGACGCTTACAGTTGGATCTCGTCCCTTCCTTCGAGTTACGCGAGGTATTAAGTAAATTAGTTTACTTTCTGTAAAATTTTAATATATGATCATGTCTATACAATATAAGGTTGCATGCTTAGATGTGTGGTTAAATAATTTGAGAAATTATTTATGCTAAATCTTCCGCTGCACGTAATAAATTTTAAAATTACGAACCCGCATCCATGTCAACATGCACCCGGTCCCAACACTATATAGTTGTAGCAGCCACGGTATCATAACTGCTATAACTGTGCGACAACTTAGTTGTAGCAGCTGTGGTTCCATATCATCTACAAGATGGAAACAAATTAAGACTAAAATTGATCAAAGTCTCTGAAAAAAATTTAAACAATATTTTTTTAGTCTCAACCTATCGTTATGAGTTTCACCCTATAACAAGTTATAGATAGGAACGACAATAGATTAGATTTAGATCAGATTCTATATCCTCTTTGTTAGGACCTTGGCGTTAGGCCAGAGGGGAGGTGAATAGCTTTTCTTTGTTTTGTCTATAAAAATGTTAGCTAAAGCACAAAACAATAATAAACAAAATCAATTAACAAAAGAAAGTAATGCTAACTCCCTTGATTTACTTGGTATCCACCTCCAAGAGGTGACGAATCCAAGGATCCACACCACACAAGCAATCTTCACTATGATCTTTTCCTTGAAGGTGGAGAAACCCTCACAAGATGCTCTCTTCCTCTTTTACAAGATAAGAGTTAGAATATGAGGAAGAGAATAGGCTTTGGGCACTTAGAATAGAATTTAGCAATCAAGAATCGTAACCTATTCATGCCCCAAAGCCTCCTCTTAAATAGAGGAGAGAGCTGTTAAACAGACAACTCAGCTCGACATCAGTCGATTGCCCCCAGGGGTAGTCGACTGATCCCTCAGCCAACGGCTAGCCGAATGACTCTTTTTCGAACACACCAGTCGACTGATTTTTCTGTGAACTTTCGCTCGACGCTGGCAGTCGACTGATACTTAACAGTCTGATATTTCAGCCTTTTGAGCTGAAATTCAGAAATGCACAAAAAATTTCATAAAATTTGAAAAATTATGAAATTTTGCAAATATATTTATTATGATGTATTATAACAGAGAGAAATACATTTTCATAAAAAATCTAAACATGTTTGACTTTTTGACCAAAACTCAAATTCTTTGAAAAACATTCCATTTTGTATCAACCTTGTATTCTAGTTTTGAAATCATATGTTTTGCAAACTTATGCCATAGCAAATAAAATACAAAAATATTTTCAAATCATTTGAAATGTCCAACTATGATCTATGGGCAAGATGTCCATTAATTAAACATTTACTTTCCCCATAGTTGTCTATTTTCAATAATGTGATACATCCAATAACTCAACAAAATATCACAAGCATAAGTGAGTTATTTGTATTATTCTAACATCTCATATGCATAAATACAATCATAAAGCAAAATAATATGAGAAGTTTTTAGAGTAAACCTTATTTATTCTAATTTATCATGAATTTCTACTATGGGCTACAAACTCTCCCTTAATGTCTCAAGTCAACCAAATTTTAAAAATTTGAAATTCTAATACCATGATTGACTTTACCTCAAATCCTCTAATCCTTGAGGATTGACTTTGGTACCCAATAGAAGTATTTCCTAATTGGGTTAACCAAGTACTCCTTAGGGATCCATTTCTTACTTAGGGTCTTGGTCTTTGCTTGTCCTCTATCAAGTAGAGAATGATAGGTTTTTCCATTACTAGATTTTCCAAACTCTAACCCTTCTTTCTTGAAACTTGCCCTTTGGCTCACAATGATCATATCTAGGGGTTTTGAGCCAATTTCAAATTTTCTAAGGGCTTTGGTAAGACTATCTACCTTTTCCCTTAATTCCTTATTTTCTTCTTCTAAAGATAAGTCATTTGAGCTAGAAGAAAAATCATGCATATTGTCCTTAATTGTGATAGATTATATTTTTCCTTTAACATACAAACCTCATTTTTTAAACACTTAATTTTCTTTCTAGCATTAAACAAATCATCATTAGTGCTAGAGATAATTTTCACAAGTATAGTAGTGGGTAGTTTGTATACCTCACTTACCGAGACATCCAAATCCGAGGATTGACCTCCCCCTTCACTTGAGCTCCCTTCTTTATCTTCACTTGAGCTCTTCTCATCTTCCTATGATGTGGATGCTATGTTGTCAATTCCCATTAGCATAAAATGGGACATGTGATGTTCTTCTTCTTCCGATGATGAAGGATCATCCCATGTCGCCTTTAGATTTTTAACCTTCTTGCCTTTTTCTTTTGTATTCTTCTTTTCATCCTTCTTCTTTTCCTCCTTCTTTTCTTCCTTCTTCTTCAAGAGTGGACAATCATCCCTTATGTGTCCTTCTTCATGGCAATTATAACATATGACTTTTCTTGTCCTACTCTTGCTTCTTGAATTTTTCCTACCATGAGATTTGTTGGAAGAAATTTTTTTAAATACTTTCCTTATCTTTCTTACCATATACGCCTCTTGATCACTATCCATTAGGGCGCTTGATTCCTCCGAATCTGATGAGGAGTATGAGACCTTCTTCTTGTCCTTCTTCTTCTTCCTCTCTTTTTCTACAATAAGAGCTATACTCTTTTCTTTGGTAGACACATTAGCTTGTTTATGAAGTTCAAATTCACAAAATAAATCATCAAGCTTTACTAAAGAGAGATCCCTAGAAACGTTATAAGTATCAACCATTGAAGCTCAAAGAGTGGTTCTAGGGAAAGATTGAAGCACATACCTTACTAGATTTCTATTCTCAATTTTCTCACCTATCACATGAAGCTCATTGATAATTTTTTTAAATCTATCATGCAATTGACTCACGATTTCATTTGTCATCATGGTGAGGGATTGAAGTTGAGCCACCAAGAGGTCCTTCTTGGCTCTTCTTGATTCATTTAATCCCTCATTTAACTCAATGAGCTTTTCCCAAAGCTCTTTGGCGGACTTGAATGGTCCGGCTTGTTGGGACCGGGTGCATGTTGACATGGATGTAGGTTCGTAATTTCAAAATTAATTACGTGCAGCGGAAGGTTTAGCATAAATAATTTCTCTAAATCATTTAACCACACATCTAAGCATGCAATTTTATCTTGTGTAGACATGATCATATATTTGAAATTTTGCAGAAACATAAACTAATTTACATATTACCTCGCATAACTCGAAGGAAGGGATGAGATCCAACCGTAAGCGTCCCTTGGAAGCTCCGCCTCTATTCGCGTCCACGCCGAGTATCTTTGGGATGACTTCGCAAAGCCACGAGTTTCGTCTTCTCGAGAACTACTAGATTCTCCGAGAACGCGACGAGAAAAACCAAGAGAGAAGTCGGAAGACTAACCACAAAAGGATGGCCGGAATCAAAATTCCGGCGAAGCAAAAGAAGAGGCTTGCGGCAAAAGGATCCTTGCGGCAAACTCTAATTCCGGCAGCACCTTCTTCCGGCCAAGAGATGGCCGGAGCTTCCTTCTCTGGCAGCAGGTGGTGGTCGGCAGGGAAAGGGCAGGGGCGGCCGGCTGGTGCTCCTTCTTGGGGCTAGTTGGCGCATGGCAAGAAGGGGAGAAGAGAAGGAGAGAAAGAGAGGGAGAGAGCCTATGCCTTCATCTCTTCGATTATCACCCAAGCCTTGCCTTGGGTCCTTTATATAGTGGCCTCTCAACCATCAAGCCTCTCAAATATGGAATAACTTATTCCATCATGCCAAGTTTGATTTTATATCATGGTTAAAATCATATTTTAATTCATGATAAAAATCAATCAAGTCTCTTCTCTCTTATGGAATAAATTTCCTTATCATGGTAAATCAATCCATGATTGATTTTATAAAATAAACCAATCCATGGTTCATTTTAATTTCCATGAAAAATAAACCAAACCTTGGTTTATTATATATAAAAAATTTATATCATCCATAATTTTATAAAACAAACCACACTTGGTTTATTTTATAAATTGAACCAAAAACTTGGTTCTCTCCCTTTGTTGTGGTCGGCCAAGCAAAGAGGATGGAGGCCCTCTTTGGCCGGCCCATCCAAGCCACGCCCCAATGAATTAAACTTATTTAATTCATCTATTAAGTCTTCAAAAGACTTAGCCATTTTACGCTTCCGATGCGTCTCTGAAAAATTCAGATTCGACTTATCGTTTGGCTCAACCAAACATAATCTCTCTTGATTGGAAAATCCAATTTTCAACTCGTTTTAAATCCCTCGGATTACTCGTAGTGCGTGTGACTAAATAGACTTTCGATTTATGTTGGCTGTCTATAATTAATCAATTATAGAACGATCATGAGTGGCACCTAGTAGTACATCATGATCCCCAATTAATCGAAAGATCAACGGTTGACCTCAGAAACAATTCTGAAACCCTTCAGCAGCTATAATGAATCGTGCCCCATTCCCTTCACCATCTTATACCCACTTGGTTCAGGACATGGTCTATGTGTGTCAGTCCCCACTAGGCTGACTACGTCACACCTAGCCCAAGTAACGTTTTCTCGTCCTACGGATTCTAATTACTCTCATGTATTTAAGAGATTCATACTCTGAACATGTCATGCTCTGGCCAGAGGCTTCGAGTAACAATCCGACGATAGGCCTCAGGTATACATCTCCTCGCAAGGAGTGGTGAATCCTTTGTAGGCTGTTCAAACATCTTCGAGCACTTCGGCTTATACCCAATCATCCTGGGTCCACACCTCCTTGGAGACGCTTGCTTAAGATGTCAAAGTATAAGTCTCCATGACCAAGATGACTTGAACACCACAAGTCAAAGGAACATCGCACTTAAGCTGTAGTAAGAACTTCACTGACATATCTATATGTAGACTACCATATGAAGTTTTATAGCCAGTCACTCCAATGAACTAGTTCCCTTAACTAGCATTCATGTTTATCTCCAGACATCTCAATGTCACCATCCAGTGAGAATCAGCTGATTAGAGAATAACCCATGCTAGTCTCAACAGAATTGATAGTGTCCGTATTTATCAATTCATCGATTAGGGACAATTTCAATACTTCACAATTACACATGTAGAGATAATCACTAGTTGTGAATTCATTACAAATTCTCTCATGCTGTGAATTGTATTGCGGACATTCAGTAAATGAGTTTAAGATCTCAATCAAATACATAAACATGTATACTCAAATAGTGAATATTCATTTATTAGAATAAATGATTACAATTATAAGGCGATTGCCTTAGGACACTTCTCTCATATCACTAACAAACTCCCACTTGGCCTAATGCCAATCGCTACGGTACCCAATACCGCAGGCTCTAACATGACCCTCAAACTTACTTTGAGGCAAGCCTTAGTTAAAGGATCCGCTAAATTCCTTTCAGTGGGAATTTTCTCAATTTGTATGTCATTCCTACTTATAATCTCTCTGATCAGATGATAGCGGCGAAGCACATGTTTGGATCGCTGATGAGACCTTGATTCCTTTGCTTGTGCAATAGCTCCATTGTTGTTGCAATAAACCGGTATTGCTTCATCAATGGTTGGAACCACACCAAGTTCTGAGACAAACTTTTGATCCGGACTGCTTCCTTTGCTGCTTCTGAAGCTGCAATATATTCCGCTTCCGTGGTAGAATCTGCTTCGGTGTCTTGCTTGGAACTCTTCCAACTTATTGCGCCTCCATTCAAAATAAATACGTATCCGGACTGAGATTTGAAGTCATCCTTATCTGTCTAGAAACTGGCATCTGTATACCCACGTATTACCATATCACCTTCTCCATATATTAGGAACACATCCTTAGTGTTTCTTAAGTACTTGAGGATTGTCTTGACAGCCGCTCAATGATCCATTCCTGGATCAGACTGGTATCTGCTTGTGACGCTCAGAGCATACGATACATCGGGCCTAGTACATAACATAGCATACATGATAGATCCTATTGCGGATGCATAAGGAATCTTATTCATGCAAATCCTCTCGTCTTCTGTGTGCGGACACATAGACTTCGAAAGGTTGATCCCATGCCTGATGGGAAGGTAACCTTTCTTGGATTCCAACATGCTAAACCTTTCTAGCACTCGGTCTATATATGTAGACTGTGAAAGTCCAAGCAACCGTTTTGATCTATCTCTATAGATTCTAATCCCAAGGATATAGGTTGCTTCTCCCAGGTCTTTCATGGAGAAAGTTTTGGACAACCAAATTTTAACTGACTGTAAGACTGATATATCATTTCCTATAAGTAATATGTCATCGACATATAACACTAGGAATACGACTGCACTCCCACTAACCTTCTTGTACACACAAGGTTCGTCAGGATTTTGTGAGAAATCAAACTCTTTGATTGTCTCATCAAAACTGATGTTCCAGCTCCTGGATGCTTGCTTTAGTCCATATATGGATCGTTGAAGCTTGCATACTTTGGTTTTATTAACCGATGTGAAACCTTCAGGTTGTATCATGTATACATCCTCAAGCAGGTTTTCATTAAGAAAAGCTGTTTTCACATCCATTTGCCATATCTCATAATCATAATGAGCTGCTATGGCCAGGAGCATCCGAATGGATTTAAGCATAGCTACTGGCGAATATGTTTCGTCAAAATCAATTCCTTGTTTCTGACGATATCCTTTTGCCACTAATCTAGCCTTAAAGGTAACAACATTACCTTCCATGTCGGTTTTCTTCTTGAAAACCCACTTGCACCCTATGGGCTTAATCCCTTCAGGTGGGTTAACCAAGTCCCATACTTGATTTTTGTACATGGAATCCATTTCCGACTTCATGGCTTCAAGCCATTTATCCCTTTCTGAATTTTTCAGAACATCTTCATAACTGATAGGTTCGTCATCGTTAATAAGTAACACGTCGTTCAATTCACTTATGAGAAATCCGTATCTCTCTGGAATATTGTGTGTCCTATCAGACCTACGAAGAAGTGGTGTTGTTTTAGGTTCAACTGATAGCTCATCATTATGAGTTATTGGTTGTGGGTCTAGACTAGGTGTCTCTGTAATGTCTATTGGAGTTTCTTGAACTTCTTCAAGTTCAATGCTACTCCCACTATTTTCTTGTAAAAGAAATTCTTTTTCTAGAAATACAACATGCCTTGAAACAAACACCTTTTGTTCCAAGGGATGATAGAATTGGTAACCTTTCGTTTCCTTAGGGTATCCAATAAATAGACATTTATCAGACTTAGCATCCAATTTGTCTGATACAGTCCGCTTTACATAAGCAGGACAACCCCATATCTTTAGGTGAGATAAATGAGGTTTCTTACTATTCCACGTCTCATATGGAGTAGTAGAGACTACCTTGGTCGGGACTCTGTTTAGTAAGTAAACAGCTGTCTTAAGCACATAGCCCCAAAAGGATTTTGGAAGAGTTGCATGATTCATCATAGATCTAACCATGTCCATCAAAGTTCGGTTACGCCTCTCAGATACACCATTATGCTGTGGTGTATATGGCGGAGTCCATTGAAACAATATCCCATTGTCCCTAAGATAATCTTGAAACTCTTGACTTAAGTATTCACCACCCCGATCGGATCGAAGTATCTTAATACTTTTGCCAAGCTGTTTCTCTACTTCACTTCTGAACTCTTTGAATTTCTCAAAAGCTTCAGATTTGTGTTTCATTAAGAATACATACCCGAATTGTGAGTGATCATCGATAAAGTTAATGAAGTAGCTATAGCCTCCTTGTGCAAGAGTTGACATTGGTCCACATACATCAGTATGTATTAGACCAAGCAATTCTCCCACTGGTTTATCTTTTTCGGAAAAGGATAATTTGGTTATCTTGCCTTTTAAGCATGATTCGCATGTATCAAATGAACCGGGTTCAAATGATTCCAGAATTCCACATCGGTGTAATTTGGTCATGCATTTCTTACTTACATGGCCAAGACGACAATGCCACATATAGGAGTCTATTTGATTATCTATTCGAGCACGTTTGTTGCTAACTTCGATATTGAAAACGTCACCGGATAAATCTAACTTGTAGATACCATTGCATAAAGTTCCGGTCCCATAAAGAACACCATTTAAAGTTATGTAACAGCAATTGTTACTAAAAGTTAAATGATAACCCTTTTCATTCAAGCATGAAATAGATACAATGTTCTTTATTAACGAAGGAATAAAATAACAATTATCCAATTCTAAGACAAGTCCAGTAGGGAGCTTTAGCAAATATGTTCCGGTGGCAACAGCAGCAATCTTTGCTCCATTTCCAACTCGCAAATTCGCTTCTCCCTTGACGAGTCTTCTTCTATTCCTTAGCCCCTATATGTCATTACATATATGTGTGCCACACCCAGTATCAAGTACCCAGGTGTACGAGGAAATAGAGTGACATTCAATAACGAAGATACCTGAAGAGGATGGGGCATCGGATGCCTTCTTCTTCAAGGACTCAAGATAAACCTTGAAGTTTCTTCGCCAGTGGCCCTCCTTGCCGCAGTGATAGCAAGTGCCTTTTGGTGCCTTTTCAATCTTTTTGGCCTTTTTCTTCCTTCCCTTATTTTGTTCTTTGGGCTTCCTCTTAGAGCCTTTCTTTGAGGAACCAACTAACATTACCGTCTTCTGATCCTGCTTTACAGAAGGCTCTACAGTCTTCAGCAGGTTAAGCAACTCAGGAATGGTAGTCTCCAGTTTGTTCATCCGATAGTTCATCACAAACTATGAGTAACTCTTGGGCAAACAATGCAGAATTAAGTCAATCCTTAGTTCGTGATCCATTGCAAATCCGAGTGTGCCTAGTCGCTCAATGTATCCCAACATCATCAACACAAACTGTGAAACAGAAGTGCCTTCCTGCATCTTAGAGGTAAAGAGGAGTCTGGAGACCTCAAACCTTTCGGATCTCGCCTGCTCGTCAAACAGCTCATGAAGATGGGAGACGATGGTATGAGCATCCATATGCTCATGCTGCTTTTGTAGCTCAGGTACCATAGCGGCCAGCATGATGCAACTCGCAAGTTCAGAATCGGCCACATGTTTCTGATAGGCCACTAACTGGTTTGGAGTTGCATCTTCAGGAGGATGGTTGGGAAGTTGTTCTTCAAGAACATAAGCAAGCTTTTCTGCCTTGAGGACTATCCTCAGGTTTCGAAGCCAATCCATGAAGTTTAGCCCAGTCAGCTTATTGGTGTCCAAAATGGAACACAAATTCAGAGAAGACATGATCAGGTATCTTAGAAATACAAATTGAGGTTATGTGATGAGAATGATAAAGAATGCATCAATATACATTAATTAAATCTTATTTATTTTTCGAATTGAATAACCCTTTTTATCAATTCGGAGATCGTAGGAACATTTCCAAATAGGTTAATATCCAACCATAGATAAGAACAACTATGGCTAGAGTCCATCAAGTTATTCTTAGCTATGAAGGTAGGTAATTATACCGATTACATATTATACATATGTAACTATCACATTATGCTATTAACTAATTGAATGTTTGCATAAATTATTGGGTTGTTAACTCATTAACAAGTATGCAACAATATACATAGCACCCAACTGCACCTCTCTTTACATCGACCTTGGCTGTGGCACAACAAATCGATGCTCCAAGCTTAAGGCTGACCCATTAATCAAGAAATAGTTTTAATATGGTTGGAGCTCATTCAACCGTTTAGTCAGGCTTGGATGTGTCCAACAACCAAAACTAAGGATTGACCTCTGACTCCAACTATATTAATCATAAACTAATTCCATGGTTTGAACATGTTGAGGTTCAAGCCGGGCATGGATGTGTCCATCAACCCAAACGAGAAACAAAACTCCGGTTCTAACCATATTAATGGAAGGTGTTGGCCTTAATATTTTGTAAGGAGTTTTGGGTCTCATCCTTTTCTTTTATGCACATTCATGACATATAATTATGTCATGTTCTAACGATTTTCTTAATAAAGTATGTATGTGACTTAATTTATCAAGTCTCATTAATTGAATTAGGAATCGGATTTCCTAATTCTAATTTCATACTTTATTCGAGGAATTATTTTGGGAAACAATTTCCTGAATTATCATAATCAATTTCGGAAATAATATGTTTAAAACTTTGATTTCTCTAAATCAAATCTTATTAAATTAAGAGACAGATTCCCTTAATTCAACCACATATTATTTTCATGAAAATCTTATTTAAGGAAATATACTCTATAGGAAACAATTTTCCTAATTAATTTTGGAGACAATAATATGTAAGAGCATCACCTCATAAATCAAATAAGGAAATTATCGTTTGAGAATCACCTCAAAAATTTCCAAGATTTGATCACATATTTTATTTATGGAAAATTAATATCAATAACTTAATTTGGATGGCTCCCCGAGGCTCAATCCAAATTAAACATTTGACAATTTAAATTCAATTTAGGAAATTTAATTATAACAACTAACTTTAAATTGGATGTCTCCCCGAGGCTCAATCCAAAATAAAGAATTTAGTAAATAATTTAATTTCTAATTATAAATTTAAATGCCAATTAATATTTCCATAATTTGTCTAGACTTTCTTGAAAGAAAGTGCCCAAAATTGTGAGCTTTCCATAAATGGAAAGTTTCCAAAAATAAAAGGTTTTCAGAATAATTGTAAGTTCCTGATACAAAGAAAACTTATATTTTTCCAAAATTGGAAAATTTCCAAAATAGAAAATTTCCAAAATTGAAAAGTTTCCAAAAATGGAAAGTTTTCACAATTATCATAAAATTTCAGAAACAGAGATATTTCAAAAGTTTGTGAAATTTTATGAGGATTTCCAAACTTTGAAATTCCTAAATAAAAAATTTACAATAATTGGAAAGTTTTCATAATTGAAAATTTTTCCAGAATTGAGATGATGATAAAGCTTTACGCAAAACAATTATATGATTATGTCGATCACAAACCTCGGCTCTGATACCACTGTTGGACCGGGTGCATGTTGACATGGATGCGGGTTCGTAATTTCAAAATTAATTACGTGCAGTGGAAGGTTTAGCATAAATAATTTCTCTAAATCATTTAACCACACATCTAAGCATGCAATTTTATCTTGTGTAGACATGATCATATATTTGAAATTTTGCAGAAACATAAACTAATTTACGTATTACCTCGCGTAACTCGAAGGAAGGGACGAGATCCAACCGTAAGCGTCCCTTGGAAGCTCTGCCTCTATTCGCGTCCACGCCGAGTATCTTTGGGATGACTTCGCAAAGCCACGAGTTTCGTGTTCTCGAGAACTACTAGATTCTCTGAGAACGCGACGAGAAAAACCAAGAGAGAAGTCGGAAGACTAACCACAAAAGGATGGTCGGAATCAAAATTCCGGCGAAGCAAAAGAAGAGGCTTGCGGCAAAAGGATCCTTGCGACAAACTCTAATTTCGGCAGCACCTTCTTCCGGCCAAGAGATGGCCGGAGCTTCCTTCTCCGGCAGCAGGTGGTGGTCGGCAGGGAAAGGGCAGGGGCGGCCGGCTGGTGCTCCTTCTTGGGGCTAGTTGGCGCATGGCAAAAAGGGGAGAAGAGAAGGAGAGAAAGAGAGGGAGAGAGCCTATGCCTTCATCTCTTCGATTATCATCCAAGCCTTGCCTTGGGTCCTTTATATAGTGGTCTCTCAACCATCAAGCCTCTCAAATATGGAATAACTTATTTCATCATGCCAAGTTTGATTTTATATCATGGTTAAAATCATATTTTAATTCATGATAAAAATCAATCAAGTCTCTTCTCTCTTATGGAATAAATTTCCTTATCATGGTAAATCAATCCATGATTGATTTTATAAAATAAACCAATCCATGGTTCATTTTAATTTCCATGAAAAATAAACCAAACCTTGGTTTATTATATATAAAAAATTTATATCATCCATAATTTTATAAAACAAACCACACTTGGTTTATTTTATAAATTGAACCAAAAACTTGGTTCTCTCCCTTTGTTGTGGGGCCAAGCAAAGAGGATGGAGGCCCTCTTTGGCCGGCCCATCCAAGCCACGCCCCAATGAATTAAACTTATTTAATTCATCTATTAAGTCTTCAAAAGACTTAGCCATTTTACGCTTCCGATGCGTCTCTGAAAAATTCAGATTCGACTTATCGTTTGGCTCAACCAAACATAATCTCTCTTGATTGGAAAATCCAATTTTCAACTCGTTTTAAATCCCTCGGATTACTCGTAGTGCGTGTGACTAAATAGGCTTTCGATTTATGTTGGCTGTCTATAATTAATCAATTATAGAACGATCATGAGTGGCACCTAGTAGTACATCATGATCCCCAATTAATCGAAAGATCAACGGTTGACCTCAGAAACAATTCTGAAATCCTTCAGCAGCTATAATGAATCGTGCCCCATTCCCTTCACCATCTTATACCCACTTGGTTCAGGACATGATCTATGTGTGTCAGTCCCCACTAGGCTGACTACGTCACACCTAGCCCAAGTAACGTTTCTCATCCTACGGATTCTAATTACTCTCATGTATTTAAGAGATTCATACTCTGAACATGTCATGCTCTGGCCAGAGGCTTCGAGTAACAATCCGATGATAGACCTCGGGTATACATCTCCTCGCAAGGAGTGATGAATCCTTTTTAGGCTGTTCAAACATCTTCGGGCACTTCGGCTTATACCCAATCATCCTGGGTCCACACGTCCTCGAAGACGCTTTCTTAAGATGTCAAAGTATAAGTCTCCATGACCATGATGACTTGAACACCGCATGTCAAAGGAACATCGCACTTAAGCTGCAGTAAGAACTTCACTGAAATATCTATATGTTGACTACCATATGAAGTTTTACAGCCAGTCACTCCAATGAACTAGTTCCCTTAACTAGCATTCATGTTTATCTCCGGACATCTCAATGTCACCAGCCAGTGAGAATCAGCTGATTAGAGAATAACCCATGCTAGTCTCAACAGAATTGATAGTGTCTGTATTTATCAATTCATCGACTAGGGACAATTTCAATACTTCACAATTGCACATGTAGAGATAATCACTAGTTGTGAATTCATCACAAATTCTCTCATGCTGTGAATTGTATTGCGGACATTCAGTAAATGAGTTTAAGATCTCAATCAAATACACAAACATGTATACTCAAATAGTGAATATTCATTTATTAGAATAAATGATTACAATCATAAGGCGATTGCCTTAGGACACTTCTCTCATATCACTAACATGGCTTTGTTCAATTGCTCCTTTGAAAGGTGTGAGGGTTGTTGTGGCCCTTGCTTGCGCCTTCTTCATAATCTCTTTTGACCAATTCTTGGTAGGAAGAGGTTCTCCCCTCTCATCCTTTGGCATCTCAAAGCCATCTACAACACTAAACCAATTTTCAATATCATTCATTATGTAGTATTCCATTCTACTTTTCCAATACGCAAAGTCGTTGTCATCGAAGAATGGAGGTCGTGCGGTGCTATAACCCTCTTGAAACGCCATCTTGATGTTCCGGTTGACGGTGAGTTCTCCCGAAACGAACCTTGCTTTGATACCACTTGTTAAGACCTTGGCGTTAGGCTAGAGGTTGGGGGGGTGAATAGCTTTTCTTGATTTTGTCTACAAGAATGTTAGCTAAAGCACAAAACAATAATAAACAAAATCAATTAACAAAAGAAAGCAATGCTAACTCCTTTGATTTACTTGGTATCCACCTCCAAGAGATGACTAATCCAAGGACCCACACCACACAAGCAATCTTCACTATGATCTTCTCCTTGAAGGTGGAGAAACCCTCACAAGATGCTCTCTTTCTCTTTTACAAGATGAGATTTAGAATATGAGGAAGAGGATAGGCTTTGGGCACTTAGAATAGGATTAAGCAATCAAGAACCGTAACCTATTCATGCCTCAAAGCCTCCTCTTAAATAGAGGAGAGAGCTGTTAAACAGACAGCCCAGCTCGACATCAGTCGACTGCCCCCAGGGGTAGTCGATTGATCCCTCAGCCAACGGCTCTTTTTCGAACACACCAGTCAACTGGTCCCTGGACCAGTCGACTGATCTTTCTGTAAACTTTCGCTCGACGCTAGCAGTCGACTGATCCCATTGCCAGTCGACTGCCCAGCTTACAAGTCCACTTAAACTCACTCCGAAGCCCATCCTTCACGTATGCCTTGAGGTCCACTTCCTCGGTTTACCCCTTGAAGTTCTCTTCCTTGGCCCTCGTCCCTCGGATGTGCACACAAGCCCACGGCTTGCCTCCATGCCATCTTTCGCGTATGCCTTTGAAGTCTACTTCCTCAGCTCACCGTTGAAGTCCTCTTCCTTGGTTCTCGCCCCTCGGATGTTACACTTCGTTACTCATGTGTAATTCACCAAGTCCTGCATGACTCAAGTACACATATCAAATCAACATGATAACCTAACTTAATTATATTGACACACACATCAAAACCTATGATCCACCTGATCACACTTGGGTCGATTGCACCAACACTTTGTACCCATACCCATCAGGTATCGGATATCCATCCTTATACTTATACCCATTAAAGGAGCAAATATCTTCTATAATAATAAATTTTCTTATGTCTATTCAACTATTATCATTCAACAAAAAAATTAGAATTAATATCGTGTGTGTGTGTATATATATATATATATATATATATATATATAATAGATTAAATATCTATATAACCTACTTTTAACATCAACAAAAATAGTTAGTGGATTTAATATTTTTTTAAAATATATATACACATTATTTAATCGGATATTCAGGTCGACTATCGAGTATTGATAGTCCCTTCATACTTTTCTCCATTCGGGTTGGATATCGAATTCTTCATCGAATTCGGAGGAAATTGTCATCCCGAGTTGTAGATATATGAATGATATTCAATTTGATATATTATACATCTCATGATTCAACCCGATGTTGGTGCAAAAAGCATCAGACATGAACATTCAACCTCTGATATTTTGATGTTTATCAATATATTATGGTCTGGTCAAAATGATTAAGGGTTAAGCCAACACAGGACCTGATGTTTGGTAGGGTAAGCCCAGACTTGATCCGTTTGACTGAAGGGTTAGCCAAATAGGTCCTGATGTTTGGCAGAGTGAATAGTACCCAGGGTTGGTCAATTTGATGAAAAGGCTAGCCAAACAGGACCTGATGTTTGGCAAAGTTATGAGAACCCAGGGTTGGTCAGTTTGTCCAAGGGATAAGCCAAACAGGATTGATGTTTGGCAAAGAGATTATACTTATTTAGACTGAGCCAAACATGGCTTGATGTTTGGCAGAAAGAAGTCTAGTCAGGATTTTGATGACTAGCAAAGAAGTCCTTAACGAGGCATGAAATCCTGGTGAGTGAAGCTGGGTCCTAGTGAGTGAAGCTAGGTGGATGAAGTCCTGGTGAGTGAAGTAGGGCAAGAAGACTTGGTCCGGGGGACTGAGCACGAAGTTCTGGTTCGGGAAATTGGGCACCGAAGTCTTAGTCCAGGGGATCGAGTACGAAGTCCTGGTCAGGGATCGGGCAATGAAGACTTTGCCAAGCGAGGACTACGAACAGAAGTAGAGATGGGTTGAGGTTCGGACGTCTCGAGATCTGGGTCTCCGAGACCGAGTGCGAGGTCTTGGTCTGGGGGACTAAGCGGAAGACTTTGCTGAGCGGAGATCGCGGACGGAAGTAGAGACGGGTTGAGGATCAGACGTCTCGAGATCCGGGTTCTAGGAGGCCAAGCAAAAGTCCAACCGAAGGTCCCGGTTGGCAAAAGGTAGCTTCTCCAGATTGGAGTAGGTGAAAGACGCGTTCCAAAGAAAGTGGAACAGTAGGTTTCGATTCGACCTAGGATTTTAGTTGAAATCCAAAAGTCAAAACCAGACAGCTTTGGATGTCAATCACTAAGGCTTAAGATTGTTTGTCTACTTATTGCATGTTTTGTTGTCTTGCAGGTACCTGGAGTTAGAGGCAAAATAGGAGAGCAAACACAAAACAAACAAAGCCTAGGAAAATGCTTCCCAGGCGCCTAAGTAGGGACTTTGACGCTTGAATCCCCGACACCTGAATCCTTCCCAGGCGCCTGGGATGCAATCTTATCCCTTGTGCTGAGTTCACTCATTTGGATCAAGTTTGACCACTGTGAGGATCCTGAATGGGCTTTAGGGCGCTTGGGATCATGCTATAAAAGGGACTTCAACCCCTCAGTTCAGATAATCAAGTTTCACATTTGCTTACTCATTCCGTGCGAAGAAAAAGTGCTCATACGAAGTTCTGCAACCAAGGATGCTCTAGGAGGAAGTGTGTGACTCTTCGGACTTCTGGATTGGTCGAGATCGTCGACTTGTTTGGTTTACTTTTAGTTACAAGTTGTACTTAACTTTATTTACTTGTGCTTGTAAAATCATACATTAAGACGAGTTTTCTCCGCCTCCGAAAATTTCAGAAAGGAGATCATTAGTGGACTCACGCCGAGTACATAGGCCTTGGACGTACTGACCCTGGGGGGTTGGGAACCAAGTGAATAAATCTCGCGTGTCTACTGTTTGTTGCTTTTGCTTTTATTATTCCGTTGTGCTACTAACAACTCTAATATTAAGCGAACGAAGAACAAAGTTCCAACAAAAATTTCAAGTCGATATTCACCCCCTCTAGCGACACTACCGACCCTATAATTGGTATCAGAGCAAGTGGCTCTGATCGGACTCATCGCCGAAGGAGCAAGAAGGCCAAGAACTGAGGGGGAGTTAAGGGTGAAAGAGGTACAATTTAAATTATTTCTAATTTTAAATTTCATATAATTTATTTTAAGTGCAGGGAGAGAGGACATTACAAAAATAAGTGTCCTACTCATTAAATTCATACGTCACCACTGGCGGCAACGGAGGTATCAATGCCAGGAGTCCGGAAGGACAAAAGCCATATCTAATGTTTGAAGTGCAAAAAGTACAGACATTACAAGAACCCGTGTCCAGACTGGAAAATGGCTTGATCCACAATGTCAGAAAATGCGACGAAGGTAATGGAGGTACGAAAAGTTAATTTTTGCAAAGATTTTTTTCAAATTCCTACAAAGTTAGATAATTCTTCTGATAATTTAGATAATTATGTTGATTTTCATGTTATGTTAGAGTATTTACATAATAAATTAAATATGTTACATTATAAATTAGCTGATAATAAATCTAAATCAAATATAGATAATATTAATATATTGAATATCAACATGTTGATTTTTAATAATAATGCCACAATTTTAGAAATTAATTCTAACATCTTAATTAACAATTCTGAAAATCATTTTACTTATCCTGAAAATCATTTTACTTATCCTAAAGATCATGTTGATAATCCTAAAGATAATGTTGATAATTTTGATGATAATACTATGACCTTAATTAGTAATCCAAAATTAGTCTACTTAGTTTGAAGATAATAATACAATTTTAATTAATAATTCTGAATATAACTTTAAAGATGAAGATGAATTTATTAAAATTGAAGCTATAATTAAGAAGACTTACAAGAATTCAAATAAAACATAAGTATTAAATAAACTTGAAAACTTAAAAATAAAAGAAACAATAAATAAGTCAGAAATTTTTGAATTAATGAAAATGATGCAATTAAACCCAAAATTAATCACAAACTTAACAACTTAATTCTTAATTAATTCTTAATAACTTAAATCTTAATTTAATTCTTAACAACTTAAATCTTATTTACTTAATTCTTAATTAATTCTTAACAACTTAAATCTTAATTTAATTCTTAACAACTAAAATCTTATTTACTTAAATCTTACTTTAATTCATAACAACTTAAATCTTATTTTCTTAATTCTTAATTAATTCTTAACAACTTAATTCTTAATTAATCTTAACAACTTAAATCTTAATTTAATTCTAACAACTTAAATCTTATTTACTTAATTCTTTATTAATTCTTAACAACTTAAATCTCAATTTAATTCTTAACAACTTAAATCTTATTTACTTAAATCTTAATTAATTCTTAACAACTTAAATCTTATTTAAATCTTAAGAACTTAAATCTTAATTAATTCTTAACAACTTAAATCTTAATCAATTCTTAACAACTTAAATCTTAATTAATTCTTATCAACTTAAATCTTAATTAATTATTAACAATTCAAATTTTATAACAAATTCAATCCTTAATTCAAAATTCAAAATTTATACAAAATCCATGAATTAAATTTCAATTAATTACTTTCAATTATGAAACAAAATAAAATTCTACCCAACTGGAACAATCAATGATAATAAATATGTCATAGTGGGTTGACATATTCATGGATTCACACGTTCTGTATCGAATTGAGAATTTGATACTTTATTAGAAATCTAATTAAAACGATTTGACTTGATTATACATGCATAACTATCATGCTCATGCATCTGTTTATTTTTTCATATATATCTGCCATATCATTCATGCTAGCTTACTTTTGTGCTTAACTTAGAATGGCTAGATAGGAAAAAGATAGTTTGACACTTGCCTAACATTGTACTAGGGTGGGGCGAGATGATAGTACGCTAGAGAAGCTTGGTCTAGGAAGTCAAGAAGGGTAAGCAGTACTCGACTTGGTCGACCTAGCTAAGTGGAACTAGCCGAAGATACCTTGTCACATTCTAGACTAGTTAGACCATAGTTTCTCAAAGAGTAAATTAAAAGTATTATTTCTTTAAAAGACTTTGTCTAAGGAACGGATTGTTAATACAATAAGGCTAAGGCTAAAGAAGACCTCTGAGCCTCGCCAAGACATGGAAATCAATTATTGAAATTTACTTTTAAGTTACTAATTGTTAAACTTGAATCTAACTCAAGGTTAAGCAATCTATAAAATTAAATTGAGAAAAATTATTCAAGTATTTCACAACACCCATAAGGTAACCATGCTTGTTTGTACTACGACACTTAGAATGAGTGAGATGATAAGGACTAATTAATTGATAAATATTTTCAAAATGTATTAAACAATCCTTAGAATATTTTCTTAAAAACTATTTTCAAAATAATGATTAAACATAATAATGTTTAATGAATTTCATGCATGATTGAGTGTACCTATAAATATATTTCAAAATTATATAAATTTTCAAAAGTTGTTTGACATGTACTTAGACATAAATCCTCTAGGTCAACACTAAAGTCCCTTAAGATACTTAGGTTGAGTTCCTTGTGGTTAACATGGGTAGCTGGAAGGTGTCAGGTTCAGGGGAAGTCTATCTTTTTGTGAATTTTTTAAACAATTCTTTTGATTTTTAAAAAATTATTCTTCTTGAAAATTTATCTCATTCAAAATGGTTATTGGTCAAAAAAAAATTATCATTTCTCTCAAAATGCTTTTCGAAAAAATGTTCTTCCAAAATTTATTATGTCCTTCAAAATATTTTTCGAAAAATACTTCTTCAAAAATTATCATATCTTTCAAAAATAATTTTCCAAAATATGCTTTAAGTGCCCTTATGATTAGGATAAACTCTAAAGGCACACAGGAAATTTTCCTTATGATCTACAAGGATTCCAAAGATTGTGTCAGGCTTAGGGGGAGTCCCAATCAAAAGAAATTTATATACTTCTCTTTCTAATTACTTTAAATTTTAAAAAAAAATTCTTTTTATTTGAATCAAACCCTAAGCCTGAGAGGAAGATCAATTGTGATCAACAAGCTTCCTAGGACTGTGTCAAGTTTAGAAGGAGTTCAAATTAAAAGAACTATTAAAAGTTTCAAAAATATTATACTTTCAAAAACCACTATCATTTCAAAAACACTCTATTCTTGAAAATTCAATATTATCATTTTCCAAAATATGTTTTAAAAACTTTTTCATCTTTTTGAACCATTTTGAAAAACTTTTTCATTTTTTTTTGAACATCATTGAAAATCCTTAAAAATTACTTGAGTTTGGAAAAATCACCAAGACCCAAAGGAAAATTTTTCTTGGAGTTAACAAGGTTTCCTAGGATTGTGTCAGATTGGAGAGGAAACCAAATCAAGAAATTTGTTATTCATCAAAAATTTAAAATGTATATTGAAAATACTTAATTTGATTGGAAAATCCCTAAGACACATAGGAATTTTCTTGTAGTCAACAAGATTCCTAGGATTGTGTCAGATTTAGGGAAGTTTAAATTAATAAAGTAAATCCTATTTTTTTCAAATTCTTTTCAAGTACTTAGTGTCTTTTAGAATATTTTCTGAAAAAAGTACTTTGTTTTAAAAAAAAGAAAAGGGAGATTTTTTGAAAATCATGTTTTTTTTTCATAAATCTTAAGTATTTTCAAAAATTCCTCTCACATTCATATATTGTTGGTGCAAATTTTTAAAATCCTTGTATTTCTTTTTGATGACTGTCAAAGGGGGAGAGAGTACCTTAAGTTAATTTTTTTCGATTTCTCCCAAGTTTTGACCTAGAACCGTTAGACTAAGCCTAACTTAAGATTATTGTCAAACATCAAAAAAGGGGAAATTGTTGGTGCAAAAAGCATCAGATATGAACAGTCAACCTCTGGTGTTTCGATGTTTGACAATATACTATAGTCTGGTCAAAATGATCAAAGGTTAAGCCAAAAAGGACCTGATATTTGGTAGGGTAAACCCAGGCTTGATCAGTTTGACCAAGGGTTAGCTAAATAGGACCTGATATTTGGCAGAGTGAATAGTACCCAAGGTTAGTCAGTTTGTCCAAAGGGCTAGCCAAATAGGACATGCTGTTTGGCAAAGTTATGAGAACCCAGGGTTAGTCAGTTTGCCCAAGGGATAAGCCAAATAGGACATGATGTTTGGTAAAGGGATTATACTTATTTAGCCCGAGCCAAACAGGACTTGATGTTTCGCAGAATGAAGTCTAGTCAAGATTAAGATGACTAGCAAAGAAGACCTTATCGAGGCACGAAATCTTGGTGAGTGAAGCTGGGTCCTAGTGAGTGAACCTAGGTGGACGAAGTCCTGGTGAGTGATGCTGGGCAAGAAGACTTGGTCCGGGGGACTGAGCATGAAGTCCTGGTTCAAAGAATTGGGTACCGAAGTCTTAGTCCAGGGGATTGAGTATGAAATCCTGGTCAGGGATCGGGCAACGAAGACTTTGCCAAGCGAGAACTACAGACAGAAGTAGAGACAGGTCAAAGATCGGACGTCTCGAGATCCGGGAGTCTTGGAGGTCGAGCGTGAAGTCTTGGTCCCGGGGACCAAGCAGAAGACTTTGCTGAGCGGGGATCGCGGACAGAAGTAGAGACGGGTCGAGGATCATGTTAGGATATATACTAAAAGCCTAGCTTTTGTATGAACATCTATATTTTGGAATAGGAATCACATGGTCATTGTTTGCATTTTATATTTGTTATATATACTATTGTCCTTTACTTTACATTGTAGATAACATGGTGTATGGTGTCACACAGAAGATCATGTTATCAGTTCCTTGTAAAATATAAGTAGTGGCTCACAAACAAGATGGAGTTGGACAAACTATTGGAATGGTTGTAGTGTAATTTGGTATTAGTCTATCTTGACTATAGAATTACACTAGTATACTTTATGTGTGTTGAGCAAGACCGATTAGAGATGATTTGATTTATACTGATTATATAATTGAATCAGACCTCAGATATTATGATGTACATGCTCTTAATCCCGATATAATAACGGGCACATGTACTTAATATCTATTTTTTTGATTTACCAATGGGCAAGATTTATTTATTAAATCAATAGGTAAATTGGGAAATAATATTATTTACATGGTGTGCCATTGATTATAGAAGGAAATCGTGTCCTAATGCCTTAGGATGATGATGCCCCTTGAGGAGCTCATAAAGTTCATCATGTAAATCATGCAGGTGGACTTGGTCTGACATGATGATAAAGTTGAGTTGTACTACTCATGGAGTTAGATATTAATTAATGGACATGTGAGATCTTAAACACGGAGAGATTATGTACACATAATATGGTGGAGCCCATATTTAATTATGGGGTTGGTGCGATAGTTCAATGATAATCCATTAGTGGAGTGGGTTATCATTAATGGGTCGAGTTTAGGATTCATTAGGACACCAAAACCAACTCCTCCTCATGGTCCCTATTGTACCCTATAAATACCTCATGAGTCATGAGACCAAGGCATAACAATTAGCTCTAAGCCTCTCTTTTCTCTCCCTCTCATCTTCTCTCTCTTAGGGTTGGGCGGCGCACACAAGGAGGCAAGAAGGGCTCACGGTGAGGATTGGAAGAAGGAGGAGAGATCTTCTTTCTTCACCTCTTCCCTTCTTCTCCTCTTCTCTAAGGGGCCTGCGGCATCAACTAGGGTGGGAGAGAATTCGGCGCACCCTTAAACCAAGAAGAAGACTTCTTCTTCTTTTGGTTGGCGTCGCAAGCAAGAAGAGGGGATAGAGGAGTGGTCGGCTAGGGTTGGTGAAGAAGAGAAGTTCTTTCATCATCATCATCTTCTTCCTTCTTTCTCTCCTTAGGGCCGGCGCAAGAAGGAATTCTTCCTTCTTTGGTGGTCGGCGCAAGTAAGGAAGAAGGAGCTCTTCCTCTTTTGGTGGTTGGCGCAAGCACAAGGAAGAAGAAGGTGGTCTTTGGTGGCTTCATTTATTAGAAGATCATCGCCCACACGACGTCCAAGAAGAGGATAGGAATACAATAGAAGATCAAGAGGTAAAACAAGAGGTATAACTTGTTTTCTTATTCTAGTTTTATTGTATGTTGCTTATTTAATTGGACCCCGAAGATAAATGCAAAAATCGGCCATCTAATTCGTCATCTATTCCGTGGCTATTTGATTAAGGAGGTTGAATTGCATGAACAATAAGTTTGTTCAAGCGATCACTCAATCGAATAGTACGATGATGAAAATGATTGTTCGGAAAGGTTTTTTCCATCCAGATTATTTCTAATCAATAGAAAATTTTAATCCGAGGATATGAAGAGAATCGCATCTGAATAGGAAGAAACCAACAATTGGTATCAGAGTCAATGGTTTTTGATTTTGTGTGTTTTGGATTCGGTTACTTTCATGCATGCCATATATAATTTATGTCGGTTAATAGTTGGATGTGCATGAGGCTAACTCTTTGGTTGCAGGCATAAGATCCAATTATTATGGCTAATGTGATTGTGTGTGTGATTGTAATATTTTATTTGAATCCTTGAGGTTGACGAGACTTTAGTATTTAATTGTGTAATTAAATACGGCAAGTGTTAGCCGCTTATTTTAATTTATTTCGATCTAGATTTCATATACACTCCTTTGTGGAGTATAGGATCGAGGAATGTAAATTAAAATATTTTTTATTCTCGGCTCGGGGCTTCTTCTTGCTTGCACAAGGTGAAGGAAGATGGAGACGAGGTGGCGACACGACTGGAGGCGTATTGGAGAACAAAAGCCATAATAGTTGAAAAATTAGTTTATTATATTTATTGCTTATTGTTTGATATGCTTGTTGTGCGTACTTGGAGGGCGTCCATGTGCTCAATGTGATGTGCCTCTCTTGCCTGGCGATCGGCTAGAGTAGCTTCCATGCGCTCGTTATGGTAGGCTCGGTTTACATCGTGCTCTACTTGAATCGCGTCGACCAACTCGATGTGGTGGGCCTCCACCTCCTCTCGGAGGCTATGGAGCTCTGTCTGAAGTCGTGTCAGTCTCTCGTCGATCGTCAGAGGTGGGGGCTCGTCCAAGTGCTCCTGAATCTCGGCAGCGAGATCTACGACATCGACCAATACCTCCTCATCGGAATCAATTTGGGCTTCGACTCTCTGGCGTCTCCATGATAGAACCCCGGTAACCGAGACCTCTATGCCCGCTAGAAAAAAATTTCTATACCTAATTTCGTCAAATTCGGTCATCGTGGTTATCTCTCCAACGGTAATATCACGACCGTGATGATGAAGAAGAGAAGTGATAATGTGGCAGTAAGGAGTGCGTACTCGACCTTGAGTAGTAACACTGGATGCATACAAAATGGTGTGGAACATGTGAAGTCCAATATCTATGTCTAAGTGATGGATCATGGCGTACAACAAGAAGGTATGGAATGGTCGCATGGTCGCGACATCCCTAGTGGTCAAGGGAAGAATGCAACGGACTAGAACTCTAAAAAGAGCGTAGTCCTAGACCCGAAGATCTACTGACTGAAATCGTCTAACCAAAGGGTTACGGGCATCTCTATAGAAATATGAATAAAGGGTGTCCAGATCAATATGGGAGTAAGGAGGAGCAAAGGGAGGGTCTCTTGGTGGATAATAGCAGAAAGTGGACTGGGATGGTCGTAGTCCAAGAAACCTGTTAAACAACGAGGGTGTGATAGTCAAAGGCATCCCCTGTACTGTGGAAACATAGCTAAGGTCAACTTGTTTAACTAGGTTGTTATAAAACTCTGCACATAGGGTAGTGTTCATAGGATGGGTGCAGAAGACAAGATGGTCAAGCTGATAGAAATTGATGACGTCCATGGCTATTGGACAGGACTGAGTGAAAAATTGCCTATTTAAGAAACTTGTTTTGATCGGTTTGTACATCGTCCTAGCGAACTTATTGAGTAGTTCTAAGGTCGGAAACCTAGGGTCAGAGCTAGGCTCGGTCCCGGGGTTGGGTTGAGTAGCATGACGTTTTCTAAAATAATAAGGAACATGAATTTAAGGAGCGAAATAATAAAAAAAAATTAATTTTAAATGCATAAAAATAATACCGAGGAGCCATGGTCGAAGTTGGATGTTTGAGGGCGCGAGAAGGACTTTCGGGCGCCTTGAGAGGAGAAGAGTTAGGGATGAGATTTGTTTTGGGGTGGCAAATGAAGGGAGTTTCGGTGGCTTTATATAGAGGTTGGCCGGGCCCCTAGGAGGCTTCGGGCGCCTGGTTCAGGTGTAAGCTGCCTTTGACAGCTTTTTCTGCCTTGACGTTGTCCTTGGGGGCGCCCGTGAGGACCCGGGCGCCTGCAGTCATCTGTCATTCGTGGCAGCTTTTGCTACCTTGAATTGATATAAAGGCATAGGCGCCCGATAGGTCACGGGCGCCTGGGTTAGCTATGTAGAGTTGACAACTTTTGCTGTCTTGGTCGGAAAGAAAGTTGAGGGCGCCCGAAGGGTCACGGGCACCTGAGTTGACCATGGTTTGACTATTGACCAGTTTGACCAGGTTTGATTATTTTGACCTGGTTTGACTCTATTGACCAACCAACAATCATGTCAATTCAGCTCTAAATTCAATGTTTTGACAAAAGTTCAGAATCCAAATTTTGAGTTAAGTTAAGTCCTAACCATCTCACCTGGTATATAGTTATCAATCACGTTAACCTTATGGGTTTTTGTGAGACAGGTTTTGATAGAAGTAACGATTTTATTTTGAAAAACCAATTAATTATGCTTTAAATTTATTTTTGAAAAAAATTGTTGAATCTAAGATTACTTGACATCTGTGTTAGATTCAAATCTAACAATAGTAAAATGAATTTGGTTTTCAATAATCGGCTTCCAGGTCTTGGCGAGGCACTAGGCCTTCTTTGGCCTTAGCCTTATTAGATCATCAACCCTTTCCTTGACAAAGCCTTTTATTGAAAATTCATCTTCAAGTTACTTCTTGAACGATTTTGGTCTAACTAGTTTGGGTCTTGGATCGGTAGCTTCGGCTAGTTCCACCAAAATGGCTTCCCTAACGTACTATCATCTCACCTCCACCCAATACTATATTATTCAAATTTCAGTTAATCGTTTTAGTCCTTAATCTAGCCAATCCTAGGTCTAAGCATAATAATTTGCAGAAAATAAATAAACAAGCAAACATGCAATTTTAAAATAAGAAAAGAATTTATCTAACTATAAAAATTATTTTTAAGTTGGCTCCCCCTGAACTGAAGCCACGGTAATGGTTAGGCAAGATATGAATCTTGTCCTTGGGGATCCAATACTGGTTTGGTCCAGCTTGGTTGTTTAGGCAAAGATTGGGTACCCATGCCTGAACTTTGGGCCAAGATTGGCTCAATACAGCATAGTATGACCTTTGTCTAGACTTGGTTCGATACCCTAACCCGGATCGATTTAGAACAGACTTCTGTTTTCCAAGAATCATGTCAAGACCCTTGGAACCCGAAGTGAATCGTTCTAAAGCTGCTCTAAGGTCCTTGACTTGAGTTTTCAAGGAGGAGTTCTCTTTCTCAAGCTTTTCAACTTGAGTAGAGGTTCCTTCTTGAACCTTCTCGGTCAAAGATCTAGAGTCAACTCCCTCTTTTAAGAGTTTTACTTCCTGTCGGAGGGACTCGACTCGGATTTTGACTTTCGCCAAGTTACCAAATAAATATTCAATTAACTCTGATAATTGAAGAATAACCACTTACAGTTATTTTGCCGTTCTCCGAAATGGTGAGCTTTCCGTTGTCCGGCTCCGATTCTGATCCGGTGTCGATGTCTTCCGAAGCAGTCAAGGCGAGCAGGTTCGATTGTGGGGCCTCTTCTTCTTCTTCGGAGGAAGACTTGTCCCATGTGGCTTGAAGGGCCTTCTTCCTTTGAGTCTTCTTGGCTTCTTTCAGATTAGGGCACTCCGATTTGTAGTGTCCCTTTTTGTTGCATTCGTAGCAGGTTACTTTTGATTTGGTCTTAGACGTTGAAGGTTTAGCTGGATCCTCCTTCTTTCAGCTGGCTTTTCTTCGATTGGTCTGATGCTTTAGCTCTTTGTAGTAGTCCCGGGCTAGCCGAACCAGCTTGGGTCGATCCCCTTCGCTGTCTTCTGAGTCTGAGTCTGAGTCAGACTCGGGTGCAGGTTGAAGCTTTTTCTTGGCCACCTTTCCTTGGGTTTTTCCTGCAAGAAAAGCAATACTTTTCTCGGCTAAAGTGCAGTTAGTCTGCTCATGTAGTTCTAATTTTGAAAATAATTCGTCTAATTTAATTTTAGAAAGGTCCCTAGAAACTTTGTACGCATCTACCATAGATGCCCACAAAGTATTTCTAGGGAAGACGTTTAGGGTATACCTGATAAGGTCATGATTTTCTACCTTGTGACTGATTGTGTGTAGGTCGTTCATCAGCTCATGGATTCTGGCATGGAGCTGTGCTGCTGACTCGCCTTCCTTCATTTTGATTGTGTATAATTTGTTCAGCAGTAGGTCCCTTTTGCTGATTCGGGTGTCGGAGGTACCTTCATGCAATTCAATCAACTTACTCCAGAGTTCCTTCGCACTGTTGAAGGGTCCCACCCGGTTCAGTTCTTCTTTGGTTAATCCGCACTGGAGTGTCTGGGTTGCCTTTGCATCAGCCTCGATCTTCTTCTTCAGTGAGGCGCCCCATTCTGTGTAATGTTGTGCCACTCCTTCAGCATTCTTGGGGATTTCCAAACCAGATTGGATTATGATCCACATATCCACCTGAGTTTTCAGGTGGACCTCCATCCGACTCTTCCAGTAGGAGAAGTCTTCTCCACTGAAGAGTGGTGGTCTGGCTATGCTGAAACCCTCTTGCATGGTCATTTAAGATTTCTGAAATAACAACAAAAAAGGAGAAATTCTATCCTAAGACTTGGTCTTAGATTAGTAGTGCGGGAATAAGATAATTAAACAAACGAACGAGTGGTGTTGCACCAACCTCGATTAACGAGAAAAATTCGAAAGAAAAAAGAATTAAAAATTTCGTAAAATCCGGAAAACTCCCAAATTGGTGGTTGCATCAAATTTGAGCCACCCGCTCTGATACCACTTGTTGGATCGAGATAAACGATAGAGCGGGGGGGTGAATATCGTTAAAACATTTTCGGATTAAGGAAAGAGAAAATGCGCAGCGGAAATAAATCAATCACATAGGAACACAAGTTTTTTACTTGGTTCGAAGTCGCGGTCGGCTCCTACTCCAAGGCCACGGTCCTTGACCGTTTACTTTGGGCAATACTATAATCGTACAAAGAGATTTACAAGACAAGTACAATATTATATCAAGAAACTGAAATTACTACACTTTTCGTTATCGACGCCCGATGTGGATCGTATTTCGGAGCAGAGGGTCGTCGTCGGTGCTGGGATCTCGAAGTCAGAGTTTGCCGGAGCGTAGCGCTTGAACGAAAAGCTTTGGAGCGTTAGAAAGCAGTTGTTGTGAAGCCTTGGGGTCGAGCCCCTTTTATAGTGCTCCTGGGGGCGCCTGATTCGCTGGGGGCACTTGACATGTGCCTTCAGCTGCGAGAACCTTCATTCGCAGCTCGATCAATGCTTATCCTGTCCGATTCGGCCCCTGGTCTGACTGGGGCGCCCGGGACCTCCTGGGTGCCTAGCTTGACCTGGTCCAATGGCTTCGTGGCAGATTTGCTTCGATGGCCTCTTTGGCTTTGACCTTGGGCGCCAGAGACCTCCGGGGCGCCTAGCCCAGTGTGGTTTCGAAACAGTCTTGCTTAATTGCTGTTTTGGCCTTTCACCTTGGGTGCCCGGGACCTCCCGGGCGCCTAGCCCAGTTGCCTACCCCCTTCCTTTGGGGCGTTCTGAGCTGCAGAAACACAATCCTTCAGTCCCTGCAACCAAGGTTAGTTCCAACACAAACAAAGCAAGATTGTTAGTTAATATTTACAGTCGTAGCTGTCTTGGTTCTGATTTCGGGTCTCCCAAATGGAACCCTAGGTCGAACCGACGCCCACTGTTCCCTCGACGGGGAACGCGTCCTCACCTACTCCTCTCAGAAGAATTTACCTTTTTCCAATCGGCTCCTCCGGTTGGACTTTTGCCCAATCTACCTGACTAGGTGTTCGTGCCCAACTTTCGGTCAGGTCTTCGGTGCCCAGCCCCTTGCCAGGAGTTCGTGCCCAGTCCTCGACCAGGACTTCTTTGCCCGACTTCCGGTCAGGTCTTCTTGCTCAGTCCTTAACCAGGACATCTTTGCCCAACCCTTTGTCAGGACTTCTTGCCTAGTGCACCTAGGACTTCTTCCTGTACACTCAGTGAACAAGTTAGACAACAATAACATCTTAACTTCTGAACCCTTTGCCATTATCAAAACCCAGGTTTGACTTAGGTACTGCCTGTACCAACAATATATCCCCCAAAATTTAGGTTTTGAGCAATCAACCCCCCTCCCACTTAATGTTTTAGCCAACTAAGTCCTCCTTAGTTTGGTTCCCAACCAAGTTAACCCTTAACATTAGTTTGGGAGTCTTGAAAACCCTAAATTTTCTTAGGAAAAATTTTTGAAAAATTTTCTGGACTAAGTCTGAAGTGTCATATTTAATAGAAAAATTTTTGAGGAAGAATTCTTTAGCGAAGAAAGTTTTGATTTTTTAATTTTGGACTCCCTCTTAACCTAACACACACAAGGAATACTTCCTATTATGACTTAGAGTGAGTTCCAAAACCAAGAAAATTAATTGAGTTTGGAAAAGCTTTGCAATAAGTTAGTTAGGAATGTATGTTTCAAGTTAAACAAATTTTTCAAAAAAAAAATTGCAACAGGTTTTCAAGAATATTTTGCAAAAAGTTTTATATAAAAAATGATATTCCAAAGTAGTCCCTTTTTTTAAATACATGATCCTTCTCCTTAGATGGTTATGAAAGATTATCCCTACTTGTATCTCTAGCCTTTAGTTATTGGCTTACTATCAATAAGATAGTAGTGTTCACTTAGTTAATCAAGTCAAGCAATATTGTTCAGTTAAAGTTTTTTAGGAGGAACTACTTGAGTTGATCACTGTTCACTTCCATTTTATGTCCAGACATACTATGATACACTAATATAAGCATATGAAGTCCAGGCACTACCTTATGCATTTCATATCATTATATGTTTTTGCAATCACAAAGAAAGTAACTTACTATGCTTTGTGAGATGCAGCTACCTAGATCTATAGGATCATGATGTTCTAGGGGTCAGACCTACCCTAAGTCCATCAAGATAGTTTTTCAAAAAAAAGTGCATGATAAGAGTTTTGAAAGACTAGGATTTTGAAAACTAAATTGATATATAAGTAAGATTTTGAAACACTAAGTTAACTTCAAAAGCAAGTAAGATTTTGAAAAAGACTAAGTTCACTTGGAAAGCAAGTAAAATTTTGGAAAAAATTAGGTATGATTTTCAAAAGCTTAGTTAACTTGGAAAGCAAGTAAAAGTTTGAAAAAGAACTAAGTTACCTTCGAAAATCAAGTAAGATTTTGAGAAAACTAAGTTAGGCATACAGGTTAACCAAATCCTATTCTATAACACACATGTCCATATAAACTTAATTTAACTAAATAAGCTAAGTATATCAAGATGTGTCTGGGCCAAGTTCAAGCATGCCAAGATAGATAAAGTATAATCATCAATCAAGTCAGGTCAAAACACACGTGAAGTGCAGGTACGCAAAAGTAAGGTCAAAATACAACACCAGTCAAAATAAGTCCAATCATCACAACAAGCTAAGACTCATCAGAAGGAGGTGGAGGTGGGTGAACAAGTGAGCGCATCATATCTTCCATCCTATGGAATCCAGTGGTCATCTGCGTGTCAAGTTTGGCAACTGAGTCGCGAACCTCATCACTAAAATTGGACACAAACTTCTAAATCACAGATGTAGACTCCTCAAGTCGTGTGAGTCATTGCTCAATAAACTGAGTGAAGGTAGATCTATATAGATCTAGAAGGGTAATGTTCGGGATCTCCTCGTCTGCTAGCTCGTTGTCATCAGGGGCTAAGGTTGGTTTGATAGGTGGAGCACCTTCTCTCTAAAATAGAATCTCCTGAGCACTGACCTCTATATAGACTAAGGATATATGTCTCTGACCAATAAAATCATACTCACTTAGTGGAGTGAGTGAGTCTTGGGAAATGTCAATGCCTATGGTGTCAAAATATGACAGTAAGGCATGTACACCATTTTCTTGGTGACAATACCTAATGCATGAATGATGTTATGAAATATATGTAATGAAATGTTGATGTCAAGTCTATGATGTAGGGCGTAAAGAAAAAAGGATCGTGGGTACATCTTGGAAAGTGATAGACAAAATGCAAGTAGTGAGTACCATATAGAGAACGTAGTCTTGTACTCTAAGGGATAATGATCTAAAATCGATCATAGTATGAGTCCTCTCAACCCTAAAGAAGTATATATGAATAGTATCTAATGTGATATGTGAGTAGTGCTAGCCAAATGGCAACTTCCTACTGGGATAGCAGAGAAAGGGATAGGTAGAGACTCTAAGTCCTTAAAAATCGGTCAAGACTATAGGGGAGAATATTATGTGTAGGGATCTATAGGGAAAAATATTTAAAAATTATAGTGGAAATAATAGATCCCGAGACTGATCCATGAGAAAGAAAACTCATACAAAGTTAATTTACAAATTCCTATCGTATAAATATACCTTTGGTGTATGCCCTTCGCTTATCCCGCTTGTCCGAGGTATGCCGGATCTCTTGCACGTTCAAGTGTCCGTTCCTCTATGTGTATCCACACGAACACGATCTCTCAAGCTTCAGAGAAGAATCGCCTTTGCGGTGCTAGCCACAAGAGGAGATTCACAAAGCAAGAAGGAGAGGGAGAAGAGGGTTTTCGGCCAAGAGAAAGAAGGGAAGGAAAAATGACAAGTTTTTCATTCAAATGACAAGAAAAACCCTTTTATACTCATCCTATGAATACGAAGAGTACGTTTAAGTATCCGTGCCTCTATGCGTGTCCATACGAACACAATCTCTCAAGCTTCAGAGAAGAATCACCTTTGTGGTGCTAGCCACAAGAAGAGATTCACAAAACAAGAATGAGAGGGAGAAGAGGGTTTTCGGCCAAGAGAAAGAAGGGAAGGAAAAATGACAAGTTCTTCTTCCAAATGACAAGAAAAACTCTTTTATACTCATCACATGAATATGAAGAGTTTTTGTCCCTTTAGCTTTTCTTCATTAATGCCAATAAAAACCCATTTAGAGCATATTTTCTCATGTGACACTTCAACTTCTCTTCATCCAATGAAGAGAAGCTTTTCATCTTCCCTTATTATTAATTTATTAAACATTTTAATGAATTAATATCTCATTGAAATGTGATTGAGTCTAATCTAAATGAGTCTAACTCAAATTAGATCTAAATCCCATAATCCAATTGGATTCACTTAAGTCTAACTCAATTAATCCAATTCGGATCAAATCTTAGCCAAATTAAGATCAATTAATCTTCTAAGCATCGTGTCCTTAGTGTGTGACCCAATAGTTTCTCATAACATTGGTAATGTGTCTAAACCGCTTTAGACACATAAGCAATGAGTGGCATCTAGCAATGTATCGTTGCTACCCAAGTGACGAGAACATCGAGATCCGACTTAACCTCCATGACTATGACAATATATGACCTTGTCCTTCCATCTTCGATATCTAGATTGACCAATGAGGAATAGACCGTGTCATCCTCGATCAATCTTTATGTTTCTTGATCCTCAAGTAGACTCACTCAAACAAATGAGTTCAATATCTCATATTGACTCATTTGAGTATGACCATACATTTTAGTAGTCCTACTCGATCAAGGGGCCCACAGATATCACTCCTGTCATATGGGAGGGATAGATGCCATCTACATCACTCACATCCCTCTGCATAATTTATTACATACCCAGTGATCGCCTTTATAGTCCACCCTATTGTTGGGGTTTCGGTTGTTCACGTGGGAATCCTCTCCATGTCCCCAAATTAAAATTTCAATAATTTAAACCAATCCGAATGGAGAACAATTTCCCAAACAACCAACTCATCATCGCACTAATTGATTCGAGTGGGCACTTGAATAAACTTGTTGTTTAAGCCATCTAACTCGTCCAACCAATTAGCCGCGGAATAGACGATGAATGGATCATCAATTTTTGCGTTTATCATCGGGGTCCATGACATAAAATAACATACAATAATTAAATAAGATCAAAGGAACCAAAATAAGAAATAATACCTTCTTGTTTACCTCGCGATCTTCTATTGTATGAACCAACCTCTTTTTGGACGTCGTGTGGGCAACGATCCTCCAAGAAATGAAGTCACCAAGGCCACCAACTCTTCTCTCCAAAGTTGCGCCAAAACCCTAGGATTAGGGATGCCGCCGGCCAACTAAAGAGCAAAGCTTCTCCTTCCTTTTGCTTGCACCGACCACTCCTCCTCCTTGCTCCAAGCTTGTACATGCCAAGGAGGAAGAAGAGAACAGATGAAGAAGAAGAAGTAGAAGAAGAAGAGAAGAATTTTCTTCCTCTACCAAGCCATAAGTAATGCTAGAGGGTCCCTGGGGTTGATTTTGATTGAAATTTACCTAGGTAGTCTTTAGTGTTCAGAATATGAACATTTCACCCAAAAATCCTTAAGTATTGTAGATTAGGTAATCTGTGATAACAGATTTCATAGGGTGTCTTGTTGTGTATTTTATTAATTAAGACATTATTTTGAATATAACTGGCTGTATTTACCGCTTCTTCCCAAAATTGATTAGTCAGGTTATACTCGTTGAGCATGGTCCTAGCGGCTTTCTGAAGGGTTCTATTCTTTCTCTCAACTATTCCATTCTATTGGGGAGTTCTAGGGAATGAAAATTCATGGACGTACCCATTGATTTTACAAAATTCCTCAAATTTTTTATTTTCAAACTCTCCTCCATAACCACTCCTAAGTCTTTTAATTTTTGTGTCATTTTGATTTTCTATCATTTTTGTGTCTATGATTAGTAAGCATTACTGATTCCCGCTTAATGACTTGGCTGCATGTGAATCAAATAGGTCAAGGTGTAGGAGCTCAAGTGTGGCTTGGGTCAAGTCTGACTGGGTTGGTTTATGGGTTGACTTGGTTTGTTTGCCTTGTTGACATGAATTACAAATTGTATTGTCAAAGTTCTTAATTTTAGGTACACCTTTAATCAATCCAAGTTGAGTTATTTTTGAAATTAATTTGGTATGGGCGTGGTCTAGTCTTCTATGCCAAAGATTGGTTTCTTCTAATTGAGTTAGAAGACATTTAGGTATTGAGGGTAGATTGATTGTGTAAACATTATTTTTCCTACTACCCTTAAGTGTTATTTCTGAGTCTAGTAGGTTCCTAATCAGGCAGTCAGAGTTGGTGAAGGTAACAATATAACCAGTATCACAGAGTTGGCTAATGCTAAGCAAATTAAATTTAAAATTTTCAACCAACAATACATTTTTAATAATAAAATCAGAATTAAGCTCAATGTTACCTTACCCAATTACTTTAAGTGTGACATTATTGCCAAATGCCACTGAGCAAGGTTTTTGAACTTGATTTTGGTGAACTTCAATTTATCCCCAGTCATGTGTTTGGAGCATCCACTATCAAACATCCACTGGTCCAAATCTTTATGTACGTACACATAAAGTATGTTTTGATTTGGATCAATTATGTAGAGGTAGGGATAGATTGAATTGAATTTCACAACCTAGTCTGTCTCACCCATATCTAGGGTTCACTACTAGAAAAAATGCATTCAACAACAGTGAATCACTGTTGTCGTATGCCAAATACCACTGTTGTTAAAGGCTATGTTGTTAAAGGGGGGGTCTACGACAACAGTGAATCACTGTTGTCGTTTTGGTCTACGACAATAGTTTGACAACAGTTTTCCACTGTTGTCGTATATCACATTCGACAACATTTTCACAACAGTTTTTCACTATTGTCTTTTATTATATTTGACAACAGTTTTATAACCGTTGTCGTATATCAATAACAACAGTTTATCACTGTTGTCGTATGCCATATTCACCGTTGTCTTTTATTATATTCGACAACAGTTTTATCACTGTGTTGTCGTATATCAACGACAACAATTTATTACTGTTGTCATATACCATATTCACCGTTGTCTTCTATTATTTGATAACAGTTTTACCTATATAGCACTGTTGTCGTTTATCTACAACAACAGTTTAGCTTTAAAAAAACCTGTTGTGCATTTGTACTGTTCCACAACAGTTTCATACCAATTTGACAACAAAGATATTTCCATTATATTTTCAATTAAAAGGTAATAATTTAACCTCAAAACAAAAACTATATATATCAAACATCATCAACATATTTACAATAAAGATCCACCACAACCTTTCTACAGACGAAACCACAAAAGTATCTTCTGTCCAAAAACCTTTCTACAGACGAAACCACTAAAGCATCTTCTGACCCAAATTACAAGAGTTCAAATTATATATAATTCTGACCCAACTAAACTTACAATGAAGTTCAAATCACAAAAATTATAGCTTGGAAGGTCAGATTAATGGTCTTCGAACATTATCACGAACAAGTCCCTGCAGCTGGAAAAAAGAGAACAAACACTCTAATTAGTTATTCTATTAAATGAATATGTCCAATAAAAAATGATCCATGAAGATATGTATCAACAAACAACAAAAATAACAAACTAACAAACAAACAAACAAAAAAGATATGCATGTAGTAAATGTAGCTTGTTGAAAAGTTTAATTCCTAGTGATGAGTTCAGTGATCTGTAGTGGTGATCAGTTTATCCTCCTTAAATGAGAACACTTGAAAGGCTAGGCTGCAAATTCAAGTAGAGATGCAAGAAAGCAACTAAATATCAAGTTTCTGCAGGTTTTAGACCACAACATTAAAAGGATATCTGTTCATCCACTTATTAATAATACAAAGAACTAAGAGCATCAAAATAGATATGATTTTGCATCGATAATTAAAATCAGATGGGAAATTACTAAATTCAGAACATCATTTCAATTCCTTCAAAGGAAAACAACAATTGAGTTTTGTCGTGCTTGTGCCGATTAGAGAGGACCTGGAAATGTGCCATTATCTCTTTGCTCGTTCCATTTCCCAATCTGATTAAGAAAACAAGGAGAAGACGTGCTGTGATAGGAAGAAACTTCTAGAACCATAAAACATACAAAATATTTAAAAAAAATATTCTGCAGGAAATGCATTAGTTGACAATGGTCGTAACTTAAATAACCTGGTAAAATTTGTAATCAAGTAAGTCACAGAAGAAAAAAGGGCACAATGATAAATTGGATATGTGTATAGATCATAACGAGTGTTGAAATAGTATGCATAGATGAGGTGTAGCAATATAAGAAAAAACAAGAAGTATGGTAAGTTACCCATTCTACTGGACAGAGAGATCGATAGTATTTGGCAAACTTTTGGCAATCACCAGAGTCTTCACCTTTAGCAGCCACACACCTACATGTGCAACATCAATCAAAAAAGAGTCAAAGTTTGATGGGGACGTGTTAAAGTATACTTATGGGCAATTTGGTTTAGTAAAACATACTTGTGAAACTCAATATAGCGAGTGAAACAGTGTTTGGTTTGGTTTGTGGTGGGAAACCGAAAATCAGCTGGTGCTGTTTTCAACTCAAACTAACAAGGGAAATTGCTTAAATATTAGTGTCACTATCTTGAACCAATAAACATGATAATTAATAGTAAAAAAGTGTTAAATACAAGTGTATCTTTCAACCGAAGATTGAAGACGCTATAAGATGAAGGATAATTAGAAAACATGTCAGGCAACAAATTATTGATACTTCAAACCGAGTTGGATGTGCACATGCACTAGATAATTGAAACTACAGAGTAATTGTTATAATTTGCTACATTCTAGGTTTTATACTCTCCTTATGGATTTCTTTCAAATTCAAGCATGACAAGGCTTTCAATTTAGCTTGATGAAAAGAAACAAATAAATATGAGACTGAAAGACTCCTTGGGGGTCAAGCAAAGCTAGAGCAATACTATCGGAGTCTGAAAAACAATACTATCGGAGTCTGAAAGAATAAATTCACCTTCTCAAACTGTGAAGGAGGAGAAACTAAGCTAGAGCAAAGCATGGCAGTTTAGATTGTACCACACTTCTTTGGCCAAACTTGATCCTGGAAATCATGCAAATGCAAAAAAGTAGAAACAAAGATCATTCTGAAGTTGAGAACCAAATCAACTGCAAAGAATGAAGGAAACAAGAATTGTTCATGTACCTCAAGGAACAAACCAAGAGCACCAGTACTAATTATGTCTTTAATATACCATTGAACATTGAGAGCGTTTCTACCTTCTGTATCTATATGAAATAGGGAAGCAGTAGAGTCGTTTGAAGAAATCATGTTTTCAACTATTTTGATCTATGAAAATCATAAAGATTATCTTAATAATTATACAAGGTTATAACAAATATTAGATAAAATTTAATAAATGTACAAAAGAAAAACATACAATAGTAAAATATATCAATGCTTATATGTAAAGTTAAACTGAACATTATTAATCAAGAACATACAATATAAAGTTAATCTTCTTTAAAAATTGTTCATGTAATAGATAATTGTCCTCTTTGGGCATTAGACTATATATTCACTATGAAGTTTCAGATCAATCAAATCAAAAAACCTACAAACCTCTTGCAAAATCATATCTTGTTGGTACACTCGGAATGAGTTATTCAAACATCTGTAGTTTCTTTATGGTTCCCTGCGACTAGGATTCATTTCCTTTTGGTAGCTAAAGAAATGTTCATTTGAAACATAATAGAATTTTTGTGGAAAAGGTAATCAACCGCTTAAATTGGGTCAGATTAAAATTGAGAAGCAAATTCAAAAATTGAAAAATAATAGTTAAGATGTTAATGTATTTGAGTAAGGTACACAATATGTTCTAGATCAATAAGTAGAATAATACATATTCATGCGGATTAATTACCATCATAATCTTTTGGTCATTTTGATTTATAGGACTTTTACAAATCATCATCCATAACAATAATTTAACAAAACAAGCATTAAACTCGGCCAATTTCCATTTATTTTTGAGACAAATCATTTGCTTTTGTAGAATGGAAAATGGAAACAAAAAAACTATTCCTAAGGGGAAAAAACTAGTCTTAAAAAATGTAAAAAAAAAGGAATAGGTGTGAAACCAATTAAATCAAACGCAAACAAAGCTGAATCAGATAAAATAGTAAAATATACTCGATTTCATCGAATTTATGACAACTCAATTAGAATTAGGATTCTAGTTTAAACAATAGAAAAAATGATAATATAGGGAAAATTTTCATATCCCAAACCCAGAGTTCGGATCAAAACACTGACAAAAACTAACCAAATTTGGTAGGAGGCCTTCTGCAGAATCATCTAGCAATTAGGGACATCCTTGAACTGCTTCCGCGGAAAGGTTTCGGTGAGGAAGCCCACATTGATCTGGATGGTCTTCAAGTCCTCGTCAGCCTTGATGCTAGGGATGGGGAACCAGACAAAGAGCTAAAGGTGAATGTCGAGATAGTTAAAGGTGATGGATGGTGTGAATCACTTTGTGAAAACTTAGAGAGATAGTTGACATACTCTAACCCACCTCCTGAGAGAGGCAGCGGTGGACTGCGTCGCTTGAGCTGGAGACGAAGAGGCGAGTTGACGGAAGCTGTGCGAGGGGGAAGCGGCAGAGGAGAGGATCGACGCCGGCAGTGGTGGGCGGCGGCGATCCGCGTGCACGAAGAGAAGGGAAGGCGGCATCGGCGGGGGTGGATTAGGGCACGGGGATGAAAACGAAAAGGCACAGGCAGAGATATTTATATATATATTTAAACTTATCCTTATATATATATATATATATATTCTAAAAAATCAAACTTATCCTAAAATAATTCAAAACCAACTCTTCCAATTAAATCCGCACGGGGATTAATTTATTATTAAGGGAAAAATATTTTAATTGATACAAACTTATTATTTCGGTATACAAACTTATGAATTTTATATTGTAACTTATTAATTCATCGAATATTTATTATGAAGTAAAACATAGATAAAATTGGCTGCGAGACTCACAATTTTTAAACTATGAAGTCTAAAATTAAATTTACTTCATCAAATTTATTACTGAAGTTGATTAGTATGTATTACTTCATTAAAAGAAATCGCCGAAGTAATTTGTGGCGAAGTCTATGTTTGATTTTCACATAGTGGTGCGACGAGAAAAAAAGATGATTAAGGATCGAAAAATAAGAGAATGAGAATTCAATAGTTCGTTGTTTTTTTGCAGTTGGATATCCACCGTTGATTTTGTTTATTGCTTGAACAGCACGACAATACAATAACAACAGTTTAATATAACTGTTGTCTATTGTCATAATAGACAACAGTTTATCACATCATTTGTTGTAAATCCCGCCTATAGACAACAATTATTTTATAACTGTTGTCGTTGAGTATACATATGACAACATTTTGTTATTACTGTTGTCTTTTTATGTATACAGACCAACAACAACAACGGTTAATACTAAAACTGTTGTTAAATTGACATAAGACAACACTTTATCAAAAAACCGTTGTCGATTATGTATTGTTGAATGCAAAAATTCTAGTAGTGGTTATCAAGCATGTTGACCTTATGGGTTCTAGTGAGACAGGTTTTCATTATGAGTTGAATTGACTTTGAAAAAAATGTTGAATTAATTTTTGAAAGAGTTTTTTTAAAGTTGAATTAATGTTAAGTCTAAGATTTAATCAAAACTTGTGTTAGATTCAAATTTATCAAATAGTGATTTAAAAGTGAGTTTCGATAATTGCCTTCTAGGACAGAAAGTTCTTTTAAAGACCTTCTTTGGCCGTAGCCTTATAGGAGTGATAACCATCATTTTGTTGATTATTTTCGGCTCTAAAATCCATGTTTGATCCACATTTTATATGCTTAAGTTTGCAATTTTATTAGGTTTCATATATTCCCTTCATTTTGGCTTTTAATACTAATCTTTGTATATTTGGGATATTTTTGGCACTAATTTGAATATCATTTTGTAGGCTTAAATTGATCATGGACCTAGATCAAATTGGGTCAGACTTGAGTCAGGATTGGATCCAGATCAAAAGGATCAAGCATCGGATTAATAGGAGCCGTCCATTCCAGAGAGCGGCTAGATCTGAGCCATCGGTCAACTTTTGGTCGATCCGAGTCCATGATAGAATCAATCATGACCAGAGATCAAGATCTGAAAATTTCAGCCAAATCAGAAGTGATCTGACCGTTGGATCGAGCTCAAGATGTTCTAGACCATCCATTCAAGAACAGGGAAGATCTGGACCATCCGCCACTGATCTGGTCAATCTGAGCTGGGGATAGATAGATCAGGGCCATTGATTAGGATCTGTGGTGTTTGGTTAAGATCTGAAGAGATCCGATCGTTGGATGAAGCCAAATCAATCTCAGTCGTTCGTTGCTAATTCTCTTCTGACCTGTGGCTTGGCTGAATGGACTGAACCCCAAGAGCTGGTTTGACTGATTGAATACGAGGCTGAACCGCCGAAGTTGGCTGACTGGACCAAATCAACTGCTGAGCTGCTGAATCAAAGGGCTGAAGAGACTGAGCCAATTGCTGAGCCGAACTCAAACTGAACTCAACTGCCTGAGCTGGACCAGAGCTGAAGTTGGCTGAGCCAAACCACGTGCAGCCGAGACAACAAAAGCCTCAGCGACGCGAAGGCTAGGGCATCGATCGGCTTCCACACACACGACTCCATCTTCTCCCCACCTTCCTCTTCATCCACCACCATCTCCGGCCATTGCACGAAGCTAGGGCTTTGGGGGTTCCGAGCTTTAGCCGGCCGGAGCTCCATCTCTTCTCTTTCGGGGTTCGGAGAGAAGAGAGGAAGAGTTCTCTTTCGGGGTTCGGAGAGAACTTTCCTCCATTTTCATCACCGGCGACCACAAGCTAGGGCTTTGGGGGTTCCGAGCTCTAGCCGAACGTAGCCATCGTAGCATCCAGCACCACCACAGCTAGGGCTCTGGGGGTTCCGAACCCTAGCTGACTTCCCTTCATCATCACATCACCGTCGGCGATCAATTCCTTAGCAGCAGTCTCTTCATTTGCTTTCCTTTACAGCATTTCAATTTCAACATCAGATCCGAATTTCTTTCTAGCAATTACTTCTCGGCAGCTTTGCTTTCATTTATAGCAATTCGATTTCAGTAGTTTTCATTTACAGCAATTCGATTTCAGTAGTTTTCCAATTCCAGCATCTTTTCTAATCCAATTTTTCAGCATTTCTTCTTCACAGGGTTCAATTCCGGCAGATTTTTCTTCATTCACAGCTTTGTTTTTGCTTCATCAGTATTTAGCGGATTAGTTCTTCCCAGCAATTTAGTTTTTCCAGCACTTCATCAGAATTCCAGATCCAGCACTTTCAGCAGCTTCAGCTTCTTCATAATTCCTTTACAGCAGCAGCTATTTCTTTCATGCCCAGCAGCTTCTCTGGCAGTAATTCATTAGTTTCAGTAGTCGGCAGCTTCTTCACAGCAGCTTGATTCAATTTGCTTGTTCAATTTGATTCAGTTGTTAAGTGTTTTGATAGTTGGTTGTTTGAGTTAAATGATGAATGTTTGTGATAGAATTGTTGAATTCTTGTATTTGATGGATCTTTCCATTTCAATCAACACTTATTTGAATTAATTTCCATTATGCATATGAGGTGTTTGATTAAATGCTTCTTAGATCTTTGAATTTCAGTTGTGATGTTTCTTAATTGTTTAATTTTTGCTTTGTGTTGCTCTTTCCATAGCTTTAAGTTTCATATCTTCATTACATGCAATTAGGTTAGGAAATTAAATTTCTTTCATGCTATAGGTTTTACTCCATGCCTAGGTTTCATTGATGCCTATTTCTTGAATGTTTCTTTCACATTGCCTTTTCTTTTCTGCAATTGTAGTTTAGTTAATTTAGATTTCTTTATCTGCATTGTCCTTCCTTAATTAGAATTAGGTTTCATATTTGCTCTGTTATTCATTTCGTAGTCCTAGCTCTTACATCCAAAACCTAGTTTCATATCCAAAACCCAAAAGCAATAAGATACGATCTTGAGAATTATCATGCATCAACTACATTCGTTGGGAAACGACTCGAGTTACTCTATGCTACTTTAGTGTAGAGGAATTCGGTACTTAAATTGTATTTGAAACCATGACACGACAGAAGCGGCTTTCAAATTTAGCGCCGTTGCTGGGGAATGTAGTGGTGCTTGATAATTATATCTTTTGATTCTATTCTGATTACTTTATCTTTTGTATACGGTTGCTGCTATTTTTCTTGTTTGTTTTGTGACAGGGCTGCAAGATCAAAATGTTTTCACCAGAGGACTGTAAAGAGATCACAAGTGCACTGTCAGAGTTAAAGTTTTGGCTGAATCATGTGATCCAACAAAGATCCAACAGTCATGCATCTACTTACCAGCAGCCATGTCAACAGTTTCAGCAGCAAAACCAATATTTTTGGCAGCCCGATTCAAACTTTCAGCAGAACCAACCTTTTAATCAGCTACCACAGCAGTTTCAACCACAATTTCAGAATTTTCAGCAAGGGTTCAATTCAAATTTTCAACAGCCTTATTCGAATTTTCAGCAAACAAATCAGTTTTTTCAGCCACAATTTCAACAGTGTCAGCAAGATTTCCAGTTTCAAGGTCAGAATTTTTAGCAAGGCACTCAGAATTTTCAACCCCAACTATTTCAGCAATTTAATCAACAATGTCAGCCCCAACTTCAGAATTTTCAGAACAATAATTTCCAGCAACATCATCCTTGCTATCAACCCAATCTTCAGCAGTTTAATCAACCCATTCAACCATTTGAGCAGCCTCAACAGTTCCAATTTCAGAATTCACAGCCAATTCTTGGTTTTCAGCAGCCTTATTCTACATTTCAAGACTAACAGGATTTCCACACCAATCAAGGAGGCTTTGAGAATCCTAATGAGAATGAGGCTCAACAACAAAGAATGGAGGAGATGTTTCAACAAGTTCTACAATATCATCAAAAGCAACAAAGGCTTCAAGACATCGAAAGAGGCGTTGGACAAATTGCTAGTCAAATGAATCAAATGCAAGGATCAAGCCAACCATCTACTCAGGCTACTCAGGATTTTAAGGGGTATGATTGTGAACTAACTTGGAGGTTGGTAGAAGAAGAAGAAGAAGTCATTAAAATCAGGAAACCTACAACATGCATTCTTCCTGAAGTTTTTGATCAAAATTCATTTCTAAATTCTTCAGCTCAAGAAGAAGATTCTGAAGCACTACAGGACCCTTCTCATATTTTATTTTGTGATGGAAGTATTATTAATGGTCCTAATTTTTCGGATGTTGTTGTTGCAGATATTACAGAAGGAGCAAGAATAGGAGATGATTCTAAAGATGTAGGGGATTGCACTAAGCCCCAGGCACCACCACAATTGACTGGTACATTAGAAGATTCAGAGAATGAACCAGAAAGTGTAGGGACTTGCATGGTGGAAGTAAGAACCCAAGGATCACCTGTTTTAGTTGAGTGTCCACCAGAACCTGAACCTGAAGTGGAGCATGTATTTGACCAGGAGGAGGCCACAGTTACATCTACTTTTGTAGAACCTCCAGGTATTTTTCAACACGATCAGGTAAGTATTCCTCCTATTTTTTTTGAAAATTGCATAGAGGTAACTCAAACTGATTTCATTGTTTGTGATACTCTTATGGATACATCTTTTGTAGAATTTGATTGTGAGAAATTCATAGAGGCACCTATTATTGAATTTGTGGAATGTGAAGCATGTTTTGATACACCTCATGTAAATACTGATTGCGAGAAATTCGTAGAGATGCCTAAAACTGATTGTGTTCATTGTGATGAATTTACTGACATATCTTCTGTAAAATTTGTTTGTGAAAAATTTTTAGAGGCACCTAAAATTGATGTTGTTTGTTATGATGAATCCCTTGATACATCTTTTGTGGATATGAATTGTAAAATTTTTTTAGAAGTGCCCCAAATTGATGTTGTTTGTTATGATGAATCTTTTGATACATCTTTTGTGGAGATGGATTTTAATTGTGAAAAATGTTTAGATGAGCCTGAAATTGATGTGGTTTATTATGATGAATCTCTTGCTATATCTTATGCTGAAGTTGAGTGTGAAAAACTCATGGAGGTACCCATGGTTGATTTTTTAGGTTGTGATGCATCTCTTGCTACATCTTATTTAGATATTAATTGTGAAAACTTCATTGAGGTGCCAATAATTGATTTTCATGGATGTGCTGCATTTTTGGATTCTTTTTATGTTGAGATTGACGATATTACATTTCTTTCTTACCCTGTACGCTTGAGAGAGGTATTACATGGTTTTGCAGGGTCCCGAAGACTTCTGGAGTGGGTGCTCCATCTGAACAGACTCCAACCTCCTGGAAGAACTTCCAAAAAGCATCAAGAGGGAGGAGTTGTTTGTATTTTGACTAGTAGCACTCACTCTCTTAAGTGGATCTTGCACCTCGATCGCCTTCGGCCACCTAAACATCTCCACCACTACCTGAACATCTCCAGCCACCAGAAATAAAGGGGAGTTTGTTCCTTTACTTTCCTTTTCTTGTTTTTCTTTATGTTTATACTCGCATGTTTATTTACTTTTATACTTTGCATTTATACTTTGTTTCCTCATTCTGCATTTTGTTTGGCTTTGAATAAATCTTGTTTGATTTTGAGTTGTATCTCCTTACATGTTCCTTTATTATGCTTTGAGAATCATAAAAGATAGTTAAGTCTGATTATCGAGTTTTGGTTTTCTTGGTATGCTTGGGGATATTAACTGCATTTAGTCATTTATTGTGGTGATGGACTCTATCTTGTTGGATTAAGCATGATATTTTATTGATCACCTAGTGAGGATATTGCCATGCCTATCCTTAATCCTCTTATGTGTGATAGCATTTGTGATATTTGACACTCTAGAACTTGCTTTGATTCTTTTTGAAATTACATTAACATAAGCCTACATGAATATGATAGAGGCAACCTTTCTTGTTGAACTCTTAGTTTTCCCTCTACCTTGCTATTGTTACTAGAGAGCGTTTCACCTATTACTTTCCTGTTTCATCGTCTTTCTCATTGTCACTATATTATCATTGTTATATCTTTGTTAGCTTATTCTTTCCTTGAGCATTCGATGAAAGCATGGGGTGATTGCATGATGAGTACATTTTTATTAGCCTCTGTTATTGTAAGTTTGAGATGTATCATGCTTTGTTACATACTTAGTAGTTTCGCGAGACGCTCAAGTTTTAAGTGTGGGGGAGTGGGAGACAAGTGTGTATAGACGAATGCTTATGTGAAAAAAAAATCTCTCTTTGTGAAAAAAGGGAAAAAGAAAATCTCTCTATGAAAAAAAAAGAAAAAAAGAAAGAGAGATAGAAAAAATAATAAAGATGAAAAAAAAAGAAGTGAAAAAAAAGAAAAGAATGAAAAAAAAATCTCCCTATGTGAAAAAAATAATAATAATAATTCCTCAAGCATTCGAGATTTTGTTAGTGATGAACAAAAAGGAATATTTTCTTGATGTGTACTCTTTTGGTATTATTGTTTAGAGAAATTCAAGAGTTATGTTGTAATCCCTACATGCACTTTGAGAGATGTTGTAAATGGTTGATATGTAGTGCATTGAGAATGTGAAAGGATAATTTTGAGTGTTGGAGGTTTGATTGAGTTATTTATTTTGGCCTATTGTTTGATTGTATACATCATGTTAATTACCCCAATGCTCTCATATTCTCTTTGATCTTCTTTCATGCTCTCTATGATTTTCTTTGTTATCTACCTTTCTTGTTTTCTTGTAGCACTTGGTTTTGTTATTATTCATTGAAAAGCCCTCTTGATTTATGTACTTATGTTATAGTAGTGGAGAAGTAGAAGATAAGCAAGCATATGGTAGTGCAATGTCATGAATGTTTTGAGAGAACTCCACTTCCATATTTGTTATTTTTGTGAGCATCAGTGCATATATCCAGTTTGTGAGGTTTTTGTCATGCTTAGTTTATTCAAGTTGATGAAATTACCATGCTTTTGACTTATGTGAGATTTGGAACCATAAATACATGGATTCTTGAGATTTGATGATCCTAAGTAACTTTCTTTTATTATTTCTTAAGGTATTGATAGGGGATGTAATGTTTGGGAGATATGTTGTTTTCTTTTAGTTTTGTTTACTTGCCCGAGACGTGCAAGAATAAGTGTGGGGGAGTTGATAACCATCATTTTGTTGATTATTTTCGGCTTTAAAATCCATGTTTGATCCACATTTTATATGCTTAAGTTTGCAATTTTATTAGGTTTCATGTATTCCCTTCATTTTGACTTTTAATTCTAATCTTTGTATATTTGGGATATTTTTGGCACTAATTTGAATATCATTTTGTAGGCTTAAATTGATCATGGACCTAGATCAAATTAGGTCAGACTTGAGTCAAGATTGGATCCAGATCAAAAGGATCAAGCATCGGATTAATAGGAGTCGTCCATTCCAGAGAGCGGCTAGATCTGAGCCATCGGTCAACTTCTGGTCGATCCGAGTCCATGATAGAATCAATCATGACCAGAGATCAAGATCTGAAAATTTCAGCCAAATCAGAAGTGATCTGACCGTTGGATCGAGCTCAAGATGTTCTAGACCATCCATTCAAGAACAGGGAAGATCTGGACCATCCGCCACTGATCTGGTCAATCTGAGCTGGGGATAGATAGATTAGGGCCATTGATTGGGATCTGTGGAGTTTGGTTCAGATCTGAAGAGATCCGACCGTTGGATGAAGCCAAATCAATCTCAGCCGTTCATTGCTAATACTCTTCTGACCTGTGGCTTGGCTGAATGGACTGAACCCCAAGAGCTGGTTTGACTGATCGAATACGAGGCTGAACCGGTGAAGTTGGCTGACTGGACCAAATCAACTGCTGAGCTGCTGAATCAAAGGGCTGAAGAGACTGAGCCAATTGCTGAGCCGAACTCAAACTGAACTCAACTGCCTGAGCTGGACCAGAGCTGAAGTTGGCTGAGCCAAACCACGTGCAGCCGAGACAACAAAAGCCTCAGCGACGCGAAGGCTAGGGCATCGATCGGCTTCCACACACACGACTCCATCTTCTCCCCACCTTCCTCTTCATCCACCACCATCTCCGGCCATTGCACGAAGCTAGGGCTTTGGGGGTTCCGAGCTTTAGCCGGCCGGAGCTCCATCTCTTCTCTTTCGGGGTTCGGAGAGAAGAGAGGAAGAGTTCTCTTTCGGGGTTCGGAGAGAACTTTCCTCCATTTTCATCACCGGCGACCACAAGCTAGGGCTTTGGGGGGTCCGAGCTCTAGCCGAACGTAGCCGTCACAGCATCCAGCACCACCACAGCTAGGGCTCTGGGGGTTCCGAACCCTAGCTGACTTCCCTTCATCATCACATCACCGCCGGCGATCAATTCCTTAGCAGCAGTCTCTTCATTTGCTTTCCTTTACAGCATTTCAATTTCAGCATCAGATCCGAATTTCTTTCCAGCAATTACTTCTTGGCAGCTTTGCTTTCATTTATAGCAATTCGATTTCAGTAGTTTTCCAATTCCAGCATCTTTTCTGATCCAATTTTTCAGCATTTCTTCTTCCCAGGGTTTTAAATCCGGCAGATTTTTCTTCATTCACAGCTTTGTTTTTGCTTCATCAGTATTTAGCGGATTAGTTCTTCCCAGCAATTCAGTTTTTCCAGCACTTCATCAGAATTCCAGATCCAACACTTTCAACAGCTTCAGCTTCTTCATAATTCCTTTACAGCAGCAGCTATTTCTTTCATGCCCAGCAGCTTCTCTGGCAGTAATTCATTAGTTTCAGTAGTCGGCAGCTTCTTCACAGCAGCTTGATTCAATTTGCTTGTTCAATTTGATTCAGTTGTTAAGTGTTTTGATAGTTGGTTGTTTGAGTTAAATGATGAATGTTTGTGATAGAATTGTTGAATTCTTGTATTTGATGGATCTTTCCATTTCAATCAACACTTATTTGAATTAATTTCCATTATGCATATGAGGTGTTTGATTAAATGCTTCTTAGATCTGTGAATTTCAGTTGTGATGTTTCTTAATTGTTTAATTTTTGCTTTGTGTTGCTCTTTCCATAGCTTTAAGTTTCATATCTTAATTACATGCAATTAGGGTAGGAAATTAAATTTCTTTCATGCTATAGGTTTTACTCCATGCCTAGGTTTCATTGATGCCTATTTCTTGAATGTTTCTTTCACATTGCCTTTTCTTTTCTGCAATTGTAGTTTAGTTAATTTAGATTTCTTTATCTGCATTGTCCTTCCTTAATTAGAATTAGGTTTCATATTTGCTCTGTTATTCATTTCGTAGTCCTAGCTCTTACATCCAAAACCTAGTTTCATATCCAAAACCCAAAAGCAATAAGATACGATCTTGAGAATTATCATGCATCAACTACATTCGTTGGGAGACGACTCGAGTTACTCTATGCTACATTAGTTTAGAGGAATTCAGTACTTAAATTGTATTTGAAACCGTGACACGACAGAAGCAGCTTTCAAGGAGCAACAACCCTTTCCTTGACAAAGCCTTTTACCGAAAGTTCATTTTCAAATTACTTCTTGAAAAATTTTGGTCTAACTAGTATAGGTTTTGGATCGGTAGATTCGGCTAGTTCTACCAGACTAAACAGACCAAGTAAGGTACACCTTACCCCACTTGACCTTATTAGAAGGGCTTCCCTAACGTACTATCATCTCACCTTCACCGAATACTATATTGTTCAAGTTTCAGATAAATCTTTTATCCTTAACTGACCATTCCTAAGTCTAAACATAATAAAATTACAGAAATAAAATAAACAAGCAACAAGCAATTTAAAAAAATCATTTAATTATGAAAATGGTTTTTATATTAGCTCCCGCTGGACTGAAGCCTCGATAAGGGTTAGGCAAGATGTGAATCTTGTCCTTGGAGATCCAATATTGATTTGGTCCAGCTTGCTTATTCAAACATAGCTTTGGGACCCATGCTTGGACTCGGGTTCTAGGTTAGTTCAATACGGAATAGTAAGACCGTTGACGCGATTTGGTTCGATAGCCTAGTCTGGATCGATTTAGAACTGACTTCTGCTTTCCAAGAATCATGTCAAGATTCTTGAAACCCGAAGTGAATCGTTCTAAAGCAACTATGAGTTCCTTGACTTGAGTTTTCAAGGAGGAATTCTCTTCCTCAAGCTTTTAAACTTGAGTTGAGTTTCCTTCTTGAACTAACTCGGTTAAGGAACTCGAGTTGACTTTCTCTTTCAGGAGTTTTACTTTCTGTCAGAGGGTTTCAACTCGGATGTTGGCTTTCGCCAACTTGCGTGACAAGTAAGAAATTAAATTGTAAAGTTCGGATTCAGGATAACCTCTTACCGTGATTTGTCCGTCCTCCGAGATTGAAAGCTTTCCAGTGCTGACGTCTTCGTCCGGTTTTGATTCTGTTCCGGAGTTGATGTCTTCTGAGGCGGTTAATGAAATGAGGTTTCATTGCGGAGCTTCTTCTTCTTCTTCCGAGGATGATTCATCCCAGGTGGCTTGAAGAGCCTTCTTCTTCCGAGCCTTTTTGTTCTCCTTCAGGTTGGGGCACTCTGATATGAAATGTCCCTTCTTGTTGCACTCGTAGCATGTTATGTTACCTTTTTCTTTTGGCTCGTCGAGGGTTCAGATGGATCTTCCTTCTTCCGCTGATAAGAGCGAGGTTCCTTAGCCTGTGTAATAGACCCATTGTTGTCACAATAAAGGTCTATTGTGTCTGCTATACTAGCAACCACACCAAGCTCTGTAATGAACTTCTAGATCCAAACAACCTTTTTTGGTACATCAAACATAGCAATATACTCCGCCTCTGTTGTAGAATCTACGACTGCGTCCTGCTTCGAATTCTTCCAGCTCACAACGCCACCATTCAAGCAAAATTCATACCCTGACTGTGATTTGAAACATCCCTATCGGACTGGAAGCTTGTGTCACTGTAACCCTTTTCAGCTAGCTCCTCATTGCCTCCAAATATCAAGAAATATACTTTTGCCCTTCATAAGTACATAAGAATATTCTTGATAGTTGTCCGGTGTCTTTCACCTGGATCTGATTGGTATCTTCTCGTCATACTCAAAGCATATGAGACATCTGGACGAGTACAAAGCATAGCGTACATGATAGACCCTATAGCGGATGCATAAGGGATCTGATCCATGCGATCTCTCTCCTCCCTAGAAGAGGGACATTGAGTCTTCGAAAGATTCACATCATGTGACATCGGCAGAAATCCCTTCTTGGAATTCTGCATGACAAAACGATTAAGCACCTTGTCAATATATGCACTCTGACTTAAGCCAAGCAATCTCTTAGATCTATCTCTATAGATCTTGATGCCTAGGATATAGGATACTTCACCTAAGTCTTTCATTGAGAAATAATTCCCTAGCCACGTCTTCACAAACTGTAGTGAAGGGATATCATTTCCAATGAGGAGTATGTCATCCACATACAAGATCAGCAAGATAACTATGCTCTCACTCACCCTCTTGTAGACACAGGGTTCATCTTCATTCTTGATGAAACCAAACGCTTTGATTGCATCATCAAATCGAGGATTCTAACTTCGAGAAGCTTGCTTTAGCCCATAAATGGACCTTTGCAACTTACATACCTTTCTAGCATGCTCTGGATCTACAAAACCCTCAGGTTGTGTCATGTACACATCCTCGAGTAGATTTTCATTTAGGAATGTGGTTTTGACATCCATCTGCCAGATCTCGTAATCATGGTAAGCTGCAATAGCAAGCATGATCCGAATAGACTTAAGCATCGCAACTGGTGAAAAGGTTTCATCATAGTCGATATCATGAATCTGCTTGAAATCTTTAGCTACCAATCGCCCTTGATAATGTATAAGATCATCCATGTCAGTCTTTCTCTTAAACTTACACCCAATGAGTTTAATTCCCTCAGGTGTGTGGGATCGTTTAGAATTGATAGAGGGGGGGTGAATATCGATAAAAACCTTTTCGGATTAAGAAGAGCAATTACGCAGTGGAAAAGTTCAAATCAATGCTAACACTTTGATTTGTACTTGGTTCGAAGTCTAGATCGGCTCCAACTCCAAGACCCACGGTCCTTGACCATTTACGATGGACAATTCTATATTCCAGAAAATTATTACAAAGTTTAAGCTTGAATATAAAATTTAAAATACAACACTTAATAAAAATTATACCGACAACGAAGAAGATACGTAGATTGGAGCCGCGGGGCGTCGTTGGCGCTTGAGACTTGAGCATGGAGCGTTTGGAGTAGAGCGCTTGAAGGAATTCGTTGGAATCAGTTGTGTTCTGATGCAAGGGGTAAACCCCTTTATATAGTAGCTGCTTGAGCGCCTGTGTTGAAGGGGGCACCTGACACGTGACCGTCTCTGCGCGAATCCATATCCGCAGACTTGGCCAGCGCTTATCCCTTCAACTGGGGCGTCTATATCAACACAGGTGCCTCTCTTTTTGATGTGGAGGCATACTTCGAGACTGCTTGGAAATACCTTCATCTGGGGTGCCTGTCACCATACAGGCGCCTGTATGAACAGGCACCTGACTTCATTCAGGCGCCTGGGAGCAGAAACCTTCCATCTTTGTTCGTACAACCAGGGTTAGTTCCAAAACACAAATAACAAACGAATCATATATAAGTTAAGCACAATTAACAACCTGAGCTGTCTTGGTTCTGACTTTGGGCTTCCGAAATGGAACCCTAGGTCGAATCGACGCCTAGTGTTCCCTCCTACGGGGAACGCGTCCTCACCTACTCCTCTCAGGAGTGTTTACCTTTTTTCCAACTGGCTCCTCCGGTTGGACTTTTGCCCAATCCTCCGGATCACGTCTTCGTGCCCAGTCCGTGACCAAGACTTATTGCCCAGCCCTTGGTCAGGTCTTCGGTGCCCAGCCTTCGGCCAGGACTTAGTGCTCAATTCCTCTAATCAGGACTTCGTGCCTAATCCGCGACCAGGACTTATTGCCCAACCCTATGTCAGGACTTAGATATCCAGCCCTCGGCCAGGACTTATTGCCCAATTCCTAGAATCAGGACTTTGTGCCTAGTGTACCTAGGACTTTTCCTGCACACTTGAATTACTTCGTTAGATCATAATAAAACCTTAACTTATGAACCCTTTGACATTATCAAAACACAAGTTCGATCTTGGTGCTTCCGGCATCAACAAGGTGGATCAACCAAAGTCCATACTTGGTTAGTGTACATGGATTCCATTTCAGACTTCATGGCCTCTAGCCATTTCTCATAATCTGGGCTCAACACAGCTTCTTGATAGGATGTAGGCTCGTTGAACTCAACAAGCATAACATTATCTTGTCAGATAAGAGAAATGAGTATCTCTCAGATTGACGACATATCTCTCAAGCCTATGTCTTTAGAAAATTTTGTGCACTTAGAAAAATTTGACTTAGAAAACTTTGCACATAGAAACATTTGTACTTCAAAAAAAAGTTTTTCACTTAGAATAAATTTTGTGCTCCTTTTTTTTTAAAAAAAATTACTTTAAAAAAATTTGTACACTTGAAAAACCTTTTTGCAAAATCATTTGCACTTAGAAAAAAATTTTATTTAGAAAAAGTTCACTTAACCCAAATTTTGTACAAAATTTTCACTTAGAAGAATTTCACTTAAAACAAATTTTCACTTAGAAAAGATTTTCAGAAAAAATTTCAACTTAACACTTAGAAAAGATTTTCAGAAAAGATTTTTTACTTAAAGAAAATTTTGTGCACTTAGAAAAAATATTTGCACTTAAACCAAAAACAAATTTGTGCACTCAAATTTAACTTGAAAATTTAATGCAACACTTGACAATTTAATTTTGAAAATTAAATTTTAACTTTACTTTTTTTAAAAAAAATGGAAATTAACTTTACTTTTTGAAAAAAATAAAAAAATTTACTCTCTTCTTTTCTCTCTCCTCCTTTGCCATATATCAAAAAAAATTGATAGAAACCCAATTGCAAATCAATTTCGAATTAGAGCCAGTTAAAATTTTAAATACGTATTGAACTAACTCTTAGTGAACCCAAGCAATGAGAATCAAACCAATTAAACTAACCTTGTTCGGGTCCTGTCTAACCCAGTTAGCTAGTTACTAATTGTTATATAACAACAGATTTCACTAGGGTTAGTCAAGTTAAGTGATCTGATCAAGTTAGATTTTCTAAGGTTGAACACTTAACTTGATTGTTGTTCAATTGTATTTATCGCCCCAACTACTCTAGATGCACTGATTTAAAGCATCTTGAGTCAAGGCATAGACCTAAGCATCTTAACCCAGTCTAGGTTATCAATCAAAGTGTCCTAATGTGTTTGTGAGATGTTGGCTTCTAGATCTATAGGTGTATGCAATTCTAGGGTTAAAGCCTAGGCTAAGTCCATTTGCGTAGAAAACCCCTAGTTTTAAAGGGGATAATTTTTGAAAAATCTAAGTCGGAAAATAATTTTAAATTTCAAGACTTAAGAAATGATTTTTCAAAGAAATATGAAATACTAATTTTTGAAAAAAATTTGAAAATACAAAAAAAAAATAGAATAGTCCTATTCTACTAAGCACAAACCTAACTGCCTTCTTAGTAAGCTAAACTTAGATTCAAGTAAGGGTTTAGTAAAGATGTCAGCTAAATTAGATTTTGAGTCCACATGCATAAGTACAATTTCGCCCTGGCTACGTGATCCCTAACAAAATGATGTTTAACTTCAATGTGTTTGGTTCGGGAGTGATGAATTGGATTTTTAGTCAAATTTATTGAGCATATGTTGTCAATAAACACTTTGGTTTGATTATAGTCTAGCTGGAAATCCTTAAGAGTGTGCATCATCCATAAAAGTTGTGCTACAAACTCTCCTAGGGCAACATATTCTGCTTCAGTTGTGGATAAGGTTACGCAGTGTTGCTTTCTACTGCACCAGCTGACTAGACTGTGTCCTAATAATTGACAACTCCCACTTGTACTCTTTCTATCTAATTTGCAACCGGCATAGTCAGAGTCAGAGTATCCCGATAATTCAAAATTGAAAGTCCTGGGGTACCAAATACCTACATTTAGGGTACCCTTAATGTACCTTAGGATTCTTTTTAGTGCTGCTAGATGAGATTCCTTAGCACAGGTTTGGTATCTAGCGCACATTCCTACAACGAACAAAATGTCAGGTCTACTAGCAGTTAAGTACAATAAGCTACCAATCATACTTCTATATAGCTTTAGGTCAACTGGTTTATCTTCAGGGTCATTATCTATTTTGACATTTGTGACCATAGGAGTAGTTAAATTTTTAGAGTTTTCCATTTTAAATTTCTTAATTAATTCTTTTGTATATTTAGATTGATGAACCTAATTACCATCCCTGGTTTGTTTTATTTGGAGACCTAAGAAAAAGTTTAGCTCACCTACCAAACTCATTTCAAATTCACTCTCCATATTTTGACAAATTCTTTTAAAAAGTTAGAGTTGGTTGACCCAAATATTATATCATCTACATATATTTGAGTTATAAATATGTCTTTTTCTAAGGTTTTAACAAATAATGTTGACTCAATTTGGCCTTGGTTAAATTTCTTAGAAATTAAATAAGTTGATAGTCTTTCGTACCAGGCCCTAGGTGCTTGTTTTAAACCGTAAAGGGCTTTCCTAAGTTTGAACACATATTCAGGTTTGTCTAAGTCCTCAAATCCTGGGGGTTGCCCTACGTATACTTCCTCTTTTATGAACCCATTAAGAAAGGCAGACTTGACATCCATTTGATACAGTTTAAAACCTCCATGGGTTACAAAGGCTAGTAACATCCTAATTGATTCAAGTCTGGCTACGAGGGCATAAGTTTCATCATAATCCAGCCCTTCGACTTGACTAAACCCTTTAGCTACTAAGCGGGCTTTGTCTTTCACAATCTCCCCTTGGTCATTTAGTTTGTTTCTAAATACCCTCGTAGTATCTATAACTGACATACCCTCAGGTTTAGGTACTAAGTCCTAGACTTGGTTTCTATCTTCTTGATCATGATTTGAATTGTTTAGGTTTTGATTAGACTTTGTTTCAATTTCTTCATCAAAGATTATGTTGGTAGTTTCTTCAATTTTATGAGTTTGTCTATTGTAAGCCCTATATGCTCTACTAGTTGTTGAATATCCGAAAACGATCCCGGGGGTTGATTTTGATTGAAATTTACCTAGGTAGTCCTTAGTGTTCAGAATATGCACATTGCACCCAAAAACCCTTAAGTAATGTAGATTAGGTAATCTATGATAATAGATTTCATAGGGCGTCTTGTTGTGTATATTATTAATTAAGACCCTATTTTGAATATAACAGGTTGTATTTACCGCTTCTGCCCAAAATTGATTAGTCAGGTTATACTTATTGAGCATGGTCCTAGCGGCTTTCTAAAGGGTTCTATTCTTTCTCTCAACTATTCCATTCTGTTGGGGAGATCTAGGGCATGAAATTCAAGGACGTACCCATTGATTTTACAAAATTCCTCAAATTTTTTATTTTCAAACTCTCCCCCATGATCACTCCTAAGTCTTTTAATTTTTGTGTCATTCTGATTTTCTATCATTTTGCACAAATTATCAAATGAGTTAAATGTTTCATCTTTAGTTTTTAAGAACCTAACTCAGATAAACCTAGAGTAATCGTCAATGATTACTAAGCAGTACCGATTCCCGCTTAGTGACTTGGCTCCATGTGAATCAAATAGGTCAAGGTGTAGGAGCTCAAGTGTGGCTTGGGTCAAGTCTGACTGGGTTGATTTATGGGTTGACTTGGTTTGTTTGCCTTGTTGACATGAATTACAAATTATATTGTCAAAGTTCTTAATTTTAGGTACACCTTTAATCAATCCAAGTTGAGTTATTTTTGAAATTAATTTGGTATGGGTGTGGCCTAGTCTTCTATGCCAAAGATTGGTTTCTTCTAATTGAGTTAAAAGACTTTTAGGTATTGAGGGTAGATTGATTGTGTAAACATTATTTTTCCTACTACCCTTAAGTGTTATTTCTGAGTCTAGTAGGTTCCTAATCAGGCAGTCAGAGTTGGTGAAGGTAACAATATAACCAGTATCACAGAGTAGGCTAATGCTAAGCAAATTAAATTTAAAATTTTCAACCAACAATATCTTTTTAATAATAAAATCAGAATTAAGCTCAATGTTACCTTACCCAATTACTTTAAGTGTGACATTGTTGCCAAATGCTACTGAGCCTAGGTTTTTGAACTTGATTTTGGTGAATTTCAATTTATCCCCAGTCATGTGACTGGAGCATCCACTATCAAACATCCACTGGTTCAAATCTTTATGTTCATACACATAAAATATGTCTTGATTTGGATCTATTTATGTAGAGGTAGGGATAGATTGAATTGAATTTCATAACCTAGTCTGTCTCACTCATATCTAGGGTTATCAAGCATATTGACCTTATGGGTTCTTGTGAGACAGGTTTTCATTATGAGTTGAATTAACTTTGAAAAAATGTTGAATTAATTTTTGAAAAAAATTTGAATTAATTTTTTAAAGAGTTTTTTTTAATATTGAATTAATGTTAAGTCTAAGATTTAATCAAAACTTGTGTTAGATTCAAATTTATCAAATAGTGATTTAAAAGTGAGTTTCGATAATTGGCTTCCAGGTCTTGGCGAGGCACAGAGGTCTTTTTTGGCCGTAGCCTTATTGGAGCAACAACCCTTTTCTTTATAAAATCTTTTACCAAAAGTTCATTTTCAAATTACTTCTTGAAAAAGTTTGGTCTAACTAGCTTAGGTTTTGGATCGGTAGCTTCGGCTAGTTCTACCAGACTAAACAGACCAAGTAGGGTACACCTTACCCCACTTGACCTTATTAGAAGGGCTTCCCTAACGTACTATCATCTCACCTCCACCTAATACTATATTGTTCATGTTTCAGATAAATCTTTTGTCCTTAACTAACCATTCCTAAGTCTAAACATAATAAAATTGCATAAATAAAATAAACAAGCAATTAAAAAATCATTTAATTATGAAAATGGTTTTTATATTAGCTCCCCCTGGACTGAAGCCTCGATCAGGGTTAGGCAAGATGTGAATCTTGTCCTTGGAGATCCAATATTGGTTTGGTCCAGCTTGCTTATTCAAACATAGCTTTGGGACCCATGCTTGGACTCGGGTTCTAGTTTGGTTCAATACGGAATAGTAAGACCATTGACGCGATTTGGTTTGATAGCCTAGTCCGGATTGATTAGAACTGACTTCTGCTTTCCAAGAATCATGTCAAGATTCTTGGAACCCGAAGTGAATCGTTCTAGAGCAACTCTGAGTTCCTTGACTTGAGTTTTCAAGGAGGAATTCTCTTCCTCAAACTTTTGAACTTGAGTTGAGTTTCCTTCTTGAACTAGCTCGGTTAAGGAACTCGAGTTGACTTCCTCTTTCAGGAGTTTTACTTCCTGTCAGAGGGTTTCAACCCGGATGTTGGCTTTCGCCAACTTGCGTGATAAGTAAGAAATTAAATTGTAAAGTTCGGATTCAGGATAACTGATGGACCCAAAATAGATGTCACGAATGTGAGTCTCAAATTTAGAATTTATAACTGAAAACCCTTGCTAGCAAAATAGAAATGTAGAATAGGGGCCTCAGGTCATATTTTTCCCAATGACTAGTTGTGAGTGTTTGAATCAAGCTTGAAAATTATTTGTCGTAAAATGATTTGGATTTTCTAGATAAAATGGGGGTTTTGTTTTGCAAATAAGAATGTAAGTAAATTTGAAATGGAATTAACTCAACTAAGTAGAGTTAAGCTAGGAATTGCAAGAATGAAACTTAACCACTAGGAGAATTTAACATAACAATTTAAAGTTGCAAAATTGAAATATAGAACTGATATCAATTGCAGAGATTCACTATTATTGTATCTAAACTCGGAAATGGAAATTTAAGCAAGCTGAAAACTAAAACAGGGTAAATTGTGCAGGAAATTTCCTGATCGGTCGGCTGACCGATCAGTTACAAGCCTGATCAGACTGACGACTGATCAAGTTCTGTCTGGATCGGTTAATGATCGATCGGTGTCTGAATCACGAACTGAAACACTACTGAAACGATGCCAAATTGATTACAGAAACAAAATCTATAAACTACAAACACTAGTTCAAGTTCTTCACCGAGATTTCTCCTCGCCGTCACACAAAGATCGAGCTCGGAACCCCCTTGCTCGAGAATTGATCAGAACTCAGCTGCAGAGATGGAATCGCGTAGCTTGCGGTGGAATCTAAACTCCTTTCGATCCTCTCTTCTACGATGGTTTGGATGGCGAGTGGCAGCTCAGGGAACCTCGAACCAGCTCAGAGAACCCCTCTGATTTGGCCCGATTGATAAAGAAATGGAATCGGATGAAGGTTGGTTGGATGGAGCTCGCTCACGGTGAAACCCTCGCCGGAGCTCTCAGATACGAAGGGATTGCGATCCTTCCATGGAAACTGAGCTTGATGAATCGAAAACTGGAAAACAACTTGATTTGGTGGTCACCTCCGATTGGAAATTGAAGAACACGAAGAACAGAACGAAAACAGAAGACGCGATCTGGCGACGACGAGCTCAGTGAGAGGGAATTCCTCATTTAAATTTCCTTTTGAATTTTGGACGGCTATGATTGCTCCCATCTCATCCAACGGTCAGATCAAGTCAGATCGAACCCAAACTTCCCATATCTTGATCAAGGGCTCTCATCTACTGTTCCTTAGCTCGGATCACTCAGATCTGAAGCAGATGGCTCAGATCTTCTCTTCTTTAGCTTGGACGGTCTAGATCCTCTATTGCTTGATCCAACGACTGAACTAACTCTGATCTGGCCCAAACTTTCAGATCTTGATCCATGAACTTGATTAAGTATATCTTGAGCTTGGATCGACCAGAAGTTGGATGATGGTTCAGATCTAACCGTTCTCTTGAATGGACGACCCATATTAATCCGATGCTTGATCCCTTTGACTCGGATCCAATTCTGACCCAAGTTTAACCCAATATGATCCAGGTCCATGATCATCTGAAACCTACAAAATGATATTAAATTTAAGTGCCAAAACATCTTAAATATAGAAAGAATTGAATCTTAAGCTAAAATAGAGACAATCCATGAAACCTAATACAAATGCAAACTTAAGCATATGAAAGTGGATCTTCCTTCTTCCGCTGATAAGAGCGATGTTCCTTAATCTGTGTAATAGCCCCATTGTTGTCACAATAGAGGTCTATGTTGTCTACTATACTAGCAACTACACCAAGCTCTGTAATGAACTTCTAGATCCAAACAACCTCTTTTGTTACATCAAACACAGCAATATACTCTGCCTCTGTTGTAGAATCTACGACTGCGTCCTGCTTCGAACTCTTCTAGCTCACAGCACCACCATTCAAGCAAAATTCATACCCTGACTGCGATTTGAAATCATCCCTGAAGGTCTGGAAGCATGCATCACTGTAACCCTTTTCAGCTAGCTCCTCATTGCCTCCAAATATCAAAAAATATACTTTCGTCCTTCGTAAGTACATAAGAATATTCTTGATAGTTGTCCAGCGTCTTTCACCTGGATCTGATTGGTATCTGCTCGTCATACTCAAAGCATACGAGACATCTGGACGAGTACAAAGCATAGCGTACATGATAGACCCTATAGCGGATGCATAAGGGATCTGATCCATGCGATCTCTCTCCTCCCTAGAAGAGGGACATTGAGTCTTCGAAAGACTCACACCATGTGACATCGGCAGAAATCCCTTCTTGGAATTCTACATGGCAAAACGATTAAGCACCTTGTCAATATATGCACTCTAACTTAAGCCAAGCAATCTCTTAGATCTATCTCTATAGATCTTGATGCCTAGGATATAGGATACTTCACCTAAGTCTTTCATTGAGAAATAATTCTCTAGCCACGTCTTCACAAACTATAGTGAAGGGATATCATTTCCAATGAGGAGTATGTCATCCACATACAAGATCAGGAAGATAACTATGCTCTCACTCACCCTCTTGTAGACACAGGGTTCATCTTCATTCTTGATGAAACCAAACACTTTGATTGCATCATCGAATTGAGGATTCCAACTTCGAGAAGCTTGCTTTAGCCCATAAATGGACCTTTACAACTTACATACCTTTCTAGCATGCTCTGGATCTACAAAATCCTCAGGTTGTTTCATGTACACATCCTCGAGTAGATTTTCATTTAGGAATGTGGTTTTGACATCCATCTGCCAGATCTCGTAATCATGGTAAGCTGCAATAGCAAGCATGATCCGAATAGACTTAAGCATCGCAACTGGTGAAAAGGTTTCATCATAGTCGATATCATGAATCTGCTTGAAATCTTTAGCTACCAATCGCCCTTGATAATGTATAAGATCATCCATGTCAGTCTTTCTCTTAAACTTACACCCAATGAGTTTAATTCCCTCAGGTGTGTGGGATCGTTTAGAATTGATAGAGGGGGGGGGGTGAATATCGATAAAAACCTTTTCGGATTAAGAAGAGCAATTACGCAGTGGAAAAGTTCAAATCAATGCTAACACTTTGATTTGTACTTGGTTCGGAGTCTAGATCGGCTCCAAGACCCACGGTCCTTGATCATTTACGATGGGCAATTCTATATTCCAGAAAATTATTACAAAGTTTAAGCTTGAATATAAAATTTAAAATACAACACTTAATAAAAATTATACCGACAACCGAAGAAGATACGTAGATTGGAGCCGCGGGGCGTCGTTGGCGCTTGAGACTTGAGCACGGAGCGTTTGGAGTAGAGCGCTTGAAGGAATTCGTTGGAAGCAGTTGTGTTCTGATGCAAGGGGTAAACCCCTTTATATAGTAGCTGCTTGAGCGCCTGTGTTGAAGGGGGCGCCTGACACGTGGCCTTCTTTGCGTCTATCAATATCCACAGACTTGGCCAGCGCTTATCCCTTCAACTGGGGTGCCTGAGCTGACTGGGCGCCTGTATCAACACAGGCGCCTCACTTGCTGATGTGAAGGCTTGCTTCGAGACTGCATGAAAATACCTTCATCTGGGGTGCCTGTCACTATACAGGTGCCTGTATGAACAAGCACCTGACTTTATTCAGGCGCCTGGGAGCAGAAACCTTCCATCTTTGTTTCTGCAACCAAGGTTAGTTCCAAAACACAAATAACAAACAAATCATATATAAGTTAAGCACAATTAACAGCCTGAGTTGTCTTTGTTCTGACTTTGGGCTTCCGAAATTGAACCCTAGGTCGAATCGACGCCTAGTGTTCCCTCCTACGGGGAACGCGTCCTCACCTACTCCTCTCAGGAGAGTTTATCTTTTTGCCAACCGGCTCCTCCGGTTGGACTTTTGGCCAATCCTCCGAATCAAGTCTTCGTGCCCAATCCGCGACCAGGACTTATTGCCCAACCCTCGGTCAGGTCTTCGGTGCCCACCCCTCGGCCATGACTTATTGCCCAATTCCTCGAATTAGGACTTCGTGCCCAGTCCGCGACCAAGACTTATTGGCCAACCCTATGTCAGGACTTAGGTGCCCAGCCCTCGACTAGGACTTATTGCCCAATTCCTAGAATCAGGACTTCGTGCCTAGTGTACCTAGGACTTTTCCTGCACACTTGAATTTCTTCGTTAGATCACAATAAAACCTTAACTTATGAACCCTTTGCCATTATCAAAACACAGGTTCGATCTTGGTGCTTCCGACACCAACAAGGTGGATCAACCAAAGTCCATACTTGGTTAGTGTACATGGATTCCATTTCGGACTTCATGGCCTCTAGCCATTTCTCAGAATCTGGGCTCATCACAACTTCTTGATAGGATGTAGGCTCGTTCAACTCAACAAGCATAACGTTATCATGGGCAGACAAGAGAAATGAGTATCTCTCAGGCTGACGACATATCCTATCAGATCTGCGAAGAGGTTGGTCTACTTGAATAGGTTGTTGCTCCACAATTTCTTGTGCAATAATCTCATGATCCACAACACTTTGTGGTTCCTATTCAATGTCTATCAAGGTTTCTGTACTATTTACATCTTGAACTTCTTCATGATGGATTTTACTCCCACTATTTCTTTTAGAAATAAACTCTCTTTCAAGAAAAATGTCATTTCTAGCGACAAACACTTTGCCTAGTGTGGGATTGTAGAAATAATATCCCTTCATTTCCTTGGGATATCCTACAAAATAGCACTGATCAGATTTGGGTCCAAGTTTATCTGAGACTTGACGTCAAATGTAAGCCTCACAACTCCAAATCCTCATAAAAGACATCGTGGGACTCTTCCCAGTCGATATCGTCTATGGTGTCTTTATGACGACCTTTGTTGGAGCTCGGTTATCTGTGAAAAGAGTCGTCTCTAGAGCGAATCCCTAGAAGGAAGTAGGAAGATCTGTCTGACTCATCATCAATCGTACCATATCTAATTGAGTACAAGTTCTCCGCTTGGACACACCATTCTATTGTGGTGTTCTAGGTGGAGTGAATATGATTCAAAATCAAATAAGTCCAGTAATCCATCCTTATGGAGCTGGGATATGCGACTTGTTGGATCGGAGAAAATCGATAGAGGGGGGGGGTGAATATCGATTTCAAATTTTTCGAAAAACAGAGCAGTTATGCAGCAGAAACTAACGGAACAATCGCGAACACACATTGGTTTTACTTGGTTCGGAGTCGCGGTTGGCTCCTACTCCAAGGCTCACAGTCCTTGACCGTTTACGTTGGGCAATTCTATAGTCGTCAAAAGTCTTTTACAAATTGAGTACAGATATAGAACTGAAAATTAAATTTGCAACACTTTTGTAAATTAAATTTACCGACGCCCGAGGTGGATCGAAGTTCAGAGTAGAGGGTCGTCGTCGGCGCTGGAATCTTGAAGTCAGAGCTTGTTGGAGTGTAGCACTTGAACGAAAGTGCTTGGAGCGTTGTGAGCGAAGATATCCGAAGCCTTGGGGGTGAACCCCCTTTTATAGCACCCATAGGGGCGCTTGTGTCGATGAGGGTGCCTACACATGGCCTCTCTTGCGCAAACTCTTATCTGCAGGCTCAGTCAGCACTTATCCTCTTCACAGGGGTGCCTGGGCTGATGGGGGTGCCTGTATGGTCCAGGGCGCCTGAGCTGACTTGGTCCAGAGGCTTCGTGATAGTTTGCTTCGTTGGCTTCGGTTTAGCCTTCCACTGGGGCACCCGTATCCATCCGGGCGCCTAGCCCCAGTGAGGCGCCTCATTCCATTGAGGTGCCTCAGTTGCAGAAACCCGTTCCTTTGTTTCCTGTAACCAAGGTTAGTTCCAAAACACAAAAAGCAAATAAGTTAGCCATTATTTACAGCCTAAGCTGTTTTGGTTCTGACCTTGGGTTTCCCAAATGGAACCCTAGGTCGAACTGACGCCTACTGTTCCCTCACACGGGGAGTGTGTCCTCACCTACTCCTCTCAGGAGAGTTTACCTTTTGCCAACCAGCTCCTCCGGTTTGACTTTTGCCTAATCCACCCGATCAGGTCTTCGTGCCCAGTCCGCGACCAGGACTTCTTGCCCAACTTCTGGTCAGGTCTTCGGTGCCCAGGCCTTTGCCAAGACTTCTTGCCTAGTCCTAGACCAGGACTTCTTTGCCTAACTTCCGGGCAGGTCTTCTTGCCTAGTCTTGACCAGGACTTATTGCCTAGTGTACCTAGGACTTTTCCTGCACACTTAATAAGCTTGTTAGATCACATTAATACCTTAACTTCTGAACCCTTTGCCATTATCAAAACACAGGTTTGACTTAGGTGCTTCCTGCACCAATAATCTCCCCCTTTTTGATTTATGACAACATGGTTCAAAAAGTTAAGTTAAAAACAAGCAAAGAATTCAAAAACACTACTCAGTTTTTTCCCCCTGAACCGAATATTCTCCCCTTGTGTTTTTCAAAGATGAGTGGGGTTTTGTAAACTTTCTAAGTGCTTTAGATTTAACTTAGTGCTTAAAAAAATTTCAAGCTTTCTATACTTAGAAAAAAAATAAAAAATTTCTTCACACTTAGAAAATTTTCCAACAAGTTTTCGCAAGAAAATTTTCCCAAAAAGTTTTTCAAGTCTTTCATACTTAGAAAAAATTTTCAAACAGTTTTTTCATACTTAGAAATGTTTTCCAAAAAGTTTTTCCATTCTTAGAAAAGTTTTCCAAAAATTTTCCATACTTAGAAAAATTTTCCAAAAAGTTTTCCATACTTAGAAAAATTTTATTTTTGAAATGCTTAGATTTGGAAAACATTTTTAAGCATTTTTGTTATTCACTTTACTTTTTGAAAAGGAGATAAAAGTTTTTGAAAAATAAAGTTGAAAAAATTTCTTTTCTCCTTTCCTTTCTCTCTCCCTTTGTCATATATAAAAAAACTAATCATAGCAGGTAAATTAGAGCAAAAACAATAAATGTAGTTCTTTATTGAACCAACTCTAATAAGCATAAACTGGACCAAACCAAATTAAACCGTTCTTGTTCGGGTCCTGTCTAACCCTGTTAGCTACTTACTAACTGTCATAAACAGTAGCTTTCACTAGGCTTAGTTATGTTAAGTGATCTGATCAAGTTATATTTTCTAAGCTTGACACTTAACCTGATTGTTGTTCAATTTGTATTTATTGCCCCAATTACTGTAGATGCACTGACTTAAGACATCTTGAATCAAGGCATAGACCTAAGCATCTCAACCCAGTTTAGGTTATCAATCAAAAGTACCCTAAGGTGCTTGTGAGATGCTAGCTTCTAGATCTATAGGTGCATCAAGTTCTAGGGTTAGGGCCTAAACTAAGTCCATTTGCGAAAAAAGCCCTAGTTTTGAAGGGGGTAAGTTTTTGAAAAAAAAAACTAAGTCAGAAAATCATTTAAAATTTTAAAAAAGATGATTTTTCAAAACATATTAATTAACAGATAAAAAATAAAATAATTTTTGAAAAACAACATGTAGAGCAGTCCTATTCTACTAAGCATAACCCTAACTGCCTTCTTAGTGAGCTAAACTCATACTCAGGTAAGGGTTTGGTAAAGATATCAGCTAAGTTTGACTTTGAGTCCACATGCTTAAGGACTATTTCACCCCTGGCCACATGATCCCTTACAAAATGATGTTTAACTTCTATATGCTTTGTTCTTGAGTGTTGAATTGGGTTTTTAGTTAGATTGATTGAGCTTATGTTATCAATGTAGACTTGGGTTTGGGTGTAGTCAAGTTGGAAGTCCTTAAGAGTGTGCATCATCCATAAGAGTTGTGCCACACACTCTCCTAAATCAACATATTCTGCTTCGGTTGTAGATAGGGCTACGCAGTGTTACTTTCTACTACACCAGCTGACTAGACTATTTCTTAAAAGTTGACAGATTCCACTTGTACTTTTTCTATCAAATTTGCCTCCAGCATAGTCAGAATCAAAATATCCTGACAGTTCAAAGGTGGAAGTCCTAGGATACCAAATTCCTACATTTAGGGTGCCCTTAATGTACCTAAGTACTCTTTTTAGGGCTGCTAAGTGGGATTCCTTAGCACAAGTTTGATACCTAACACACATTCCTACAGAGAATAAGATATCAGGTCTGCTAGCTGTAAGGTAAAGTAGACTTCCAATCATAGTTCGGTATAGCTTAAGGTCTACAGGTTTACCTTCAGGGTCATTATCAATTTTGACATTGTGACCATAGGGGTACTTATGCTTTTGGAGTTATCCATTTTAAATTTCTTTATTAACTCTTTAGCATACTTGGATTGGTGAACATAATTACCATCTCTAGTTTGCTTAATTTGCAACCCTAAGAAGAAATTGAGCTCACCAACTAAGCTCATTTCGAATTCATTTTCCATTATTTTTACAAATTCCTTTAAAAAGTTTGAGTTGGTGGATCCAAAAATTATGTCGTCAACATATATTTGGGCAATGGAAATGTCTTTTTCTAAGGTTTTAACAAAAAGGGTGGAGTCAATTTGTCCTTGGTTAAATTCCTTAGAAATAAGGTAAGTTGATAGGCGTTCATACCATGCCCTAGGTGCTTGTTTTAGCCCATAAAGTGCCTTTTTATATTTGAAGACGTAGTCAGGTTTTTCTAAGTCCTCAAATCCTGGGGGTTGTCTTACATAGACTTCTTCTTTGATGAACCCATTTAAAAAGACTGACTTAACATCCATTTGGTATAGCTTGAACCCTCTATGGGTTGCAAATGATAACAACATTCTAATTGACTCAAGTCTGGCTACTGGGGCATAGGTTTCATCATAGTCTAATCCTTTGACTTGACTGAACCCTTTAGCTACTAAGCGGGCTTTATTTCTAATTATTTCCCCTTAGTCATTAAGTTTGTTCCTAAATACCCACTTAGTATCTATAATAGACTTGCCCTCAGGTTTAGGTACTAGTTCCAGACTTGTTTCTTTCAAATTGGGCTAACTCCTCTTGCATATCTATGATCCAATCAGGATCAGGTAGTGCTTCCTCTATAGTCTTAGGTTCAATTTTTGAAATTAGTGCTATCTGACTAAGATTTCTATAGGAAGACCTAGTTCTGACTCCTAAGGTTGGATCACCCATAATTTGATCAGAAGGGTGACTGAGTCTGGGTTTCTTGGTTCTTCTAGAACTTGGTTCAGCCTCAGGTCTGGCTGGACGGTTCGGTTCAATGTTTTGTTCAACTACTTGGGTTGGCTCAGTTATTGGTTCAGTTGACGTAGTAGTTGGTACAAGAGTTAGTTCATTTAGAGGTTCAATTAGTGGTTCAATTATTTGTTCATTGTCTTCCTGATCAATATTTGATTGGCTCAGGTTTTGGTTATTAGATTTTGGATTAGTTTCCTCATCAAAGATTAAGTTAGTTGTCTCTTCAATTTTATTGGTTTGTTTATTGTAAACCCTATATGCCCTACTGGTTGTTGAATATCCTAAGAAGACTCCTGGGGTTGACTTAGACTAAAATTTACCTAGGTAGTCCTTGGTGTTCAGGATATGGACTTTTCACCCGAAGACCCTTAGTAATGTAAGTTTGGCAGTCTATGGTAATATAGTTCATAAGGAGTTTTATTATGTCTTTTGTTAATTAGGATCATATTTTGGATATAGCAAGCCGTACCTATTGCTTCTGCCCAAAATTGGTTAGCTAGGTTGAATTCATTGAGCATGGTCCTAGCGGCTTCCTGAAGGGTTCTATTCTTTCGTTCTACTATCCCATTTTGTTGGGGGTTCTTGGACAGGAAAATTCGTGAATATATCCATTTATTCTACAGAATTCCTCAAACTCTCCCCCGTGATCACTTCTAAGTCTTTTGATTTTGGTATCATTTTGATTTTTGATTATCTTGCATAAGTCAATAAATAGGTTTAGGGTTTCATCCTTCATTTTTAGAAACCTAACTCATGTAAACCTAGAATAATCATCGATAATAACTAAGTCGTACCGGTTCCCGCTTAGTGACTTGGCTCCATGTGAATTAAATAGGTCAAGGTGAAGGAGCTCAAGTGTGGTTTGGGTTATGTCTGATTGAATTTGCTTGTGATTAGACTTGGTTTGTTTACCTTGGTTACATGAGTTACATATCGTGTTTTCATAGTTCTTAATTTTTGGTACCCCTTTAATTAGACCAAGTTGGGTAATTTTAGAAATTAGTCTAATATTAGTGTGACCTTAATCTCCTATGCCAGAGGTTGGATTTTTCTAATTGAGTTAAGAGGCATTTTGGTACTAAAGGTAGATTGATAGTATAAACATTATTTTTTCTAGTACCCTTAAGCATGATTTCTGAGTCTTGAAGGTTTCTAATCAGGCAATCAGAGTTGGTAAATGTAACTACATAGCCAGTATCACATAGTTGACTTATACTAAGCAAATTAAACTTGAAATTTTCAACCAACAATACCTTTTTGATCACAAAATCGGATTTGAGTTCAATGTTACCTGACCCAATGACTTTGAGTATAGCATTGTTGCCAAATGATACTGAGCCTAGGTTATTGAACTCGAGTTTGGTGAATTTCAATTTGTCTCCAGTCATGTGTCTGGAGCATCCACTATCCAACATCCATTGGTCCAAATCTTTATGTTCCTACATATTTATTGATTTGGATCCAATTAGAGTCAAGGATAGCTTTAAAATTGATTTTCACAGCCTAGTTTATCTCACCCAATCTATAGTTGTCAATCACGTTAACCTTATGGGTTTTGTGAGACAGGTTTTAACAAAAATGAAGATTTTAATTTGAAAACATGGTTAAATAAATTATTTTTTTTAAAGTTCTTATAAGGTTTAAATTCATTTTGAAAAATTGTGTTGAGTCTAAGATTAATTGAAATTTGTCTTAGATTCAAATTTAACAAGTAGTAAAGTGAATTTGATTTTCAATAATTGGCTTCCAGGTCTTGGCGAGGCACTAGGCCTTCTTTGGTCGTAGCCTTATTGGATCATCGACCCTTTCCTTGACAAAGCCTTTTATTGAAAATTCATCTTCAAGTTACTTCTTGAAAGATTTTGGTCTAACTAGTTTGGATCTTGGACCGGTAGCTTCGGCTAGTTCCACCAGAATGGCTTCCCTAATGTACTATCATTTCACCTCCACCCAATACTATGTTGTTCAAATTTCAATTAACTCATTTTATCCTTAGTCTAACCAGTCCTAGGTCTAAGCATATTGAATTACTGAAGGAAATAAACAAGCAAGCATGTAATAAAAAAATTGCATTAAAAAACTTATCTAATTATGAATATTGTTTTTGTATTGGCTCCCCCTAGACTATAGCCTCGATAATGGTTAGGCAAGATGTGAATCTTGTCCTTGGGGATCCAATACTGGTTTGGTCCAGCTTGTTTGTTCAAACAGAGCTTGGGGACCCATGCTTGAACTTAGGCTCTAGGTTGGTTCAATACAGCATAATAAGAACGTTGCCTAGACTTGGTTCGATACCCTAATCCAGATCAGTTAAGAACGGACTACTACTTTCCAAGGATCATATCAAGACCCTTGGAACCTGAAGTGAATCATTCTAAAGCCACTCTGAGCTCCTTGACTTGAGTTTTCAAGGAGAAATTCTCTTTCTCAAGCTTTTGAACTTGAGTGGAGTTTCCTTCTTGAACATTCTCGGTCAAGGATCTCGAGTCGGCTTCCTCTTTCAGGCGTTTTACTTCCTATCGGAGGGACTCGACCCATATTTTGGCTTTCGCCAAGTTGCGAGATAAATAAGAAATTAATTTGGATAGTTCATACTCAGAATAACCTCTTACCGTTATTTGCCCGTTCTCCGAGATTGTGAGCCTTCCGTCATCTGGCTCCGATTCTGATCCGGTGTCGACGTCTTCCGAAGCGGTTAAGGCAAGAAGATTTGATTGCGGGACTTCTTCGGAGGAGGAGGAGGAAGATTCATCCCACGTGTCTTGGAGAGCCTTCTTTCTTCGCGTCTTCTTTGCCTCCTTCAAATTGGGGCACTCTGATTTGTAATGTCCCTTTTTGTTGCATTCGTAGCAGGTGACATTAGTCTTGCTTTTTGAAGATGTTGAAGGTTCAGCTGAATGTTCCTTTCTTCGACTTACTTTCTTTCTGTTTGTTTGGTGTTTCGGCTCCTTGTAGTAGTCCCGAGCTAGCCGAACCAACTTGGGTCGATCCCCTTCACTGTCTTCTGAGTCTGAGTCTGAGTCTAAGTCTGAGTCAGACTCAGGTGCTGGTAGAGACTTCTTCTTGGGGCCTTTTCCTTGGGATTTTCCTGCAATGAATGCAATACCTTTCTCGACCAAAGTGGAGTTAGTCTGTTCATGCAATTCTAATTCAGAGAAAAGTTCATCTATTTTATTTTGCAAAGATCCCTGGACACCTTGTGGGCATCTACCATGGATGCCCATAGTGTGTTCCTTGGGAAAGCGTTTAGAGTATACCTGATTAGGTCACGGTTCTCTACCTTGTGACCTATCGTATGCAGCCCATTCATTAGCTCCTGGATTCTGGCGTGGAGTTGTGCTGCTGATTCTCCTTCGCTCATATTGATTGTGTAGAGTCTGTTCAGCAACAGATCTCTTTTGCTGATTCTGGTGTTGGAGGTACCTTCGTGCAACTGAATCAGCTTGTTCCAAAGTTCTTTGGCGCTGTTGAAGGGTCCCACCCGGTTCAGCTCCTCCTTGGTCAATCCGCATTGCAAAGTCTTGGTTGCCTTTGCATTAGCCTCGATCTTCTTCTTTAACGAGGCGTCCCATTCAGAATAGTGTTGTGCCACTCCTTCTGCGTTCTTGGGAATCTCCAGGCCAGATTGGATGATTATCCATATGTCCACCTGAGTTTTCAGGTGGACTTCCATCCTTCTTTTCCAGTAGGAGAAATCTTCTCCACGGAAAAGCGGTGGTCTGGCTGTACTGAATCCTTCTTGCATGGCCATTAATATTTTCTGAAAAAATTAAAAACAAAGAAAACTTGTTCCAAGACTTAGTCTTGGATTAGTAGTGTGGAAGAAATTAATAGCAATGAAAACCGATCGAGTGGTGTTGCACCAACCTCGATTAACGAGAAAGATTCGAAAAAACAATTAAAACAATTTCATAAATCTAAAAAAGAACTTTCAAATTGGTGGTTGCACCAAATTTGAGCCACCCGCTCTGATACCACCTGTTGGATCGGAGAAAATCGATAGAGGGGGGGTGAATATCAATTTCAAATTTTTCGAAAAATAGAGCAGTTATGCAGCGGAAAATAACAGAACAATCGCAAACACATATTGGTTTTACTTGGTTCGGAGTCGCGGTCGGCTCCTACTTCAAGGCCCACGGTCCTTGACTGTTTACGTTGGGCAATTCTATAGTCGGCAAAAGTCTTTTACAAATTGAGTGCAAATATAGAACTGAAAATTAAATTTGCAACACTTTTCGTAAATTAAATTTACCGACGCCCGAGGTGGATCAAAATTCGTAGTAGAGGGTCATCGTTGGCGTTGGAATCTCGAAGTCGGAGCTGGAATCTCGAAGTCGGAGCTTGTCAGAGCGTAGCGCTTGAACGAAAGTGCTTGGAGAGTTGTGAGCGAAGATATCCGAAGCCTTGGGAGTGAACCTCCTTTTATAGCACCCATAGGGGCGCCTGTGTCGATGAGGGCGCCTACACGTGGCCTCTCTTGCGCAAACTCTTATCCGCAGGCTCGGTCAGCGCTTATCCTCTTCACAGGGGTGCCTGGGCTGATGGGGGCGCCTGTATGGTCCAGGGCGCCTGAGCTGACTTGGTCCAGAGGCTTCGTGGCAGTTTGCTTCGTTGGCTTCGGTTTAGCCTTCCACTAGGGCGCCCGTATCCATCCGAGCACCTAGCCCTAGTGAGGCGCCTCATTCCATTGAGGCGCCTCAGCTGCAGAAACCCGTTCCTTCGTTTCCTGCAACCAAGGTTAGTTCCAAAACACAAGAAGCAAATAAGTTAGCCATTATTTACAGCCTAAGCTGTCTGTTGGTGCAGAAAGCACCCAAGTCGAACCTGAGTTTTGATAATGGCAAAAGGGTTCAAAAGTTAAGTCTTATTTGTTATCTAACATGCTACTCAAGTGTGCAGGAAAAGTCCTAGCGAAGGACTGCTAGGCACTGGCGAAGGAATGCCAGGGTAAAAAAGTCCTAGCGAAGGACTGCTAGGCACTGGCGAAGGAATGCTAGGGTAAAAAGTCCTAGCGAAGGACTGCTTGGTACTGGCGAAGGAATGTCAGGGTACTAAAGCCCTAGTGAAGGACTGCTATGCACCAGGCGAAGGACAGCTTGGGACTGAAGACCTGGCGAAGGAATGCTAGGCATCGGGCGAAGGACAGCTTGGTATCCAAAACCTGGCGAAGGACCGGTAGGCTCCAACCGGAGGAGCCGGTTGGCATCAGGTACATTCTCCCGAGAGGAGTAGGTGAGGACGCATTCCCCGTCGAGGGAACAGTAGGCGTCGGTTTGACCTAGGGCTCCATTTTGGAGACCAAAGTCAGAACCAAGACAGCTAAGGCTGTATAAACTAACATCTTATTGTTTTATATTGTTTTGGACTAACCCTGGATGCAAGACCGAAGGAACGAGTGTCTGCAGCTCAGAGAGCCTCAAAGGAGTGAGGCAAAGGCTGAGTAGGGCGCCCGGAGTGTCCCGGGCGCCCCCAAGGTGAACACAAAACAGTCGAAGTAAAAGAACTGTTCCTGCAGCTATTGGTCAGGGCGCCCCCATGCTCCCGGGCCCCCCTAGCGCTCCGGGCGCCCCCAGGTGAAGCTGACAGAACAGATCCCCTCGAAGCCAACGGATAAGAAGGAGACCCGGTCAACCCGGGCGCCCCCAGCGTTTCGGGCGCCCCCGTCAAAGCTTGATCCTGAGTTTTAAGGGATCAGAGCTGACCGAGTAGGAAGTGGATTGACTAACACGTGGGGGGGGGGGGGGGCGCCCCCGACGATCCGGGCGCCCCCAGGTGCTATAAAAGGACCCTCGAACCAAGGCTTCAACACAACAATTCATTCAACGCAATCACGCTCTTCTGCTCCCACGCTCTGCTCCGGAAACCTCCCAACTCGAGACTCAAGTGCCGACGACGTCCCGTTGCTCCAAAAATTCAATCTACATCGGACGTCGGTAAAAGAAGAGTTGCTTTTAAGTTTACTATACTATTTTTGTAATATCTCTCTGTAAACGTTTTGCGCACTTATAGAATTGCCCGCAAAAAACGGTCAACGACCGTGGGCCTTGGAGTAGGAGTCGACCTAGGCTCCGAACCAAGTAAAACTACTTGTGTTCGCGATTGTTTTTATTCCGCTGTGTACTTGCTCTAATTTCTATCCGAAAAGTGTTTAACGATATTCACCCCCCCCTCTATCGTTTCTCTCGATCCAACACTGTCTTGGTTCTGACTTTGGGTTTCCCAAATGGAACCCTAGGTCGAACCAACGCCTACTGTTCCCTCGCATGGGGAACGTGTCCTCACCTACTCCTCTCAGGAGAGTTTACCTTTTGCCAACCGGCTCCTCCGGTTGGACTTTTGCCCAATCCACCCGATCAGGTCTTCGTGCCCAGTCCACAACCAGGACTTCTTTCCCAACTTCCGGTCAGGTCTTCGGTGCCCAACCATTTGCCAGGACTTCTTGCCCAGTCCTAAACCAGGACTTCTTTTCCCAACTTCCGGTCAAGTCTTATTGCCCAGTCCTTGACCAGGACTTCTTGCCTAGTGTACCTAGGACTTTTCCTGCACACTTAGTAAGCTTGTTAGATCACATTAACACCTTAACTTCTGAACCCTTTGCCATTATCAAAACACAGGTTTGACCTAGGTGCTTCCTACACCAACAATCTCCCCCTTTTTGATTTATGGCAACATGGTTCAAAAAGTTAAGTTAAAAACAAGCAAAGAATTCGAAAACACTACTCAGTTTTCTCCCCCTGAACCGAATATTCTCCCCTTGTGTTTTTCAAAGATGAGTGGGGTTTTGTAAACTTTCTAAGTGCTTTAGATTTGACTTAGTGCTTAAAAAAATTTCAAGCTTTCTATACTTAGAAAAAAAAAATTTCTTCACACTTAGAAAATTTTCCAACAAGTTTTCGCAAGAAAATTTTCCCAAAAAGTTTTTCAAGTCTTTCATACTTAGAAAAAATTTTCAAACAGTTTTTTTCATACTTAGAAAAGTTTTCCAAAAAGTTTTTCCATTCTTAGAAAAGTTTTCCAAAAATTTTCCATACTTAGATTTCCAAAAAGTTTTCCATACTTAGAAAAATTTTATTTTTGAAATGCTTAGATTTGAAAAACATTTTTAAGCATTTTCGTTATTTACTTTACTTTTTGTAAAGGAGATAAAAGTTTTTGAAAAATAAAGTTGAAATAATTTCTTTTCTCCTTTCCTTTCTCTCCCCCTTTGCCATATATAAAAAAAAACTAATCATAGCAGGTAAATTAGAGCAAAAACAATAAATATAGTTCTTTATTGAACCAACTCTAATAAGCATAAACTGGACCAAACCAAATTAAACCATTCTTGTTGGGTCCTGTCTAACCCAGTTAGGTACTTACTAACTGTCATAAACAGTAGCTTTCGCTCGGGTTAGTCAAGTTAAGTCATTATCAAAACACAGGTTTGACTTAGGTGCTTCCTGCACCAACACGACTCTCATTTATATGACCTAAGCGACAATGTTAGAGATACATTTGGTTTAAATCATTTGGTTTGAAGCATTTGGTATTTATGTTATAGATTGGGTTCTCTAAGTCTAGAACATAGAGTCCATTCATAAGTGATGCATTACAATAGAACATGTCATTTAACATTATAGAACAATATTTGTCCTTTATGATAAATAAAAAGTCTTTCTTGTCCAAACAAGATACAGAAATTATGTTCTTAGTTAGTGCAGGTATATAAAAGCACTCCTCTAGTTATAAGATAAGCCCAGTGGGAAAAGACAAGGAAAATGTTCCCACAACGATAGCAGCAACTCTTGCGCCATTGTCTACTCGTAGGTCCACTTCGCCCTTTGTCAACGATCTAGCTCTTCGAATGCCCTACTCATTAGTACAAATGTGAGATGCGCAACCGATATCTAATACCCAAGAAGAAGAAATAGATAGATTGACTTCTATAACAAAAATACCTGAGGCAGAAGTCTCACTTCTTTTCTTCTTTAGTTCCTCTAGGTAGAGTTTGCAATTCTGCTTCTAATATTCGGTCTCACTACAATGGAAGCAGGTCCCTTCCTTAGACACCCCGCCTTTGGCCTTCAGTGCAGTAGAGTTGACCTTGCCTTTGGTTTGGGTCTTACCCTTGCCCTTAAACTTCCATTTACCTTTACCCTTCTGTACCATAAGTACATTACTAGTCTTGGTTTTCTTGAGATTGAGTTCAGTAGTTTTCAATATACTGAACATCTCAGGAAATGGTTTGTTAATTTCATTCATGTTATAGTTCATGTCAAATTAATTGTACCCTTCTGGCAACGATTGCTGGATAAGGTCCGTGGCCAATTCTTGACCCAGCGAAAATCCTAGTCTTTCAAGGTTCTCGACATACCAATCATCTTAAGTATGTGGGTTCCTACAGGAGTTCCTTCTTGCATCTTGCATGTAAATAGAGCCTTAGACACCTGAAACCGCTCGTGCCTACCATGCCCTTGATATAGTTGTTTTAAGTGCTCAACTATATCAAGTGCATCCATGTTCTCATGTTACTTCTGAAGCTCAGAGTTCATGGTGGAAAGCATGAGGCATGATACATCAAGTGCATTATCCTGATGCTTCTTATAAGCATCTTTTTCGACGCGAGTGGCGGTAGTGATGGGTGCTTCTGGAAGAGGTTGCTCTAGGACGTACAATTTTCATTCTTGCTTGAGGATGATCCTCAAGTTTTTGTCCAGTCCAGGAAATTAGCTCCGTTGAGCTTGTCCTTCTCAAGGACGGATCACAGAGAGAGAGTATTTGACGTGGTAGATGACATGTTGATCTACAACAGTAAAATATTCAGAAATAAGTATCATATCTAAATCATTTAATTAGGTCTTTAATTAAATGACACTCCCACTAAATCGTAGAGCTTTGGTAGGAGCTAGTCATGGATGTGGGCAAACTCAATTTGCCCACACAACTAGCTCCAAACCAAATAGCGACTATATTTATGTGGGACAAGATCTATATTATACCTCACTAGAGTTAGCTTTGGCTAATCGCCCAAGACTTAGTATAATTAAATATGTAATATTTTACCAATTATATCTTATGCAACTCTTGGAAACAGAGGGTCAAGATCCACATTACACATCATCTTGAGTTAGCATTGACTAATCGCCCAAGACTTAGTATAATTGTTCTCTTACCCAATTTCCTCAACTTTTGGGATATGCCTTTAAGTTTCTCAATCCAATTGAGGCGACTTAGATAAGTCTCACGTAAAGTTCGATAGCGGGATATCACAATTGTCCTCTCGCACTCTACCAAGATAAAATATGTCGCTTTGCTTTGCCAAACCCAACAACAAATGATCGAGGTAATTTATGAGTACCAAACTTTGGCAAAGTTCGATAGCGGGATATCACAATTGTCCTTCTCGTTCTTGTTTATGTTGTATGTTGATTATTGTCATGGACCCCGAAGATAAACACAAAAATCGGCGATCAATTCATCGTCTATTCCGCGGCTAATCGATTAGATGAGTTAGATTGCTTGAACAACAAGTTTGTTCAAGTGATCACTCGAATCGATTAGTACGATGATAAAACGGTCACTTGGAAAATTTCTTTTCATCCAGATTTGTTTTAATCAATAAAATTTTAATCCAGGGACATGGAGAGGATTCCCATGCATAACCGATACCAATATTCTCTACATCATCTCACTATCGATTCAACTAATCGATATAATATAGATAAGAATCTACTACCCAAGGACATTATTATACTTAGTTATTTGGCATAAATATAAAGTATAATAACTAAACATACCTTTATTACTGATAGAATATGATACAAAAAGTCCTTAGTCAATAATCACATAATTGACTCTAGGACTCCTACTAACATTATGTCTCTCCCAACAACTCTGGTGGAGTATGTTAAGTAATTAACCCTAACTAGGTTATTATAGAACTGGGAACATAGGGTCAGGTTATATGATTAACTACAATACAGTAATTGGTTTAGTTGATAATATTCAAAAATTTCAACAATTTCTAAATAGTAGCTATTGAAATAAGAGTTATTCAAATATCTTGTCTTTAGAGGTACAAATGTTTGCACTAGATGCCTAAGGCTAAGGAGCTCAATAGGGAATCTGTTATCAGTAGAGGGTACATCCCTCATGCTAGAAGTAGGTGGATTTAAGAGGGTGCATCCTGTTTGTACTTGTTGTCCGTCCTCGGTATTTGACATAGTCGGTTTGCGACTTGTCGGTACTTCCGGGAGGTTGCTGCCGGTAGGCAAACTGATTTGTACGTCGAGGCTAGTGTTCGACACTATCTCCGTAAAACGATATTGCTCCGCTACAGGTGCTCACGGATAGCAGCAATTCATTCCCAAGATACAACGACGTCGTCTCGAAATAGTAGCACTCCAAATTTCGAGACCGGCTAACTTGATCGCAGGTTTTTCGAACTCTTTATGCAGAGGATGCTTGAATGCTATGCTTAGAAATGCAATTCTGAATGAGATGAATTTCCAAATGAGAAGGGATCTTTATATAGTTGGTGAAGAGGTAAGTAACCCTTAGTGAGGAGTGATCTGGATCGTCCAGATCAAAAAGACATAACCCTTTGGAAAGGGTTTAATCTCATCCATCAGATCTGAAGAGTTATAACTCTTCAGATCTCTTTTGATCAGATCCATTGGATCTGAAGAGTTTTAACTCTTCAGATTATGGAATGATGTCGTCCATTGGATTCGAAGAGACTTATCTCTTCATCCATCTTGATCTCAGCCGTCAGATCACTTCATTTAATCCAACACTTCAGATCAAACCCCCCTCATCAATGGTCAGTTTATAACCCAGAGCCATCAACGCTCCAGATCGCATCCACTGCGATTTATTACCATCTTCGATCCGACGATTGCCATCCGTTTATCCAATCATCAGTACAGTCACCGATCTCTACATGCAGACGCTGCCACGTCATGTGCCACAAAGGCACTGCCACGTCATTGTCACCTGGAGCATAAAGAAAGCTCATCAATGCTCCTCGCGACCTCGCGACGATGCGTACGTACGAAGTGCAAAGTGCGCCTACAAAGCGCCCATTGCGCGCGTGTGCGCGTGTGCCTGTGGCGGGCGGCGGGCGGCGGGCTCGCAGGTGCGAGCACCTGCTCGCCCATGGCTAGAGAACTCTTGTGCTTGTTGTGTTAACTATATTAACACAGCAACACATATAAGGAAGCTTTGGCTTGCGCCGGTAAGCGATGTGGGACTAAAAACCCCATCCTTCCTTAATATGTATTTTGGATACAACCTTTCACCATTAATTTCTCATTCACCCATAATCGGTTTTGAGCAAATTAATAGTCTAAATTAATCTACGTGAAATGTAGATTTCGATTTTGAAGTCATATCAGACTTTCAACGATCGATGGCACCTTGATTTTGTATCACAAAATCATATCCAACAATCCCCCACATGAATGGAAATTAATGCATATGTTGCATGTATGTATGCTGACACTTTTACAAGAGTCCAATCGATAAGTCAATGCATCGGGATAGGTAGCTTGTGGCTTTGAACCTTCCGTAGTGGAATGCTATCGAGTATACTAGGCTGCGCAGTGAACGTGATGTCTTGAACTGCTCAGCTGTTGGTGTATACTAAGACAATAACACCCACACAGAGACTCATCTCACCTACTTTTAGTTCTCATGGGTTGGTTCCGTTTCGGCCATGGACACCATCTTGGATTCATGAGTGTTTCATTGAAGCGGCCTGTCTTCACACTCACATAGGTGACACTTCTATCAAGAGTATCCTACTATACTCCACCTTGTAAAGGTATAGAAGTCATTAAAAGCATAAGCTTAGCCTCACTACATGTGGTAGGGCAGCACCAATTCATCCTAGGATTGGGATAGAGATAACGTATCTCTTGTGCTGTTACACAACTTCTGCAACTTTGTTGTCCCATTGAACCAAGATCTTGGGATCTCCAGTCAACAAGGTTGGGTTACCGTTACAGTTGTTTTTAGTTGTAGAATTTTAATCCTATTCCTCTTGATGAGCAGTATACTTGATCTCGATTTAGCCCCTTCGTAAGGGGATCTGCCAAATTATCCTTAGATTTGACATAGTCGATTGCAATCACTCCGTTCGAAATCAACTGCCTAATGGTATTGTGTCGACGACGTATATGTCGTGACTTACCATTATACATACTACTCTGTGCCCTTCCAATTGCCGATTGACTATCACAGTGGATCAGTACTGCAGGCACAGGTTTTGTCCAGCTCGGAATATCTTCCAAGAAATTCCGCAGCCATTCAGCTTCTTCAGCTGCTTTGTCAAGTGCTATAAACTCGGATTCCATAGTTGACCGAGCAATGCACGTTTTCTTAGTGGATTTCCATGATACTGCTCCCCCACCGATCGTGAATACATATCCACTAGTCGATTTGGAGTCTTTTGTATCTGATATCCAATTAGCATCACAATATCCTTCCAAAACAGCGGGATATTTTCCGTAATGTAATTTGTAGTTCATAGTATATTTTAAATATCTAAGAACTCACATCAATGCTTTCCAATGGGTGTCGTTTGGATTACTCGTAAAACGACTTAGTTTGTTGACCACACAAGCAATATCCGGACGTGTGCAGTTTGTGAGATACATCAAACTGCCTATTATCCGAGAATATTCTAATTGTGATATGGGTTCACCATGGTTCTTTGCTAAGTGTTGACTTAGATCCATAGGTGTTTTCACTGTAGAGAGATCGTTAGCATTGAATCTTTTCAATACTGACTCTACATAATGGGTTTGTGTTAAAACTATCCCATCGGATGTTCTGAGAATTTTAATTCCCAATATGACATCTGCTAGACCCATATCTTTCATATCGAAATTGATGGTCAACATTTTCTTAGTACTCATGATTGCATCATGATTACTTCCCATTATAAGCATGTCGTCTACGTATAGACAGACAATTACATAATTTTGAGGTGTGCTCTTGACATAAATGCATTTGTCACATTCATTTATTCTGAATTCGTTTGACAGCATTATTTTGTCAAATTTTTCGTGCCATTGTTTTGGCGCTTGTTTAAGTCCGTACAACGACTTAACAAGTCTACACACCTTTCCTTCATTTCCAGAAGCTACGAACCCCTCGGGTTGCTCCATGTAGATTTCTTCTTCCAACTCACCATTTAAGAACGCAGTTTTAACATCCATTTGATGTATTTCAAGGTCATATAGTGCTGCGATAGCTATCAGCACTCGTATGGACGTAATCCTTGTCACCGGTGAGTAGGTATCGAAGTAATCAAGACCTTCCTTTTGCTTGTACCCTTTGGCTACAAGTCTGGCCTTATACTTGTCAACCGATCCATCAGCTTTATACTTGCGTTTTAGTATCCACTTACAACCTAGTGGTTTAGCACCAGAAGGAAGGTCTACTAATTCCCAAGTATGGTTATTCATGATGGACTCGATTTCACTATTGACAGCTTCTTTCCATAATGGGGCGTCGGGACTAGAGAGAGCTTCGCTTAAAGTTCTTGGGTCCACTTCTGACATGAAGGTCATGAAATCTGGCCCGAACGATTTCTCAACTCTAGCCCGTTTGCTCCGACGTGGCTCTTCGCTTTGATCGTCAATAGTTCTTTTATGACAACTAAGTTCAGGAACGTCATTTCGTTAGGACTTCCGTTGTCATTATTTTGAATGTTTCCCTTCTTATTAGGGAATATGTTTTCAAAGAATATTGCATTCCGAGATTCTATGGTTGTACCCGCATGAATATCAGGAATGTCTGACTTATGAACTATGAAGCGATATGCACTACTGTTTTGAGCATATCCGACAAATATTGCATCGAACGTTTTAGGTCCGATCTTTACTTGCTTTGGCTTAGGTACTTCGACCTTTGCCAAGCACCCCCATACTTTCAAGTATTTGTATGAAGGCTCGCGGCCTTTCCATAGTTCATATGGCGTTTTATCAATTTTCTTGTGAGGGATTTTGTTGAGAATGTGATTTGCTGATAATATAGCTTCCCCCCATAAATTCTGGGGTAAACCTGAATTTATCAGCAAAGCATTCATCATTTCTTTTAGTGTCCGATTTTTACGTTCGGCAACACCATTCGATTGAGGTGAGTAAGGTGCCGTTGTTTGATGAATAATGCCAGATTCTGAACAGAATTCTTCAAACGGTGCACCATATTCTCCACCTCTATCGCTACGAATTATTTTAATTCGTTTTTCAAGTTGATTCTCAACTTCTGTTTTGTAGGTTCTGAAAGCTTCTAAGGTTTCGTCTTTACTCCTTAAAAGAAAGACATAACAGAACCTCGTGCAGTCATCGATAAAAGTGATGAAGTACTTCTTACCTCCTCTAGTTTGCACGAATTTTAAGTCACATAGATCACTATGTATTAATTCTAGAGGAGTCGTTGACCTTTCCACCGAATGAAAAGGTAGTCTCGTCATTTTAGCTTCCACGCACACTTCACATTTGTGTGTATCGTTAACATCGATGTTCGGTAATAAATTTAGTTTAACGAGACGTTTCAGCGTATTATTATTGACATGCCCAAGACGATCATGCCATAAATTGAAACACTCAACAACATAGCTGGAAGCTTTTATTTTATTACCATCAAAATCACGATGTACAGTCATTACAACCATTTTGAACAGATTTTGTTCCATATATCCCTTGCCTACGAAGACACCGTTCTTCGTTAGTACAAAGTTGTTGGACTGGAACACTAGTTTGAATCCAGCTTTGACAAGTGCCGATCCAGAAACTAAGTTCTTTCTGATGTCTGGAACATGGAGCACATCAATGAGAGTTAGCTCCTTCCCGGACGTCATTCTAAGAACTACTTTCCCGAGTCCAACGATCGGGGATGTCATGGAATTGCCCATATAGAGCTTTCTTCCACTTATCGGGGTATACTTGGAGAACAGCGCTTTGTCGGAACAGACGTGGCGGGTTGCTCCAGTATCGATCCACCACTGCCTCGGGTTGTCCACCAGGTTGGCTTCAAACACGACTGCAGTGAGATCCAAGGTACTGTCAGTGGAAGTTGCGACCTGGTTAGCAACATTCTTCGGACTCTTGGTTGTCTTCTTTGGGCATCTGCAGTCTTTAGACATGTGTCCATTTTTTCCACAGTTGTAGCAGGAGCCCTTGAACTTCTTGCCTTGAGCCTTCTGTTTGGTTTGCTTCGGCTTCTTGGCTTTTGGTTCTGCCAGGTTGGACATGTCTTCGATTGTCCGCTTCGTTCCTTTAGGGTTGGATAATTTTCGATTATCCTCCTCTATTCGCAGCTTCAAGATAAGGTCTTCAAGTCCCATCTCCTTCTGCTTGTGCTTTAGGTAATTCTTGAAATCTGTCCATGACGGAGGGAGCTTCTCGATTACCGCAACTACTTTAAACGACTCGTTCAATGGCATGCCTTCGGCGTCCAGATTATGCATTATCAGTTGCATATCTTGGACTTGAGACGTGACGCTCTTGGAATCCACCATTTTGAAATCCAAAAACCGGCCGACGATGAATTTCTTCAGTCCGGCGTTCTCGGTTTTGTACTTCTTCTCTAGTGATTCCCACAGAGATTTGGCCGTCTCGATCATGCAATATACGTTGTATAGCGCGTTGTCCAGCGCGTTCAGAACGTAATTGCGGCACAGGAAGTCACCATGAGACCACGCATCGCTAGCAGCGTTACTATCGGAATTGTCTTCCGTAGCGGCTGGCGGGTCTTCACGCAGAAACCGTACAAGGTTTAGCGTGGTTAAGTAGAACAACATCTTCTGCTGCCATCTTTTGAAGTCGGCTCCGTTGAATTTCTCCAGCTTCTCGGCGTGAGGGATGGCGGTTGGAACGTCGTTGATCCTCGTCATATCAGTTTGCTGATATCATTTTACGCTTGTTTGTAATTGTTGTCCGTCCTCGGTATTTGACATAGTCAGTTTGTGACTTGTCGGTACTTCCGGGAGGTTTCTGCCGGTAGGCAAACTGATTTGTACGTCGAGGCTAGTGTTCGACACTATCTCCGTAAAACGATATTGCTCCGCTACAGGTGCTCACGGATAGCAGCAATTCGTTCCCAAGATACAACGACGTCGTCTCGAAATAGTAGCACTCCAAATTTCGAGACCGGCGAACTTGATCGCAGGTTTTTCGAACTCTTTATGCAGAGGATGCTTGAATGCTATGCTTAGAAATGCAATTCTGAATGAGATGAATTTCCAAATGAGAAGGGATCTTTATATAGTTGGTGAAGAGGTAAGTAACCCTTAGTGAGGAGTGATATGGATCGTCCAGATCAAAAAGACATAACCCTTTGGAAAGGGTTTAATCTCATCCATCAGATCTGAAGAGTTATAAGTGCAAAGTGCGCCTACAAAGCGCCCATTGCGCGCGTGTGCGCATGGCGGGCGGCGGGCTCGCAGGTGCGAGCACCTGCTCGCCCATGGCTAGAAAGCTCCTGTGCTTGTTGTGTTAACTATATTAACACAGCAACACATATAAGGAAGCTTTGGCTTGCGCCGGTAAGCGATGTGGGACTAAAAACCTCATCCTTTCTTAATATGTATTTTGGATACAACCTTTCACCATTAATTTCTCATTCACCCATAATCGGTTTTGAGCAAATTAATAGTCTAAATTAATCTACGTGAAATGTAGATTTCGATTTTGAAGTCATATCAGACTTTCAACGATCGATGGCACCTTGATTTTGTATCGCAAAATCATATCCAACACATCCCTCATGCTAGAAGCAGGTGGATTTAAGATCTGTCTAAACAATCGCAATTTCACAATAATGAAAATAATACTCAATAATAGAGAAAATACTATGAGGTATACGAAGTCTAAGTGTTAGGATTTACCTAGGAGGCATATTTTGAAGTTAAAGGTTAAGATTTTGAGGGATTCAGCATGGAAGGCGCCTTCGTCGATGGAAAAGAACTATATTCGGCTGAAAAGAAAGGCACTTAGTTTCTATGTGAAACGTCATAGATTGTTTCTGAGACGCCTTCAGTGGTTTGGGCAGGATTTCTGCCACCTCTTTTGGGAGGGCTTGTGTCGAGGTGACTTAGTTCAATTTTTTTTAATTAAGGTAAAAATTAATTTAAGTTTAAGTTTTAAATTAAGGTAAAGATTAATTAGAGTTAAAATTTTAAATTAAGGTAAAAATTCATTAAAGTTAAAGTTTTAAGTTAAGGTAAAAATTAAAGTTGAAGTTTTTAATTTAAGATAAAAATCAATTAACGTTAAGTTTTTAAGTTAAGGTAAAAGTTAATTAACATTATGTTTTTACGTTAAGGTAAAAATTAAGGTTAAGGTTTTTAATAAATTAATCTTAAAGTTTTAATTTAGTAAAATTAACTAAAGTTAAAGTTATTGATTAAGGTAAAATTAATTAAAGTTAAAGTTTTAATTAATTAAAGTTGAAGTTTTGGTTTTAGTTGGGTGATTTAGTAATCAATCAAATCATATTTAGTTGTCGTTATTCATCTCACCGGTCTAAAGTTATCAATCAAGGTAGTCCTATAATTTTGTGAGATGAGTTAGTTTATTATTCAGGTTTTTTTATTAACTTTATTTGGATTACATATAGTTTTGGATCCTCAAACGAGTTTCTTTGGATAAGTTCTTAGGTTGTGGTGAGTCACCTCGACATCATTAGAGTAACCACATATATTAGTCAAAACTTTTCAATTATGTTGTACCCAGAAGACTTAGTACTAGTCCTTAATCTTTATTAAGTTTAGATTAGGCCTTGATTTATCTAGTCCTAGGCACTCTTATGAGTATGAGTCTGTTTGGAGGTGGCAACTTGTTTGGAGCTTCCCCTGAATCTTATATTAGGTGTTTTGAGTTAATATAGTGAATGTCCGTTTTTTGAACATAAAATTATTTTTGCCCTACTTACGTTGTTAGATAAGCTTTCGGGACCCACTCTTTCTTTTGGTTCTTTCATAGGTGGGCAAATGAGATGAAAGATCTGTTAGTTGATTTTGATTTGTATCCGATTCCGAATTTATTGCACTCTCCTTTTTGATTTCCAAGGATTAGGTCAAGTTTTTGGATCTTGTTATGAATGTTTTTGGATGCAAGAATTTAAGTTTTTGAACTTCACCTTTTAAGGTGGAATTTTCTTTTTCAAGTTTTTTTATTTCAAAAGATTTTTCAGCTTGACTTTGTTCAAGTGAGTTGTTGGTATTAATTTGCTCCTTAAGGTCTTGATTTTCCTTAAGGAGTAGGACAATCATAGTTTCAAATGTAGATAATTTCTTGTCCAAACATGATATAATCTTAAAGAATTTTGCATCAAGTAAATTGTGTATCTTAGTCGATCGTTCAGAGATGAGTGCGAACTCATGGCTTGACTCATATTCAGACTCTTCATCTTGATCAGAGACTTGGGTCCAGTTGCCATCAGCATGAGGTAGCTAGCATGCCTAGTGGGTTCTTCATCCGAGTCGTCCAAGGAGGTCTCGTCCTAGGTTGCTTGAAATTCCATCATCTTTCTTGTCTTCGTGGGTTAGTCTTTCTTCTTGTTTGGGCATTCGTGCTTAAAGTGTCATTTCTTGTTGCATCCGAAGCAGGTGATGTTGCTCTTGGGGTCATTTATTGCGGGCTAAATTACCTTCTGTTGGTTCATCTTAGTGATCTTATTCTTTCTGGTGAATATTGTAGGGATCTATAGGCAAAATTATTCAAAAATCGTAGCGGAAATAATAGATCCCACAAGCGATCCATGCGAAAGAAAACTCATACAAAGTTAATTTACAAATTCATATCATATAGGTATACCTTTGGCGCGTGCCCTTCGCTTATCCCGCTTGTCCGAGGTATGACGGATCTCTTGCACGTTCAAGTGTTTGTGCCTCTATGCATATCCACACGAACTTGATCTCTCAAGCATCAGAGAAGAATCGCCTTGAGGTGCTAGCCACAAGAGGAGATTCACAAAGCTAGAAGGAGAGGGAGAAGAGGGATTTTAGCCAAGAGAAGGAAGGGAAGGAAAAATAACAAGTTCATTATCCAAATGACAAGAAAAACTCTTTTATACTCATCCCATGAATATGAAGAGTTTTTGTCCCTTTAGCTTCCCTCCATTAATGCTAATAAAAACCTACTTAGAGCACATTTTCTCATATGGCTCTTCAACTTCTCTTCATCCAATGAAGAGAAACTTTTCATCTTCCTCTATTATTAATTTATTATATATTTTAATAAATTAATATTTCATTCAAATGTAGTTGAGTCTAATCTAAATGAGTCAAACTCAAATTAGATCTCAATCTCATAATCCAATTAAATTCACTTGAGTCTAACTCAATTAATCCAATTCAGATCAAATCTTAGTCAAATTAAGATCAATTAATCTCCGAAGCATCATGTCCTTAGTGTGTGACCCAATAGGTTCTCGTAACATTGACAATGTGTCTAAACCACTTTAGACACATAAGCAATGAGCGGCATCTAACAATGCATCATTGCTACCCAAGTGACAAGAAAGTCGAGATCCAACTTAACCTCCGTGACTATGACAATGTAAGACCTTGTCCTTCTATCCTCGATATCTAGATTGACCAATGAGGCATAGACCATGTCATCCTCGATCAATCTTTGTGTTTCTTGATCCCCGAGTAGACTCACTCAAACAAATGAGCTCAATATCTCATATTGACTCATTTGAGTATGGTCATGCGTTTTAGTAGTCCTACTCGATCAAGAGGCCCACAGATATCACTCCCGTCATATGGGAGAGATAGATCTCATCTACATCACTCACATTCCTCCATATAATTCGTTACATACCCAGTGATCGCCTTTATATGTTGATGTCGGAAGCACCAAAGTCAAACCTATGTTTTGATAATGGCAAAGGGTTCAAAAGTCCTAGGTACACTAGACATTAAGTCTTGGCCGCGGGCTGGGCAACTAAGTCCTGACGTAAGGTTGGACACTAAGACCTAGTGAGTGAAGCTGGGCACTAAGACTTGGTCGGGAACTGGGCACCGAAGACCTGGTGAGTGAAGCTAGGCAAAAGTCTAATCGGAGGAGCCTGTTGGCAAACAGGTAAATTCTCCCGAGAAGAGTAGGTGAGGACGTGTTCCCCATAGGAGGAAACATTAGGCATCAGTTCGACCTAGGATTCCATTTGGGAAGCTCAAAGTCAGAACCAAGATAGCTCAGGCTGTAATACATGATTTAATCTTATCATTTATATGCTTCTTGTGTTTTGGAACTAACCCTGATTTTAGGAATGAAGGAATGAAGGTTATTGCATTCAGGCGCCTCAATAGAGTGAGGCGCCTCACTGGGCTAGGCGCCTGTAGTGAGACAGGCGCCCCAGCCAAAGAGGGATTCCAGCCATTCGAAGCAAACTGCCATGCAAGCCTAGGACCAAGTCGTTGAGGCGCTTGTGTTAACACAGGCGCCCCAGTTAACTCAGGCGCCCAAGTTGAAGGGATAAGCACTGGCCAAGTCTACGGATTGAAGTTCTCACAGGGCAGGCCACGTGTCAAGCGCCCCCTTCAACACAGGCGCCCCTGTTAACACTATATAAAGGGGTTCATCCCCAAGGCTTCGAAATCAATTGCTTCCGACACTTTCGTTCAAGCGCTATGCTTCGACAAGCTCCGTACTCGCGACTTAAGCACCAACGACGACCTGTTGCTCCGAACTTCCAACTTCTCCGGTCGTCAGTAAAAGTTCAATTTTTTTAAGTGTTGTAATTCTTTTTAAATTCTATATTTATACTCAATTTGTAATCACTTTTACGAAAATATAGAATTGACCATCGTAAACAGTCAAGGACCGTGGGCCTTAGAGTAGGAGCCGACTACGACTCTGAACCAAGTAAAAACAAAAAGTGTTAGCAATTGTTTTTGCTTTTTTCGCTGTGCAATTACTCTCTTTATTTTCGAAAATTTAATGATCGATATTCACCCCCTCTATCGATTCAATCCGATCCCACATTATAGTCCACCCTATAACGGGTGATGTTTGAGGATACCAAAGTACATAACTCCTTATGTAGGGAGTCGTAATACCTTCAGGTCTAAGAACTATTCATACTAATAGTCACATGAGAAGGTTTATGACACTCATATGACAATCTATGAAACTTTCTTATGGCGGGTTAATTCAGTATACATTCTCTAATGTATATTCATGTGTCAACTTGATATCATATATCCATGACTTGTGAGCTTAAGTCATCAATTGACCTACATGCTAGTCTCCATGCATTAATAATATTCTTCAATATTAATGCTTGACTAGGAATGGTTTAGTGTAGTGTTCTCTACATCATCTCACTATCGATTCAACCAATCGATATGATGTAGATAAGAACCTACTACCTAAGGACATTATTATACTTAGTTGTTTGACATAAATATAAAGTATGTATAGTAACCAAATATGCCTTTATTAATGATAGAATATGATACAAAGGGTCCATAGTCAATCATCACATAATTGGCTCTAAGGCTCCTACTAACAAATATTTTTCTAACTGGGTTCACTAGATACTCTTCATCTTCTGAGTTTGAGTCTGACTCACTTTCAGACTCATCCTTGGTTTTGTTCCTTGACTTGGACTACTTTCAAGTACTTACAAACAAAGCTATACCATTCTCGACTAGTTTGACATTAGTCTACTCATGCAATTCTAATTCACAAAATAGTTCATCTAGCTTAAGTATAGAGAGATTTTTTGGAATTTTGTAGGCATCAATAATAAATACCCATAATGTATTCTGAGGGAATGCATTAAGCGCGTACCTTATCACATCCTTGTTCTATGGTTGGTGATTAATTAGATGCAGCCCATTCATTATGTCCTTGATCCGAGCGTGTAATTGACTTGTCATCTCTCCAAGCTGCATTTTTATATTAAATAATTTATTCAACAACAGTTCCCATTTTGTTACCTTTGCGTTACTGGTTCCTTCATACACTTGATCAGCTTGTCCAAAAGTTCTTTTGTACTTTGGACCGATTCGGTTTAGTTCTTCCTTGGTCAGTCCACACTGAAGAGTATTTAGGCTTTGAACTTTGCTTGCACCATTTTTTTCATCTCCATGTTCCACTTGTCTGGTTTTCATGGAAGATTTCTTCCTTCATCCATTGGAGGCGAGTATCTAGTCTGGATTGTGAACCACTGGTTCATGTCGGTCTTTAGATAGATCCCTATCCTCCTCTTTCAGTAGGAAAAGCCCTCCCTGTTGAACATCGAGGGATGGACATTGCTATAACCGTCACACTGGGCCATTTTGGTTATCTAGCACACAAGAAGTAAAAGAAATAAGGTCCCAAGACTAGGTCTTGGATTAGCAATGTGGGACTAGAGGAAAAATAGAAGAACGACTCAAGTGGTATTGCACCAGTTTCGAGTAAAAATCGAACAGTGAAAAATCTGTCAAAAAGAAGTAATTATGCCAACTTTAGATTTGTAGGAAAACTGAAAGCCAATAATGAAAAAAATCCCCCAACTCTTACGGTGGTTGCATCGATTCAGAGTGAATATGTCTCTGATACCACTTATATGATGGATGCACTATGGGATCGGTGTCGTCAATAGAGGGGGGTGAATATTGACTTTCGCTTTCTTCGAAATCTCATCGATTGATTGTTTAACTTTCTATCAGAGTCGTTAGTAGCACAGCGGAATAATAAAAAAGAAAGCAAACATAAGTACTTGGCGTGAGTCATTTATTTACTTGGTTCCTAACTCCTCAGGGTCAGTACGTCCAAGGCCTATGTACTTGGCGTGAGTCTACTAATGGTCTCCTTTTCAGAATTTTCGAAGGTGGAGAATAACCGTCTTACAGTTCAAGTACAATCATAAATAAGGAAAATGGAACTTTACAACTTATTAACAAGCAAACCGAATATGGAGAATATCTTGGCCAATTCTAGAAGTCCGAAGTGTCGTGCACTCTCTCCTGGAGCCTTCTTAGTCGCAGAGCTTCGCCTAAACACTTTAACTTCACAATGAATGAGTAGTAGGATAAAGAAATTGATGTTCTATAACCACGACTTGAACCCTTTTATACATGGGACACTCGGGCACCCGTGTCCCTATAGGGGCGCCCTCTAAGTGACCCTAATTTGATCAACTCAACACATGCATTGCAGGGGATAAAACCTATGGAAAAGGTTGAGGCACCCCTATGACCTTGAGGGCACCTAGGTCATGGCGGAGCCTGGGAGCCTTGGGGGAACCTGGGTAACTCGAGCGCCCCTATGGAAGATAAACAAACAATCCTAATCCTTAGTTATGTAATTCTACTTGACCTACTAGGCTTTGCTTAGAGTCAACTCTCCAAGACTTTACTATCTAAGGTCAACTCCTTAGGGTTTCCTAATGCCTAGCTTCACTCACTAGGACTTTACCTTGCTTGGCTTCACTCACCAAGACATTTACCCAGCTTCACTCACTAAGATTTTGTGCCCAACCTGTAGTCAGGTCTTCGTGCCCAGCTTCACTCACCAGGACTTCATCCACTTAACTTCACTCACTAGGACTTAGCTTCACTCACCAGGACTTAGCTTCACTCACCAGGATTTCGTGCTCGATACTTGACCATGACTTCGATGCCCAACCCTTGGCTAGGTCTTTGTGCCCAATTCCTCGAACCAGGACTTCGATGCCCAACCATCAGCTAGGTCTTCGCTCTCAATTCCCCGAATTAGGACTTCGTGCCCAGCTTCACACACCAGGTCTTCGGTGCCTTGACAATAACTTCTTTGCTAGTCATCTGATCCTGACTAGACTTCTCTCTGCCAAACATCAAGTCCTGTTTGGCTTAGTACTTAGTCTAACTAACTAGATCTAGGTTTAGTCACTCTGTCAAACATCGAAATAGTAGAGGTTGACTATTCTTGTCTTATGCTTTTTGCACCAATAATCTCTCGCTTTTTGATGTTTGACAATAATCTTAAGTTAGGCTTAGGTCTAAGGGTTTTAGGTCAATACTTGGGAGATACACAAGGTATCAGGTCAAAACTCGGGTAATACACAAGGTATCTAACTTAAGGTACTCTCTTCTCCTTTGACACACATCAAAAAAATAAGCCAAAAAAAATGTTAAGTATAAGATTTACACCAACAATGTGATTTTTGAAAATACTTAAAGTTTTTAATAAAAAGTGTGATTTTCAAAAACCTTTTTATGTAAAAAAAAACTAAGTTCATTTTTGTTTTGAAAATATTTTAGGGAAGCTAAGAAAAAAAAGTTAAGAAATAAAATAAATGTTTTGCTGATTTGGACTTCCCTAAATCTGACACAATCCTTGGAATCTTGTTGACCATAAGAAAATTTTCTATGTGTCTTACAGATTTTTCAATCAAAATAAAATATTTTTAATATGTATTTAATTTTCAAAATAATTTCTTAGTTTGGATTCCTCCTCAATCTGACATAATCTTAGAAATTTTGTTGACCACAAGAAAATTTTCTATGTGTCTTGATGATTTTTTAATCAAAATAAAATATTTTCAATATGTATTTAATTTTTAAAAATAATATCCTAGTTTGGATTCTTCCCTAATCTGACACAATCTTAAGAATCTTGTTAACCACAAGAAAATTTCCTATGTTTCTTCGAGATCTTCTAATCAAAATAAAATGTTTTTAATATGTATTTAATTCTCAAAAATAATTTCTTAGTTTGGATTTCTCCCCATCTCACAATCCTAGGAATCCTTGTTAACTACAAGAAAAACTTTCCAATGTGTCTTAGATATTTTTCCAAACTAAAATTTTTTTTAAAAAAAATTCAAAAATCATTTAGAATACTAAAAAATTTTTGAAAAATATTTTGGAAAATGAAACTATATTATTTTCAAAAATATCATATTTTTGAAGATTATGACAGTTCTTTTTAATTTGAACTCCCCCAAAGCTTGACACAGTCCTAAGAAGCTTGTTGACCATAAGATGATCTTCCTCTATGTTTTAGGGTTTAACTCAAATAAAAAGAATAATATAAAAAAATATAAGATTTTTAAAGTATGTTAGAGTCAATTTACAAAAATGAATTGTTCTTTTAATTAGGATTCCCCATAAGTCTGACACAATCTATGGAATCCTTGCAGATTATAAAAAAAAAATTTCTATGTATCTTTAGAGCTTATCCAAATCATAAGAGCAATTAGGGTATATTTTTCAAAAAAGATAAGTTTTAAAAAGAAATATTTTTGAAAGATATGATAATTTTTGAAAGAAAGGTTTTCCAAAAATAAATTTTTGAGCGAAAAAATATTTTTCAAAGACAAGATAATTTTTGAAAGAATAATAATTTAGAAAAACATAAAATTTACACGAAAGAAAAAATTGACTCCCCCTGAACCTGACACCTTCTAGCTACCCTTGTTAACTACAAAGAACTCTACTTAAGTGTCTTTAGGGACTTTAGTGTTGACCTAGAGGATTTTGTTAGGATGTATATTAAAAGCCTTGCTTTTATATAAGACATCTACATTTTGAAAGAGAATCACAAGATCACTGTTTGCATGTTTATATTAGTATGTGCATATCGTCTCATAGTTTACACTGTAGATAACATGGTGTGTGGTGTCGCACAGAAGATCATGTTATCAGTTCCTTATATAGTATAAGTAGAGACTCACAACTGAGATGGATTTGGACAAACCATCGGGATGGTTGTAGTGTAATTTGGTGTTGGTTTATCTTGACCATAGAATTACACTAGTACACTTTGTGCATATTAAGCAGGACCGACATAGAGGTGATTCAATTTATACTGACTTGATAATTGAATTAGACCTCAGTTTATTATGGAGTATATGCTCTAAATCCCGATATAATAACGAGCACATGTATTTAGTATTTTATTTCTTTGATTTACCAATGGACAAGATTTATTCTGTTAAATCGATAGGCATGGTAAGTTGGGAAATAATATTATATACATGGTGTGCCATTGATTATTGATGTAATCCGTGTCCTGGTGAGTCGGGATGATGATGCCCCCTTGATGAGCTCATAAGGTTCATCATGTTAAACCCTACAGGTGGATTTGATCCAACATGATGATAAGGATGAGTGGTACTAGTCAAGGAGTTAGAAGTTGATTAATTAAAATTATCAGTAATTTAAATTAATCGACGGACATTCGATATCTTAAACACGGGGAGAAATTGTACTCATAATAGGTGGAGCCCATATGAAAATATGGTGGTTGGTGAGGAAGTTCAATGGAGATCCTTTAGTGGAATGGATCTTCATTAATGGATCAGATTTAGATCCATTAGCGGGCCAAGACCCAACTCCTCCTCATGGTCCCTATTGTAGCCTTATAAATACCCCGTGATGTCATGAAACCAACGTATCCAATTAACCTAGAAAAGCCTCTCTCTATTCTCTCCTCTCATCCTCTCTCTCCTAGGGTTCCTAGTGGCTGGAGCCTAAGGGAAGCAAGAGGTGGCGCAAGGGATTAGGGAAGGAAGAAGACTTGTTCTTTCTTCCTCTTCCCTTCATCCTCTTTTCCTCTTCTTCCCTAGAAGACACGGCGGCAAGGATGGAGAGGAGGTGGAGCTCGCCGACGGTGCAATTTGTGTTGCTCGGCGCCAGCGGCAGTTGAGGAGGAGAAAGTTTGTGGTTAGGGATCTTCTTCATCTCCTTTCTCTCTTCTTCCCTTTGGCTAGCGTTTCCATGAAGATGGAATTGGGGTTGACGGTGCAAGGTAGAAGAAGAGAGGTCGTCGGGGGTCCACTTCTTGGTGAGGTGTTGGCCGGCGCAAGGGAGTAACGGAAGAAGAGCCTAGGGTTAATATCTTCTTTCTTTCTTCACTTCTTCTTCTTGTTCTCCATCTTCTCTTGGTGGATACCCAAGCAAGAGAAGGTGGTGTTCATCTCTTGGTGGTCGGCGGTGACTTCCTTGGAGGTTAGGGTCCGGTGGGTACAAGAGAGGAAGAAGAAGAAGACACCTTATCTCTTCCCTAGGGTTTCGGCCAAGCTAGGGTGGAGAAGAAAGTGCCTTGGTGACTACGGTTCTTGGTAGATCGTCGCCCACACGACGTCCAAGAGTGGAGGGTCATACAATAGAAGATCGCGAGGTAAAAGGAAAGGTATATCCTTCTCTTTGCTCCTTGTTTTCTATCATTTCATGTGGTTAATTAATTATCAATGCTTGTTAATTATTTGTTAATTAATTATGTTGGATCCCGATGATAAACACAAAAACTGGAGATCCGCTCGTCGTCTATTCCACGGTTAATCGGTTAGACGAGATTGATCGCTAGAACAACTTGGTTGTTCAAGCGATCGCTCGAATCGGTTGGCACGACGACAAGATGGTCGTTTGGGAAATAGGTCTCTATTCGGATTAAAAATTTTAATCCATGGGCATGGAGAGGTTTCCCATGAGCGACCTGGTATTCGCTTAGGAAACTCGCAACCAACAAATATGTGTTTAGGTGTTGGTCTAATAATTTTCAAAATGTTATATTAATTTTTGAAAGCTATTTATAAGTACACACCGTCATACATGAAATTTATTAAAACATTATTATAATTAAAACATTATTTTGAAAATAAATTTTTAAGAAAATATTCTGAGGATTTTTGAAAATATTTATCAAATAATTAGTCTTTATCATCTCACCTATTCTAAATGTCGTAGTACAAATAAGCATGATAGTTTTATGGGTGTTATGAGATGCTTGATTAATTTTTCTCAATTTATTTGTGTTGATTGTTTGACCTTGAGTTATATTCAAGTTTAACAAGTAGTACCTTAAAAGTAAATTTCAATAATTGGCTTCCAGGTCTTGGCAGGGCACAAGGGCCTTCTTGAGTATTGGAACAATGACCCTTTCCCTAACAAGCCTTTTGAAGAAATGATACTTTTGTTTACTCTTTGAGAAACTCTGGTCTAATTAGTCTAGGATAACGCGAGGTAGTTGTAGGATCGGTGCCGTCGATAGAGGAGGGGGTGAATATCGACTTGAAAAATTTCTTCGGAAAACTCGCCTTCGTTCGTTCTAGTCAAAGAGTTAGTGCGCAGCAGAAAATAATAAAACAAAAGAAAGACAACATAAAAGACAAGCGGGTTTTTACTTGGTTCCCAACCCCCTAGGGTCAGTACGTCCAAGGCCTAAGCACACAATCGTGAGTCCACTAATGGTTTTCTTTCCAAACTTTCCGAAGGCAGAGAAACTCATCTTACAATTCAAGTTTACAACCAAAGAATAATTAAATTAAGTGCTTAAAATAAAAGCAAACCAAAAAGAAAGTCGAAGGTCCGGCCAATCCAGAAGTCCGAAGTGCGACGCACTTCCTCCTAGAGTCTCCTTGGTCGCAAAGCTTCATCTCTAGCACTTTTTCTTTGCTCAGAATGCTTAGAATGATGTTGCAAGTGTTGTGTTGAGTTGAGGGGTCGAAACCCCTTTTATAGTATCATCCAGGGCGCCCTAGAGGTGGTCAAATCTGATCTGCAATCGTGAACTTCACGCAGGGATAAAACCAGTCTATCCAGGGTGCTTGGGACCATCCAGGGCACTTGGATGGTCTTGAGGGTGCCTAAAGCATGGGGGCACCCTGGATGCTTCTCCTAGGTGTCATTTCCTCTGTGTTTGCTCTTTTATCTTGCCTCCAACTCTTGGTACCTACAAGACAATCAACACAAGACAAATATACAGATAATCTTAGCCTTAATGATTGGTTCTGACTTTAGATTTCACCCGAAATCCTACGTTGAACCGACACCTAATGTTCCCTCTTCCGGGGAACGCGTTCTCGCATACTCCTCTCAGGAGAAGTTACTTTTGCCAACCGGGACCTCCGGTTGGACTTTTACTTAGCCTCCGAGACTCCCAGATTTCGAGACGTCCGAACCTCGACCCATCTCTACTTCTGTCCTTAGTCATCGCTCAGCTAAGTTGCTCGATCCCTCAGCTCAAGACTTCATTCCCAAACCCTAGGTCTAGGACTTCAGTGCCCAACCCTTGGCCAGGACTTAGTGCCCAATTCCTCGAACCAGGTCTTCGTGCCCAACCCTCGGTCAGGTCGTAGGTGCCTAGCCCTCGGCCAGGACTTAGTGTCCAATTCCTCGAACCAGGACTTCATGCCCAACCCTCGGTCAGGTCTTAGGTGCCCAGCTATCGGCCAGGACTTAGTGCCCAATTCCACGAACCAGGACTTCGTGCCTAGGTTAACTAGGACTTTCCTTCTCATTGATAAAGATTTATTTTTCTAGTCATATTAATCCTGACTAGACTTCTCTTCTGCCAAACATCAAGTCATGTTTGGCTCACTCCTTGGTCTGATTGATCAACCCTGGGTTTTCTACTAAACATCAGATCCTGTTTAGCTAACCCTTGTTCTAACTGATCAAACCTCAGTATATTAACCAGATTAAATCTAGGTTTGATCATCCTGCCAAATATCAGGTCCTGTTTGGCTAACCCTTGGTCACCTTAACCAACCCTGGGTTCTGGTTGACTCTGCCAAACATCAGATCATGTTTGGCTAAACCTTTGTCAACCTGATCAATCCTGGGTTAACCCTACCAAACATAAGGTCCTGTTTGGTTTAACCCTTGATCACTTTGACTAACCCTTACCTTGTCTAACACATATTGTTACTAACTTAAGTATATTGTTAAACATCGAAACACTTACAGGAAGACATCATTGATGTATCTTGCATCAATTATAGTTAATTCTAATTCATCTAACTTAAGTATATTGTCAATAATTCTAATTCATCTATTAATTCTTTTGATTTTCAGTTTTCAATTATAGTTAATATTTCTATTTTATTTGTTTCCTTGTAAGATTTTTTAATTAACGTTTCATGTTGGATTAATTCAGATATATATATTTTTAGAATTATCTTCATCTTCAGAATTATCTTCACAATTATTTTACAAATTTACATAATTTTCTTCCGGATTATTAAGATTACCTCCAGGATAATTAGGATTATCTTTAGGATTATTAATTAGAGTTTTAGAATTATCATTAAGATTATTAGGATTATCTTCAAGATTATTAATTAAAGTTTCATCATTACCTCTAGGATTATTATGATTATCTTCAAGATTATTAATTAAAAGTTCATCATCAGAATTATCTGTAAAGATATTAATTGAAGTTTTATTTTGAGCTCCTCAGTTCCAAACTGAGGTACCTCGGATCCCAATGGAGGTGCCTCGGATGCTGAAACTCTATCCTTGACCCTTATTGATGGGCCCACAACAGGTGTCATGGATGAGCCTCAAATTTAGATATTTATAACTGAAAATCCTTGGCTAACAAAGTTAAAAGGTAGTAGAGGGGCCTCAGGTCGTGTTTTTCCAAGGACTAGTTTAGGATGTTTGATTCAAGCTTGGATTTGTCGTTTGATGTTGTTTTTGGGTTTTCAAATAAGATTGGGGGTTTTTTTTGCAACAAGAATGAAATAGCAGTAACAAAATGAACTTAGCTAAGTAAGGTACGACGTAAGAAATTCAAGAATCACACTTAACCTATTCAAAGCTAAGTCAAGAAAACTAAAAAAAATGATGAACCAGGCAGCAGACAAATTGAAACTGGGGTGACCGACCCGACCCCACGGAAGTTTCCCACTGGTCACCAGGGTAAATCGGAAAGCGCTCGCAGTGGCCAGTCTAGAAGCCCAGCGTCCCAGGGTTCGCGACCCATTTGGAGGAAAAATTCCTACAAAATGTGCCGTAGCTGGGGATCGAACCGTGAATGCCTGGGTTAACAACTAGTGACCTTACCGCTGCACCATAGCCCCGGGGGCTAAGTCAAGAAAACTAGCTTAACACTAATTGAGAATTGAGCTATTCAATTGGATATTATGAAACCAAAAACTCAAGAACTGATAAAACAGCAAAAGAACTTGAAATATTAAGCTAAATTGCAGAAGTTAAAGTTGGAACAAATATTACTACGGAAATAGAATTTTAAAGAAGCAATGCGCTGCTTGATCGGTCGACAGACCGATCAGATGCACTCCTGATTGGTCGACAGACCAATCAGGTGATGTCTAGATCGGTCACAAGACTGATCGGTGTCTGAATGTTCGCTAATACACAATGGAACAGAGACATAAATGAATTCAAACTCAAAATCTAAACTACAGATTAAGTCCTTCACCAGATTCCCTTCTTGTTGTGACACAAGAATCAACCTAAGAACCCCCTAGCTCGAAATCGGCAAGTTCCAACTCCAGCGATCGATTTGCGTTGGTTGAGGTGAGGCTGAACTCTTCTTCTGATCGGACTCCTTCTTGATGAATCGGGTTATGCTCGTGGCTCAGAAACTCCTCAGATCTATTCAGAAAACCCCTCTGAAATAATCTGTTAGCTCTGATTGATGAGGGTGCTCATGCAGGAGTGGATCTAATGAAGCAAACTCTGGCGAGACCCTCACCGGAGCTTGGCAATGACAGGATTGACGCAAACTTCTCAGAAGTGGATCCTTCGACTTAAAATCTGGAAATTCCTTCAATCTGTAGTGGCCGCGCGATGAAACGGAGAAGAAACGAAGAAGAAAACGCGAAGAACAGCTGCGACACGCGACGACGCCGAATTCTAAGGGATTTTTGTTTAAATAATTAGCAATGGACGACAGAGATCGTCCTGGCTTAATCCAACGGTCGGATCTTCTTTGATTGAACCCTAAACTCCCAGATCTCAATCTGACGGTCAGATCTACCTCTTCTCAGCTGGGATCACTCGGATCTACCATGGATGGCTCAGATCTCCTTGCCTTTTGAATGGACAACCCACAGTCTTCCAATGCTTGATCGTCTTCATCTGAATCTGATTCTGGCTCAAACTTGACCAAATTTGACCTAGGTCCATGATCCTTCAGCCTACAAAAGTCAGATTCAACTTAGATATCAAAACATCTCAAAATTGCAAAGATTTGCAATAAAACCCAAAATAGAATTAATCCATGGAACCTAGTGTAAATTCAAGATTAAGCATGTAAAATATGGATCAAACATGGATTTTAGAGCCTAAATTAAGTAACAAAATGGTAACTATCAACTCCCCCACACTTAAACTTGAGCGTCTCGCGCAAGCTAACTAAACATGTATCCTCTAGATTATTCTCAATCATAGTTAGAAGTAGTTGAAAAGAAATTACCTAGGATTGTCAATTCTCAAAAATCTAAGCTCAATGGATTAGTATATTGTCCTTAAATCAACAACTTAGCATATTTCATCCTTCATGACTCTTTGAGATGAACTAAACACACAAAGTCTATCATGGGAGTATTTAGTGGCTCTCTTCCTAAATCCTACATTTTTGGTGAAGTGGAGCTCACTCAAACACAACATGTTTCTTGCACTTCCATAAGCTTGCTTATTATCTACTCTCCACCATCATTCTTGACTTGGATCCACATCTACAAAAGTTTATTAGAACATGTTAAAGGAATATGAAATGACAAGAATGAAATAAAGGTTTAGAAAATGGAGAAGTTAAGGATGTGGAAGACTTGGATGCTTAAGAATATTTCTAATGCACTTTGCCCTCTTGTATAGTCCTCTTAATGAAATCTCAGCTAAAGTGGGTAGGTATCAGCTGATTTGGATGAGGAATATTACTGAATTCTGTATTCTATGTTGTGCCAACTCCACTGATCGGTCACTGGACCGATCAGTCACTACCTGATTGGTCACTGGAACGGACTAGAATACTTCTGATCGAACTGGACATCACCTGATCGGATTGGCTGCTCCCTGATCGGTCACGGGACCGATCAGAGTTTGATCAGTAGCCAAAAATTGTTTCTGAATCTGAAACTGATTTCTGCCTTGTTTCTTTCTTTCAATCCCATATCTCAAATCCAACTAGCTTCTTATTCACGACTTCAAGTTCAGAAATCTATCCATCTTTTGACACTTCATGTTCATTCTTTCTTTCTCTTTTTTTTTCTCTTCTTCTTTTCTTTTCTATTTCCTGTTTTCTGTTGTTTTTTTTCAGCTGCTTTCACAACAACTTATCTTCTCAGTTCCATTCTTTTCTTTTTTTTTCTTTTCATTCACTTCCTTACATGGCTAGCTAATTTCTAGCAAGTTGTCGCAGCTCAAACTCTGCTCTAAGTTGAGTTCAGCAGCTCACAATTTCCAATCTTCGGCTTGAATTGAAACAACGGCTCAAAATCTGAGCTTCAGATTTTTTTCAACTTCAATTTTTGTAGCTCCTCCCTTCACTGATCAATAGCTTGTAACCCAAACTTGATACAAAACTCCTTCAAGTTGACACACTTTCTTGTAGATTACCAATGCTTGATTGTCCTCAAATTTGATAGAATGCGTGCATCCTCCCCCACACTTAAATTTTTGTCCGTCTCGGGCAAAGTAACATCAAGAACCATCCCAAATAACCAAGTCCATGGGGAAATATAGTTATGAGCAGAAAAAACAGGGAAAGGAAAGAGAATAAATCGTGTATCAACAAGGATTATTGCAAAAACCGATACGAAAAGGGAAGACAAAGTGATTAACCTCTATAAATGTGGTTCAATCATAGAAATATGATTTTGAAAGAACCTAAGCAAGTTCTAGAGTACAATAACATGTGTGTATCACAAAAATTAGGCCAAATCCTCACTAGGTAGAAATAATTCATCTCAAGTCATCAATCTAGAATCCATAACTAAGTAGTACTCAAGCATCCAAGAATTTTCATCCATTAGCTCAAATCCTAAGTTTTAACAACCAAATTTAATTTACTTTCAAGAAACTCTAAAATGATATAGAGAAAACCTAGAGGGATACATTTATTTCTACTCATTGAGATAAGATGCCAAAAGAAATAACATGGTATCTACAATGACTATTTATTCAATCTACCCTACCTAAGCATTTATTATCAACAACTCACTTTAATAAGAAAGATTTACTTCTAGAAAATATGAAAATGATATATACAATGAAATTAAAGTGCAAGAAAAATAAACTCCCCTTAAGTTGGGTAGATAGCGTCTTTGATGTTCAATCCATCCACCTCTAGCTCCTTTAATTCTTCAAAGTATTTCTTGAGCCGGTGGCCATTGACTTTCCAAACAAAATCATTAGCTTCATCCTAATTTCAACAACACCATAAGGAAAAACGTTAGTTACAAAAAATGGACCTTCCCATCTCGACCACAACTTACCTTTAATCAACTTGAGACTTGATTTGTACAATAAAACCTTGTCGCCAATTTAGAATTCTTTCTTTAATATGTGCTTATCATGAAAAATCTTAGTCTTTTCCTTGTAAATCCTTGAGTTCTCAAATGCTTCTAGTCTAATCTCCTCAAGTTCTTGGAGTTGATGCTTCCTTTCTTCTCCCACCTTAGTAGCATCGAAGTTGCAAGCCTTCACCGCCCGATATGCTTTATGCTCTATCTCCACGGGTAGATGACAAGCTTTTCCATATACTAATCGGTAGGGAGACATTCCAATGGGGGTCTTGTATGCCGTCCGATAGGCCCATAGTGCATCATCAAGCCTCTTGCTCCAATCTTTCCTATTATGCCCAACGGTTTTTTTCAAAATTGATTTGATCTCTCTATTAGAAATTTTGGCCTGTCCATTTGTTTGGGGATGGTAGGAGGTAAAAACTTTGTGCACAACCCCATACTTGCCAAGTAGAGTCTTCATGTGTTTGTTGCAAAAATGAGATCCTTTGTCACTTATGATAGCCCTTGGAATTCCAAACCCGCAAAAGATATGTGACCTGACAAAACTAACAACAACACAAGAATCATCAGTCTTGGAGGGAATGGCCTCCACCCATTTAGAAACATAATCTACAGCATGCAAAATATACAAGTATCCACAAGATGCAGGAAAAGGTCCCATAAAATCTATTCCCCACACATTAAAAATCTCACAGAAAAGCATAGTGTGTTGGGGCATCTCATTTCTAGTTCATATGTTCCCAGTTCTCTGACATCTATCACAATTCTTATAAAACAAATATGCATCATGAAATAAGGTGGGCCAATATAAACCACACTCTAAAACCTTCCTAGCTGTTCTTTGGGGTCCAAAATGCCCCCCACAGGCTGATGAATGGCAAAATGCAAGGACTGAAGAAAACTCATGGTCGGGTATGCACCTTCTAATTATTTGATCATTACAAAACTTCCATAAATAAGGATCATCCCACACGTAGAATTTAGCATCACTTTTAAGTTTATCTTTTTGAGCCTTAGAATATTGTGTAGGAAAAACATGTGCTACTAGAAAGTTAACAAGGTCTGCATACCATGGCGACTCACCATGTATCACAAGAAGGTACTCATCTCTAAAGTCATCGTCAATAGTGGTAGAGGGTCCATCTCTCTCAATTCTGCTCAAGTGGTCTGCAACTAGGTTCTCTTTGCCACTCCTATCACGGATTTCCAAGTCAAACTCTTGGAGTAGAAGCATCCATCTGATTAGTCTAGGCTTAGCATCAGGCTTTTTCAACAGGTACTTCAGAGCTGCATGATCAGAAAAAATAATAACATGTGAGCACAACAAATAAGATCTAAATCGATCTAAAGCAAAAACAATAGCAAGAAGCTCTTTTTTCAGTGGTGGTGTAGTTGGCTTGTGCAGTATCTAGGGTCTTGGAAGCATAACAGATAACATGAGGTGCTCCATCCACCCTCTGAGCAAGAACAACTCCTACTGCAAAATTAGATGCATCACACATTAGTTCAAAAGGTAAATTCCAGTCAAGGGGTCTAATGATAGGAGCTGAGGTATGAGCCTCCCTTAATTTTTGAAAAGCTGCTTTACATCTGTCATCAAAATAAAATTCCACATCTTTTTGCAACAATCTAGTCATGGGCCGAGCAATCTCGCTGAAGTCTCTAATGAATCTCCTGTAGAATCCTGCGTGACCAAGAAAAGCTCGAACATCACGTACGCATACGGGGTAAGATAAAGAAGATATGACACTAATTTTTGCATGATCTACGTCAATACCTCTCCTAGAGACTATGTGACCTAAGACAATACCATGCTCTACCATAAAATGGCATTTTTCAAAATTAAGAACAAGATTGGTTTCAATGCATCTTTGCAAAACCCTAGCCAAATATTTAAGCATGAATCAAATGACGTGCCAAAAACAGAAAAGTCATCCATGAAAATCTCCATACAATGCTCTAATAACTCACCAAATATACTTACCATGCACCGCTGGAAAGTCCCAGGAGCGTTGCAGAGTCCGAATGGCATCCGTCTGTAAGCAAATGTGCCAAAAGGACAAGTGAAGGTGGTCTTCTCTTGATCCTCTAGGTCTATGCAAATCTGGAAATATCCTGAGTACCCATCCAAGAAGCAATAATGGGACTTCCCTGCCAACCTCTCAAGCATCTGATCAATAAAAGGCAAAGGGAAGTGATCTTTCCTCGTGACATTGTTTAGCTTCCTATAGTCAATACATACTCTCCATGAATTTTTAACTCTGGTGGGCACTAACTCATTGCTTCCATTTTCCACCACTGTTACTCCTAATTTCTTAGGCACCACATGGATGGGACTAACCCACTGACTGTCTGAAATAGGGTATATGATACCGGCCTGTAATAGTCGAGTCACCTCTTTCTTTACCACATCCAAAATTAGTGGATTGAGTCTTCTTTGTGGCTGCCTAACTAGCTTGACATTATCTTCCAAAAATATCCTGTGCATGCAAATAGCTGGGCTAATACCTGGTATATCCGCTAAAGTCCACCCAATGGCTTTCTTGTGCTGCCTCAGGACTTGCAATAATTTTTCTTCTTGCTCTGAATCTAATTGTTGGGAAATAATGACAGGAAAATTTTGCTCCTCTCCTAGATAAGCATATTTCAAATGATCAGGTAGTGGCTTGAGTTCAATCTGGGCTTGCTCAGTAGGTATGGGTGATCCTTGGGGCTCAGTGCAATCCCCTACACTCTCACACCTGTACTCTGAATCCTCTAAAATATTAATAGAAGTAGGTGATCCTTGGGGCTCTGTGCAATCCCATACACCTATAAAATCCTCTCCAGCTAAAAGTAAATCTGAAACAACCTCCAAGTCTTCCTCCTCAACAAAAAGTGTCTCCTCAGCCTCCTCTGAACTGACATCTCCTCTAGAAATAACAAGTGGAGCACCCTCAGCAACTGATTCTGTATCAACCAACCCATCAAGAATATCGATGCTCATAATAGAGTGATCCTCTCTAGGGTGTTTCATGGCATCGAAAATACTGAATTGGACTACTGTGTCTCCTATTTCCATAGACAGTGTGTCAGCATAAACATCTATCTTTCTCCTCGCAGTCTTCAAAAACGGCTTCCCTAAAATGAGTGAAGATCTGTGTGCTAGGTAGTCCCCTTCCATGTCCAAAATGTAGAAGTCCGCAGGAAAAATCAGCTCCTTCACCTTTACTAACACATCTTCGATTATACCTGCTGGGTGGGTCTGACTCCTATCTGCCAACTGAATCACTACTCCTGTAGGTTGTAGAGGACCAATACCAAGCATCTGGAAGACTAATATGGGCATCACATTAATTGAAGCTCCTAAGTCCAACATGGCATCATGAAACATAGTCCTCCCTATCTCACAAGACACAGTGAAAACCCCTGGATCTTCACACTACTGAGGGATGGAATGGATAAGTGCTGAAACATTTTTCCCTAAGCTGACCAACTCATTCTCCTTCAGTTTCTTCTTGTGAACACATAAGTCTTTGAGAAATTTAGCATACTTAGGAATCTGTTTAATCATGGTCAACAAGGGTACATTAATCTCCACCTTACTGAACAACTTAACAAGCTCATTGTATTCCTTAGCCTTCTTCTCCTCCACTTGCTTTTTGGCTTGAGTTTTGCACTATGGAAAGGGAAAAGGAACCCTTAATTCCTCCTCTTGAGCCGAAACTTGTGGAGCTGAATTCTGAGCTAAAACTTCAACTGAAGTAGCTGTTGTAAGCCCACTTTTGCCACTAATTTCTCCTTCATTTCCCACCAAAATCACAGGATTACTTAAGGAAGGAGTTAGGATTGAACTAGGATTGAAACCAACTGATTTTAAAGTCTTTTCAGGGTTGTTTGGGGCTGAAAATATAGGTGTTGTTCGGTTTTCAGAAAAATCAGCCCTTGGATCATTTGAAGTTGAAGCAACCTTCCCACTCCTCAAAGTGATGGCACTAACATTTCCCTTTGGATTGGGAGTAGCTTGAGAAGGTAGTTGACTTAATCCTTGTACTTGCATTTGGTTCATCCCCTAGCCAATTGTCCAATTTGTCTCTCAATGTTTTGTAAGGTGGGATCATTTTTTTGTTGGCCTTGTTGTTGTAAGAGTTGTTGTAACATCTCCTCTAGCCTTTGTTGTTGAGCATTCACCCCACTAGAGCCTCCATAGCCTCCTTGGTTAGCATGAGTCTTTAGTTGGCCTTGAAATGTAGAAGTAGGCTGCTGAAATTGTTGAACTTGCTGTGAACCTTGAAAGTAGGGTTGTTGGGGCTGATTATAGGGTTGAAATGGCTGTGAAAATTGCTGAAAATTAGGCTGGAAACTTGGTTGAAATTGTTGAGAATTGTAGCTCTGAAAATTTTGAGTTTGAGGTTGAAATTGTTGTGGTGAGGGCTGAAACTGAGTGGGATGGAAATTCTGATTTGAGGGCTGAAAATTTTGATTGAATGGCTGAAAATCTTGCTGTGAAAACTGACAACCTTGCTGATAATTCAGATTACCTTGGAACCCTTGCTGATTTCCTTGAAAAGGTGGCTGATTTCCTTGAAAGGGTTGCTGAAATTGCTGAATTGGTTGTTGAAAACTCTGAAATTGTGGCTGCCCTTGCTGATTTTGCTGGAAATTCAGTTGAGGCTGCTGAAATGGTTGTTGTGATGGGTTTTGTTGATAAAAAGAATTATCATACTTCAGATTTGGATAATCCCTCCAACCCGGATTGTAAGTAGATGAGTAGGGGTTATTCTTGGCTTGAAACTGTCCTCTTGTCAATGCCGCTAGTGTTTCATCTTGTTGGAGGTTAGGGCATAAATCCGAATTGTGTTCTTGGCTTGAGCAAATACTACACAACCTCATCACTTGGCTTGAAGGTGGAGGTACTGAAAAATTCTGATTTTGGCTCACATTGCTTAAAGTCATTTGTTTCACCAGGGAAGTAAGCTCCATTAAAGAATTCTTGATTTCCTTTTACTCATTAGATATCATCTGAACCTCATTTACTCCTCTGGTTGACAAAGCTCTACTCCCAAACTGTTGTGAATTTTCTGCCATGTTTGAAATTAATTCCCTAGCTTGATCCGGTGTTTTGTTTACTAGGGCTCCTCCAGCTGCAGCGTCAATCATAATCCTATCCATCTGGAGTAGACCCTCGTAGAAGTACTGAATGAGGAGCTGCTCACTGATCTGGTGCTATGGGCAACTAGAGCAAAGCTTGTTAATTCTCTCCCAATAATCATAAAGAGTCTCTCTCACTACTTGCTGTATGCCACAGATACTCTTCCTGATGATAGCTGTTCTGGAGGCTGGGAAGTACTTCTCTAGAAATGCCTTCTTCATGGAAATCCAGCTAGAAACATGCCCAGTAGGCAGATAATAGAACCAATCCTTAGCTGCTCCAGTCAGGGAAAATGGAAATGCCCTCAGCTTGATATCCTCTTCAGAAATTCCCTGAGGCTTCATGGTGGAGCAGACTACATGAAATTCGTGCAGATGTCTGTTTGGATCTTCCCCAGATAGTCCTTGAAATTTAGGCAATAAGTGGATAAGTCCTGATCTCAACTCAAAGTCACCAGTAAGCTCTGGGTAAGCAATGCTTGAGTACCGGAAGGCATCATCAGGTGCTGCAAGTTCTTTCATGATTTTCTGGTGGTCTGCCATAATAGTGCCTGAATGAGTAGAAATGGGTTGGGTAGGAATAATATCAATAGCCTCTGAAATCCTGCCTTGGTTCCTCCTTGCTCTGAAAGTCCTCTCAATTTCAGGGTCAAGTTCCTCAAGATCACCACCTGCAGACCTGATCATAAAACAAACACAAATCGCAGCAAATGTATATGGAAAAAATGAAACAAGTAAAATAGATCACAAAATAAGGCAATAAGCACACAAGCTAAAATCAAACAAACTCAACTAGTTTATTCCCCGGCAACGGTGCCAAAAATTTGATGGGCCCACAACAGGTGTCATGGATGAGCCTCAAATTTAGATATTTATAACTGAAAACCCTTGGCTAACAAAGTTAAAAGGTAGTAGAGTGGCCTCAGGTCATGTTTTTCCAAGGACTAGTTTAGGATGTTTGATTCAAGCTTGGATTTGTCGTTTGATGTTGTTTTTGGGTTTTCAAATAAGATTGGGAGTTTGTTTTGCAACAAGAATGAAATAGCAGTAACAAAATGAACTTAGCTAAGTAAGGTACGACGTAAGAAATTCAAGAATCGCACTTAACCTATTCAAAGCTAAGTCAAGGAAACTAGCTTAACACTAATTGAGAATTGAGCTATTCAATTGGATATTATGAAACCAAAAACTCAAGAACTGATAAAACAGCAAAAGAACTTGAAATATTAAGCTAAATTGTAGAAGTTAAAGTTGGAACAAATATTACTACGGAAATAGAATTTTAAAGAAGCAATGCGCTGCTTGATCGGTCGACAGACCGATCAGATGCACTCCTGATTGGTCGACAGACCAATCAGGTGATGTCTAGATCGGTCACAAGACTGATCGGTGTCTGAATGTTCGCTAATACACAATGGAACAAAGACAGAAATGAATTCAAACTCAAAATCTAAACTACAGATTAAGTCCTTCACCAGATTCCCTTCTTGTTGTGACACAAGAATCAACCTAAGAACCCCCTAGCTCGAAATCGGCAAGTTCCAACTCCAGCGATCGATTTGCGTTGGTTGAGGCGAGACTGAACTCTTCTTCTGATCGGACTCCTTCTTGATGAATTGGGATATGCTCGTGGCTCAGAAACTCCTCAGATCTATTCAGAAACCCCTCTGAAATAATCTGTTAGCTCTGATTGATGAAGGTGCTCAAGCGGGAGTGGATCTGATGAAGCAAATGTTGGTGCAGGAAGCACCATATCGAACCTTATTTTGATATTGGCAAAGGATTCAAAGTTAAGTGTTATTTGTTATCTAATATGCTCATTAAGTGTGCAGGAAACAAAGTCCTAGCGAAGGACTGCCAGGATACAAAGTCCTAGCGAAGGACTGCTAGGCATTGGCGAAGGACTGCCAGGATACAAAGCCCTAGCGAAGGACTGCTAGGCACTGGCGAAGGACTGCCAGGATACAAAGCCCTAGCGAAGGACTGCTAGGCAACTGGCGAAGGACTGCCAGTATCCAAGCCCTAGCGAAGGACTGCTAGGCACCTGGCGAAGGACTGCCAGTATTCAAGCCCTAGCGAAGGACTGCTAGGCAACTAGCGAAGGACTGCCAGCATCCAAGCCCTAACGAAGGACTGCTAGGCAACTGGCGAAGGACTGCCAGCATCCAAGACCTAGCGAAGGACTGCTAGGCTCCAGGCGAAGGACAGCTAGGGCTTCACAGCTTGGGACTGAAGCCCTAGTGAAGGAATGCTAGGCACCGAGCGAAGGACAGCTCAGCATCCAAGACCTAACAAAGGACCGTCAGGCAAAAGTCCAACCAAAGGAGCGGTTGGCATCAGGTAAATTCTCCCGAGAGGAGTAGGTGAGGACGCGTTCCCCGTCGAGGGAACAGTAGGCGTCGGTTCGACCTAGGGCTCCATTTTGGAGACCAAAGTCAGAACCAAGACAGCAAAAGGTTGTATAAACTAATAATTAATTGTTTTATTGTGTTTTGAACTAACTCTGGATGCAGGACCAAAGGAACGTGTGTCTGCAACTCAGAGAGCCTCAAAGGAGTGAGGCAGCAGCTGAGCAGGGCGCCCTGAGTGTCCAGGGCGCCCCCAAGGTGAACCAGAACCAAGTGAAGCAAAAAGGGCTTCGGCTGCTTACTGGGCAGGGCGCCCTCAGCAGCCAGGGCGCCCTCAGCAGCCAGGGCGCCCTCAGCAGCCAAGGTGCCCCGGGCCCAAGTCAGTGACGCTTCATCTTTATCTATAGCCGAGATTTCTGCGCGGAAGAAGTCAGCCAAGCCGCCCTCTGCGACCAGGGCGCCCCCAGAGTCAAAATTATCCCTATTCTGATGGGATAACACTTGACCAAGCTAAAACTGGATCGGCTGACACGTGGCAGGGCGCCCCCGACGTCCAGGGCGCCCCGGAGTGCTATAAATAGCACCCAACGCCCAAGCCTTCGAAATCAACTTGATACCAAAGCTTCCATACTCTTCTGTCCTCACGCCTTGTTCCAGAAAGTGCCCAACTCGAGCGATGATGTCCTGCTGCTCCGGAAAGTCAACCTACAACCGGACGTCGGTAACAGAAGAAATTTCTTTTAAAAGTTTATAGTGCTATACTTGTAAATCTCTTTCTGTAAACTGATTTTGCGTTCATATAGAATTGCCCAAAGTAAACGATCAACGATCGTGGGCCTTGGAGTAGGAGTCGACCTAGGCTCCGAACCAAGTAAAAAATACTGTGTTCGCGTGGTTTGTTTATTTCCGCTGTGCAAATTACTCTCTCCATAAATTCGAAAAGTTTTGTCGATATTCACCCCCCCCTCTATCGACTCTATCGATCCAACAAGTGGTATCAGAGCGGGGTAGTTCAAACTTGGTGCAACCACCAGTTTGAAAGTTTTTTTTCGGATTTACGAATTTTTTAATTTTATTTCTTTTCTTTTTGTTAATCAACGCAACTCAATCTCGTTCGCTTTTTATTTTATATAAATAATAAAACAAACAATTCCTACTTTTTATTTTATTTCTTTTCTTTTTGTTACGAATTTTCATATTTTCACCATAAGTCTGAATTGATAAAACAAACAATTTTTAAAATTTTGTCATAAATTTTTTTATTAAATTTTAATATTTTTCTCGAAATTCGTGCTACTTTAGTTTGAGAAAAAAAATTCTAAACATTAAATTCCTACTTTTTCATCATTAACCAGAATTGACAAAATCAACATTTTCAGAAATTTATCATAAATTCTCTTTATTATTTTATTATTATTTCGCCTCGAAATTCGTGCAATTTTGTTTGGTTATTTTTTTTCCCGCACTACTAATCCAAGACCAAGTCTTGGTACATTCTGTTAATTCTTTTCTATACGAGGTTAAACTAAATGGCCAACCAAGAGTGGAACAGTGTCCATCCACCGCTATTCTCCGGCGAGAACTTCAATCATTGGAGAAGTCAAATGGAGTTCCATCTGAAGGCCCATATGGACATATGGATGATCGTTCAAACAGGGTTCTACCTCCCTACAGAAGAGGGACTATCATTTACGTGGGACCAACTGGATGAACCAACCCTGAGGAAGATCGAGACGGATGCAAGGGCAACTGCAATCCTACAATGTGGCCTAACCAAGGAGCAACTCGAGCTAGTAGGTCCATGCAGATGTGCTAGAGAAATATGGGAAAAATTGGTTAACCTTCATCAAGAAATCTCAGATGAAGAAGAAGTAAATTATCTTGCCCTTTCAGTCCAAGCACAAACAACCGAGTCAGAGTCTGAACCCGAATCCAAAATCGAACCAGAATTAGACGACGAATTGACTGAGGCGGTAACCGATTTCAAATTCTTTTCAAAATTAGAATTAAATAATCAATCAGATACTATAATGGTCGAGGAAGGTGTAAATTTTAGTACAGGGAAAACTCCTAAAGAACCACCAAAGAAGGAGCTTCAACCAGTACCCGAGTCCGATTCAGACACAAAATCAGAAGATGAGCCTAGATCCGAGGCGGCAAGAATCCAGGGGGAGATTCCCAATAAAGAACCAAAAGGTAAAAGTGTAAATTCAGATTTTAATCATGTAATTTGTTACACATGCAGGGAGAGAGGGCACTACCAAAGTGTGTGTCCGACTCGTAAGATTCGAACGACACCACCGACGGCGACAAAGGAATCAGTTCCAAAAGCACGAAGGGACAAAAGTCGCATCCAATGCTTCAAGTGCCAGGAGTTCGGGCATTACCAACGTGAATGCACAGATAAAAGAGCTACCAAGAATGCCGCACAAACAATCGACAAAGGTAAATTTACAGTATTTGAAAATCCGTTATTTACCTTAAATAATGTGATTGATTCATGTAACTTAATTAAAACAAATGTCAGAAAATTGAAACAAGAAAATAAAACCCTAAAACATAAGGTCAATAAGTTAGAAAATTTAATTCATAATCTTGCTGATTTCGAAAATCCGGAGTATTACTCCAATTGTGACCTTACTTAGACAATTGTTTGTTTTAATTATGTGTTTCTTTTTATTATTTTTTGCTTAGATTTAGGAATGGTTAGTATAAGGACTGAACCAACTTAACTGAAATTTGACAACATAGTATTGGGTGGCGGTGAGATGATAGTACGTTAGGGAAACCAATTCTAATAAGATCAAGTCTACTTGGTCTCTTTAGACTGGTGAAACTAGCCGAAGCTACCGATCCAAAATCCAAACTAGTTAGACCAGAATTTACCAAAAAGTAATTCTGAAGATGAAATTTCACTAAAAGGCTTTGTCTAGGAAAGGGTTGATGATCCAATAAGGCTACGGCCAAAGAAGGCCTTGTGCCTCGCCAAGACCTGGAAGCCAATTTTTGAAATTCAAATTCAATTTACTCTTTGATAAATTTGAATTTACCACAAATTTTCAGTTAATTTTAGATCCAAATATCTCTTTTCAAAATAAATTTAAATTGGGTTTAAAAAAAAATTAATTTAACTTTTCAAAATTAATCTTTAAATATGCATCTCATAAAATAGTTAAGGATATCCTGTTTTGTCACTTAGAAATAGGTGAGATGCTTAGGACCTAAAAGTTGAGTCCAACCCAACCAACTAATTCAGATTAATCAAACTAAAATTAATTCAATTAAATTAAATCAAAATCAAATTTCAATTAAATCAAAATCAAATCAAAATCAAATCTTAATTAAATCAAAATTAAATCAATTAAATTCAATCAAATCTTAATAAATTTAATTCAATCAAATTCAAATTTAATTCATCCAACATTCAAATTTAATTTAACTAACTTGTAAAATTCAAGTTAAAATTCTAATTAATTTCAAAATCCTTAAAAATAATTTTTTTTTTAAACTAAGGTTTAATGTTTCAAATTTAACCATTTTTTTGTTAAAATTAAATATTTGTCTCACACAACCCATAAGGTTAACATGTTTGACCACGTAGAACCGGGTGAGATATCTAGGACCTAAAAGCATAATTTACTATCCTTTTAAGTAAACAGGTGTGCAAAAGTTATTCAAACTAAGCTCTATTTTGCAAATTAATTTAGTTTACTATACCCTATTTTTTCAAAATAGTGAATTTCATGTTAAATATCACAATAGACACATTTTTCTAAGATTTGTTTGATTTAGTTATTAATCTGTCAAACTTAGCAAACTGAGTTAACCCTAGTCAACATAGTCAAACCTGCACACTGAAACCCCTTAAGGAACTTATATAAAAGTCAGACTATGTCGGATATAGGGGGAGTTTCTTTTAATACTTTTCAAAAAATTTAATTTTTTTAAAAACCTTATGCTCTAAATCTTATTATCATTTCGATAAGGTTTTCAAAAATTGATTCAAAAACCTTCTTATACTAGTATTTGTTTGAAAAATTATCATTATTTCAAAATATTTTTCAAAAACTGTGTTATCATTTCAAGTCATGTTTTCAAAAATGTATCTCCTAGAAAGTGATCATACTCAGAAGGTTGGTCAAAATTATTCTTTTGATTTTAATAAACTCTAAAGACACAGAGGAAGGTCCACTTGATGATCTATAAGGACTCCTAGGATGTGTCAAATTTAGGGGGAGTTTGAGTCAAAACAAATTATTTTTGACAATCATTTTTCAAAATTATTAGATAATTCTTATAGTTTGAATCAAACCTTAAGACTCAGAGGAAGATCGCTTGTAGTCAACAGGCTTCCTAGGACTGGGTCAAGCTCAGGGGGAGATTAAATTAAAAGAATTAGTAAATATTTTTTAAAAAATTATATGTCTTCATGCACTGCAATTTTAAAATCCTGTTGAAAACATAAATAAATTGTCTTTTAAAATACTATTCTTTTTCATTTTGAAAATTTTGCTTGACTTTAGAATACTTTTGAAAATAATATTAAAACTTTTCAAAAGTACTTATATTTTTTTTCAAAAATGCATAATTTTCAAAATATGCATAACATCTTTCAAAAGTACCACTATTTTTCAAAAGTACTAATACTTTCCAAGGCACTAATGGTTACAAAGTACGAAATGTTTTTTTCGGTTTCAAAAGTGCAATTTAAGCTTTTGCTATGCTTTCAAGGATTATACTAAGTATTTTTTTTGTTTTCAAAACCCATAGGCTCTGATACACAAACTTTCTCTTATATATTTCTTTATTGATGTATATAGCCAAGGGGGAGAGCAAGAAAGAGAGAAAGGAATTTTATTTAAACTTTTATCTCCTTTTAACGTTCTTTTTGGTGAAAAACTTGCCTAGAAAATTATTAAAGATTTTATTTTTTTCAAAATCACAAAGTATTTCCAAGCATATTCTTGTAAGTATACAAATTCTTTAAAATAAATTTTCTCCCAAAGTTGAACTTTTTTAGAAAAGTTTGGCCTCAAAACTTTACCTAAGTAAAATTCTTTTTGCAAAGCCTTGTAAGTAAAAGTTTTTTATTTAGGTTTGCAAAACTTTTCAAAATTTTACCTTGCTCACCCATGTTTATTTTTGATATATGTCAAAGGGGGAGGAAAAGTCAAAGTTAAGTACTATAAAACACAAGTACTCAGGGTTTTAGGGGGAGTATAAAAAATAAAGAATTTTTCTTAAATCTATTCTGTTCATACTTCATTCTGTTCATACTTCATTGTGTTTTTATCTTCTGTTATTAACTGTTGTAAGTTTTTAACATAACTTTGAATTGTGTTGCCATAAATCAAAAAGGGGGAGATTGTTGGTGCAGGAAGCACCATATCGAACCTTATTTTGATATTGGCAAAGGATTCAAAGTTAAGTGTTATTTGTTATCTAATATGCTCATTAAGTGTGCAGGAAACAAAGTTCTAGCGAAGGACTGCCAGGATACAAAGTCCTAGCGAAGGACTGCTAGGCACTGGCGAAGGACTGCCAGGATACAAAGCCCTAGCGAAGGACTGTTAGGCACTGGCGAAGGACTGCCAGGATACAAAGCCCTAGCGAAGGACTGCTAGGCAACTGGCGAAGGACTGCCAGTATCCAAGCCCTAGCGAAGGACTGCTAGGCACCTGGCGAAGGACTGCCAGTATCCAAGCCCTAGCGAAGGACTGCTAGGCAACTGGCGAAGGGCTGCCAGCATCCAAGCCCTAGCGAAGGACTGCTAGGCAACTGGCGAAGGACTGCCAGCATCCAAGACCTAGCGAAGGACTGCTAGGCTCCAGGCGAAGGACAGCTAGGGCTTCACAGCTTGGGACTGAAGCCCTAGCGAAGGAATGCTAGGCACCGAGCGAAGGACAGCTCAGCATCCAAGACCTGACAAAAGATCGTCAGGCAAAAGTCCAACCAAAGGAGCGGTTGGCATCAGGTAAATTCTCCCGAGAGGAGTAGGTGAGGACGTGTTCCCCGTCGAGGGAACAGTAGGCGTCGGTTCGACCTAGGGCTCCATTTTGGAGACCAAAGTCAGAACCAAGACAGCAAAAGGCTGTATAAACTAATAATTAATTGTTTTATTGTGTTTTGGACTAACCCTGGATGCAGGACCAAAGGAACGTGTGTCTGCAACTTAGAGAGCCTCAAAGGAGTAAGGTAGCAGCTGAGCAGGGCGCCCTGAGTGTCCAGGGCGCCCCCAAGGTGAACCAGAACCAAGTGAAGCAAAAAGGGCTTCGGCTGCTTACTGGGCAGGGCGCCCTCAGCAGCCAGGGCGCCCTCAGCAGCCAAGGTGCCCCGGGCCCAAGTCAGCGACGCTTCATCTTTATCCATAGCCGAGATTTCTGCGCGGAAGAAGTCAGCCAAGGTGCCCTCTGCGACCAGGGCGCCCCCAGAGTCAAAATTATCCCTATTCGGATGGGATAACACTTGACCGAGCTAAAACCGGATCGGCTGACACGTGGCAGGGCGCCCCCGACGTCCAGGGCGCCCTGGAGTGCTATAAATAGCACCCAACGCCCAAGCCTTCGAAATCAACTTGATACCAAAGCTTCCATACTCTTCTGTGCTCACGCCTTGTTCCAGAAAGTGCCCAACTCGAGCGACGACGTCCTGCTACTCCGGAAAGTCAACCTACAACCGGACGTCGGTAACAGAAGAAATTTCTTTTAAAAGTTTATGGTGCTATACTTGTAAATCTCTTTCTGTAAACTGATTTTGCGTTCATATAGAATTGCCCAAAGTAAACGATCAACGATCGTGGGCCTTGGAGTAGGAGTCGACCTAGGCTCCGAACCAAGTAAAAAATACTGTGTTCGCGTGGTTTGTTTATTTCCGCTGTGCAAATTACTCTCTCCATAAATTCGAAAAGTTTTGTCGATATTCACCCCCCCCCTCTATCGACTCTATCGATCCAACAGCAAACACTGGCGAGACCCTCACCGGAGCTTGGTAGTGACGGGATTGACGCAAACTTCTCGGAAGTGGATCCTTCGACTTGAAATCTGGAAATTCCTTCAATCTACAGTGGTCGCGCGATGAAACGGAGAAGAAACAAAGAAGAAAACGCGAAGAACATGAAGAACAACTACGACACATGACGACGCCGAATTCTGAGGGATTTTTGTTTAAATAATTAGCAATGGACGGTTGAGATCATCCTGGCTTAATCCAACGGTCGGATCTTCTTTGATTGAACCCTAAACTCCCAGATCTCAATCTGACGGTCAGATCTACCTCTCCTCAGCTGGGATCACTCAGATCTGCCATGGATGGCTCAGATCTCCTTGCCTTTTGAATGGACGACCCATAGTCTTCCAATGCTTGATCGTCTTGATCTGAGTCCGATTCTGGCTCAAACTTAACCCAACTTGACCTAGGTACATGATCCTTCAGCCTACAAAAGTCAGATTCAACTTAGATATCAAAACATCTCAAAATTGCAAAGATTTACAATAAACCCCAAAATAAAATTAATCCATGGAACCTAATGTAAATTCAAGATTAAGCATGTAAAATATGGATCAAACATGGATTTTAGAGCCTAAATTAACTAACAAAATGGTAACTATCACTTATCCACTCGGAGGCGCCTTTAGCCATCTGAGGCGCCTTCAGATTGAATTAAGGTGCCTCAGGTCCAATCTGAGGCACCTCGGCTATTGTTCATCCGAGGTGAATTTTGCAAAAATAATCATGCAAAACAATGTTAGTACATAATAAACTATACTCGGCAAAACAAAGTTTGCACAAGTTTAGAATAGAAAAAATAGACAGAGTATTAAATAGACCATGTCTTCCTAAGATCATGATCTAGTTAAAGGCCTCAACTTAGAGCTCCAAAATGGTTCTAAACTGAACCACACCTATGATCCCAACTGGGTCTCGACCTCACTAGATTTTGTTTCTCCATTGACTTATCTTACTTACCTTTGTGCAGATTTACTTAGTCTCTTAACCCACCAGGTCTTCCTGCTAGATGCCCCATCTGGACTTCAGCCAACTGTCAAGTCCTGTGGACTCAGCTGGACTTTATGTCAGGTCTCCACCAACTTGGGCTTTAGTCTATTGTCAGGCCCTACAAACCCAGCTGGACTTCCTGCTAGGACTCAACCACCCTGATCTTTAGCCTGGTATCAGGTCTAAGCCTTTCAATCCTGCACACTCGGTACCAAAGTTAAACAACTGCACACTTAACTTTAACCCGTTTGTCATATATCAAAATCTGAGTTTGACCGTTAGTGCGAACTACACCAACATATTATATCTGTCCAAACATTGTTTTGCAAAAATTATGTGGTTCCATCAACGGATATAGGTGAACTCAGAATAGCAAATTCTAAAACAAAACCCAGAAGGGAAGATTTGTTCTGTCGATTTATAGACTTTATCAATCGATGGATCAAAGTCTTATTACAGTAAATTCATGTTGAATCAAAGGAGAAAAGGAAACTTTTGGTTCCATCAACTGAAAAGGTTTATTAGTCGATGGATTATTAATTCTGTGATGCGGCAACCAACTTAGTGAATCAATTAGAAAGGAAAAGGTTGGGTTCCATTAACTGAAAGGGGGGTTCAATTAACGGATCAAGAGAATTTAGGGTCATGAAGCTGTTGGGTTCTCCCGGTGACATAAACACAAACGCAGCGGAAACAAGAACCCTCGAGTGATCCATGCGAAAGAAAACTCGTACGAAGTTCATCTATCTAATAGATCTATCTACAGTGTATACCTTTAGAGCGTGCCTTTACGTTATCCCGCTCATCTAAGTGTCGTCGGATCTCTTGCACGTTCAAGCATCCATGCCTCTATGCGTATCCACACAGACACTATCTCTCAACTTCGAGAAGAACTACCTTAGTTGTGCTAGCAACTTGAGGTAGTTCACAAGACAACCAAGAACCCAAAAGGGTTTCGGCCAAGAAGGAGAAGAGGAAGAAGAGAAGAAGGGAAAAACTCTCTACTTCAAAATGACTAGACACTCTTTTATACTCATCCCATGAATATGAAGAGGCTTTTGTCTCTTTGGCTTCCCATCATTAAAGTCAATAAAGATCACATCTTTTCATGTGACTCTTCATCTTTTCTTTATTCAATGAAGAGAGATTTTTCTCTTTCCTTCATTAAACATTTTAATGAATTTCTCCTGCAATCCAGACCGGGCCTCTCGGGCTCCCGACCAGGTCTCCCGACCAAGTCTCCTGAGCAAGTCCTCGAGCTCCCGACCCAGTCTGCCAAGCTCCCAGCCTGAGCTCCCGACCAAGTCTCCCGAGCTCCTAGCCCGAGCTCCCGACCCGAGTCTGCCGACCAAGTTCCCGAGCTGCCGACTAAGTCCCCGAGCTCCTGACCTAGTCTCCCGAGTGCCCAACTCGAGCTCCCAAAGTATCGTGTCCTTAGTGTGTGACCCAATAGGTTCTCGTGACATTGGCAATGTGCCTAAACCGCTTTAGACACATAAGCAATGAGCGGCATCTAGCAATGCATCATTGCTACCCAAGTAACAAGAAAGTCGAGATCCGACTTAACCTCCGTGACTATGATAATGTATGACCTTGTCATTCTATCCTCGATATCTAGATTGACCAATGAGGCATAGACCGTGTCATCCTCGATCAATCTATGTGTTTCTTGATCCCCGAGTAGACTTACTCAAACAAATGAGCTCAATATCTCATATTGACTCATTTGAGCATGGTCATGTGTTTTAGTAGTCCTACTCGATCAAGGGGCCCACAGATATCACTCCCGTCATATGGGAGGGATAGATCCCATCTACATCACTCACATCCCTCCGCATAATTCATTATATACCCAGTAATCACCTTTATAGTCCACCCTATTACGGGTGACGTTTGATGATACCAAAGTACATAACTCCTTATGTAGGGAACTGTAGTGACTTCAGGTCTAAGGGCTATTCATACTAATAGTCAAATGAGAAAGTTTATGACACTCATATGACAATCTATGAAACTTTCTCATAGCGGGTCAGTTCAGTACACATTCTTTAATGTATACCCATGTGTCAACTTGATATCACATATCCATGACTTGTGAGCTCAAGTCATCAATTGACCTACATGCTAGTCTCCATGCATTAATATTGTCCTTGAATATTAATGCTTGACTAGGAATAGTTTAGTGTAGTGTTCTCTACATCATCTCACTATCGATTCAACCAATCGATATGAAGTAGATAAGAACCTACTACCTAAGGGCATTATTATACTTAGTTATTTGGCACAAGAATAAAGTAAGTATAATAACCAAGCATGCCTTTATTAATGATAGAATATGATACAAAAAGTCCCTAGTCAATCATCATATAATTGGCTCTAGGGCTCCCACTAACAGAAGCTAGACGTGAACCCCGGGCAGATTCATTGGCGGTTCCATCAATAGATCAACAGGATCAGTTGATGGAATAGTGATTTTCGAAATTATCTAGATGGGTTCATTTATAAGAAGAGGCTCAAGAATAGATTCAAATAAAACTTTTACTGCTCAAAATCTGTGCAAGTCTTGCTGCTACGATGCCAAAAAGCTCACTAACAACAACGCTTCATCTTCTACTATTGTATTATCTGTAATCATTTTTGTTGCACATCCATTTATTAGGAGAGTGTAGGGATCTTTTGCGTAAAGCAATCAAAATACGTGCAACGGAAAAACCAACCCTTCCAAAAATCCCTGAGTAAGGTTTATACGACGTCTAATTAGAATGGTTACCTTTGTTGCATGTATGGTACAATCCTGACTGTAACTTTGGTTCCGCGGATCTTAGCACGATCAAAATGGTCGTGGCTCTAGTAGTATCCACATGAACAAGTTCTATTCGTTGCACGAACTTGGTCTCGGAGAAGAACCACCTTAATTTTGCTAGCAACTTGGGATGATTCAGTCACAAAACAAGCCAAAAACATCAACAAGTGATTTTGGCCAAGAGAAGGGAAGAGGAGGAAGAAGAAGAACAAAAAAACTCTACGTTATAATGAAAATGATGCCTTTTGTATTCATCCAATGAATACAAAAGGTTTTTTGATTCAGTGCTCATTATTCTTGGATGAATTCAAGATTAATGCTCCATGAATTACATTCATTTTGAAAATGAACAAGGGTCCTTTTGTATTCATCCAATGAATACAAAGGATTTGTCTCTTGGTCTTCCTCTTTAATAATACTTCATTAAAACTTTTTAATGAACATTAATCCCTTTTAATTAGTTAAGTCTAATCTAAATGAGTCTAACTCGGATTTGTTAGGATGTATACTAAAAGACTTATCTTTTTCAATGAACATCTACATTTTGAAAGATAATCACAACAACACAGTTGCATCTTTATATTAGTATATGCATAACAGTATGATATTTTGCATTGTAGATAACATTGTGTGTGGTGACACACAAAATATTATGTTATTAGTCCCTTGCATAGTATAAGTAGAGGCTTACAACCAAGATAGAGTTGGACAAACCATCAGGATGATTGTAGTGTAATTAGGTGTGGTTTGTCATGACAATAGAATTACACTAGTGCGCTTTGTGTGCATTGAGCAGGACCAAAATAGAGGTGATCCAATTTGTACTGACTTTATAATTGGATCAGACCTCAATTTATTATGGAGTACAATCTCTAAATCCCGATATAATAATGGGCACATGTATTTAGTATTTTATTTCTTTGATTTACCAATGGGTGAGATTTATTCTGTTAAATCGATAGGCATGGTAAGTTGGAAAATAATATTATGTACATGGTGTGCCGTTGTTTATTGACAAAATTTGTATCCTGGTGAGTCGGGATAATGATGCCCCCTTGATGAGCGCATAAGGTTCATCATGTTAAACCCTGCAGGTAGATTTGATCCAACATAATGATAAGGATGAGTAGTACTAGTCAAGGAGTTAGAAGTTGATTAATTAAAATTGTCAGTCATTCAAATTAATCGACGGGCATTCAATATCTTAAATACGGGGAGATAGATGTACACATAATAGGTGGAGCCCATATGAAAATATGGGGGTTGGTGAGGAAGTTCAATGGAGATCCTTTAGTGGAATGGATCTTCATTAATAAATCGAATTTGGATCCATTAGCGGGCCAAGACCCAACTCCTCCTCATGGTCCCTATCGTAGCCTTATATATACCCCATGGAATCAAGAAACCAAGGCAAATCTAATTAATCATCCAACCCTTTTCTCCTCTCCCTCTCTCCCTTCTCTCTCCTAGGTTACGGGCAAGGAGGATGACCTCCACCTCCTTCCTCTTTTATTCTCTTCCTCTCATCCACTCGGTGGCTGGCCTATACTATACAAAGGAGGAGTTCTTCTCTCCCTTTTGTGAGGTGCGGCAAGGAAGAGGAGGTGGCCGGCGGCCGGCAGGCGGCGGTGCAAGGGAGTAGCGGCGACGCCGCAGTCTAGGGGAGAAGAGGAGTTTGGGCTGGTTTGGGTCCGGTAGGAGAGCTCTTCTCTCTTAGATCTTCTTCTTCATCAACCTTCTCGTAGCTTCCTTATGGTCGGCAAGTTTGGGAAGCCATTGGTGCCGACGGTGCAAAGGTTGGAGGAGGAAGAGACCGACGACAACCCTAATCCTAGGGTTTTGATCGAAGCGTGAAGAAGCGATTAATTGGAGGTCCTTGGTGATTCTGGATCTTGGTAGTTCGTCGCCCACACGACGTCCAAGAGGGGAGGGTCATACGGTAGAAGACCGTAAGGTAAAGAGAGGTATATTTCTCTCTTAGCTCCTTCTTTATTTTTATCATTTCATGTGAAGTAATAATTGATTATCATGTTTAATTAATTCTTTAATTAATGTTTGATAATTAATTATTGGACCCCGATAATAAACACAAAAATCAATGATCCGCTCGTCGTCTTTTCCGCGGTCAATCGGTTAGGCGAATTATAAGGCTCGATCTTTGAGATTGGCTAAGTTGTAATTCGAATCGATTGATACGATGACGAGACGGTCGTTTGGGAGACGGGTCTCCATTTGGATTAATTTGTAATCCATAGACATGGAGCAGTCTCTCAAGGACGACCAAGTATTCGCTTAGGTAACCCGCCGAGTTATTCCTTCATTTGGTATCAAAGCTGAGGTTTCCAATTTTGTGTGTTTAGGATTCGGTTAATTTTTTACACATTATCATATATGTTATTTTTGCTGGATGATATGTGGATGTGCGTAGGCTAACTCTTTGTGCATGTACTAGATTTCAACTTATCATGGCTTAAATAATGGTTGTATGTGATTGATTGTGCATTATTGTAATTAATTAAATCCTCGGGGTTGACGAGGCTAGATAGGTATTTAATTATTGTAATTAAATACGGCACATGTTTAACCGAGCTTTTTATTTACTTTCGATCTAGATTATATGTACACTCCTTCGTGGAGTATAGGAACGATGGATGTAAATAATTAGCTAGTCATCTTGGCTCGGAGATCCCTTTAATGGTGGCTTGCGCATGGTGTAGGGAAGAGCGGACGAGGTGACGACACGACTGGAGGCGCATTGGAGACCAAGGCCATGATAGTTGGAAAATCTAGGATTTTTCTTATTTGTTGCTTTGGTTATGTGCTTGTTGTGTGTGTGCATGAAAATTCCTCAAATTAAATAACTAAGTGGGAGAGGTACCCTAAGGGTCCCGTAGCCTCCATTACAATCTGACAAGTGATGCAAACAAGTCTGCGCGTCGGCTCTGAGTGCCTTCCTCCCCATCGGATGGGCTTGTTCTGTGGATCACTGGGTCGGAAATGATTATAGAAAATTGTTAAGGAGCATATGCTTTTCCCCATCGGACGACACATAATCCGAGGTAATTTTTTTAGTATCGTGTAATGGTAAACACTTAGATACAAATAATAGTATCCTTCCCATCGGAGTCACTACAATTATTTGTAGGGCCAAAGTGAACCAACTATTAATTTTATTTGTCAAAAAGTTAGGTTGACAAGATAATAAAATTAATGGGTAAAACCTTCTCTTACGAATGTAGAAATTCGTATACGTCCACACCATCGTGGCATGCGAATTTCTCGGTGTTTTGAGGTGTTGGTTGATTTCAAAATTTATTGTTTGAGGAATCAATTTATTTTCAAAATCTAAAGTTGTGATTGTTGTGATTCTAAGGTAGTTTCAAAATAGCCTTTAACCCACTAGCGACCATACTTAAGGAGAATAAACTTACTGGCCCCAATTACATTGACTGAAAAAGAAACCCGGACATTGTCATTACTGCTGAAGAGTACAAATATGTGTCCTTTGAGGAGTGTCCTGAAAAGCCTGGCGAGAATTCTGGTGAAGAGCAGAGGGAGCGTTATAAGTAGTGGGTCAAGGCAGATGAGATGGTGCGATGCTACAATTTGGCATCTATATCAAATGTATTGCAACATCAGCATCAGGTCATGCCCACTGCTTATGACATGATGTTGAACCTCAAGGAGCTCTTCGGGCTCTAGAATCGGGTCGATAGGCAGGTTGCAATGAAGAACTTGATGACGACCACTATAGTCAAAGGGACACCCGTAAGGGATCATATCCTTAAGATGATGGCTCACCTCAATGAGATTGAGGTACTTGGAGCAGAGATTGACGGGGAAACCCAGGTCGATATCATACTCCAATCTCTGCCTAGGAGTTTTGAGCAGTTCCGGCCCAACTATAATATGAACAAACGTACATATACGTTGGGGGAACTACTGGCAAAACTCCAAGCGGTAGAGGGGCTTTTTCGTCAGAGTTCTCAGGCCTTGGTCAGTCAGAGGGTTTCTACTTTTATGCCGAAAGGCAAGAAGAAGAAAAAACAAGGTGGGTCCATGAAGGCAGCAGGATCGCAGGGACCTCGGACTGACGTGAAGAAGCCAAGAGGTAAGTGCTTCACGTGCAATCAAACCGGACACTGGAAGGCGAGCTGTCCCCGTCATGAAGAAAAAGGCATTTCTTCGTGCTTAGTCGTTGAAACATGTTTAGCGGTGTTATCTACCGGTACCTGGTGCATAGATACGGGAGCCACTGATCATGTCTACAACTCTTTGCAGAGGTTCCAGGAAACCCGACGGCTAGCTGATCGGAAAATCATCGTCTACATGGGCAATGCTACAGAGGTGGCGGTTGTTGCAATGGGAGACATTTATTTATCGTTTGATAGGAATAAAGTTTTGGCTTTAAGAAATTGCTTATATGTACCCTCTTTTAGAAAGAACTTGATTTCAGTTTCTAGATTAATAAAGGATAGATATTCTATTACTTTTAATAACAAAGTTGTTATAAAGAGAAATAGAGAGATTATCTGTTTGGGTACTATGATTTGCAATTTATATACTCTAGAAGCAAAAGCTCCCACGATGCAAATAGAGGCCAATAGCTCATCATCTAACCAAAATAAGATAAAGGAACTTTTTAAAATGAACCAGATATATCTTTAGCATCTTAGGCTTGGGCATATTAACCTTAGTAGGATTCAGAGGTTGATAGCCGATGGGCCCTTGGGTTCATTGGTGGTGGAAGACTTCCCAACCTGTGAATCTTGCTTGGAAGGTAAGATAACCAAGAGGCCTTTCAAGGCCAAGGGGTATGTGGCCAAAGATATGTTAGAACTGGTTCATTCTGATTTGTGTGGTCCTATGTCTATCCAGGCTAGAGGTGACTTTAAATACTTCGTCTCTTTCATAGACGATTATTCAAGGTATGGATATATTTACCTGATGCGCCGCAAGTATGAATACTTTGATAAGTTCAAAGAATTCAAGGCTAATGTGGAGAAACATCGAGGTAAAAGTATCAAGATACTAAGTACTTAACAAAAAAATTAACTCAACAACCTAATACATTTAAGAAAACTAAGAACTTAATTAATAAATGTTTAAATAATAACAATATCTCCTACTTTATTTGTAGAAATCTAAGTGGATACTTGATGGTGGATACTCCAGACACATGATTGGAGATCATAACAAATTCATTAAACTAAAACTCAAGAATCTAAGAACGATTGCCTTTAAAAATAACAACAAACTTAAGGTAATCGAAATAGGTAATATTGAAATCGAATCTGATTTCGTTATTCAAAAAATGTTAACGATTGCCTTTGAAAATAACAACAAACTTAAGGTAATCAAAATAGGTAATATTGAAATCGAATCTGATTTCGTTATTCAAAAACTGTTACTGTCATGCTTCGGGGAGTCACATATCCAACATCTCCCTATATGGTAAGCATCTGAATCCTATATACAAGGCCACATGCCCACAAATTATAGACTACAACCAACATGATTAGAAACAGTAAGTAAAACATACAATAACACACACACAACATCACATGATAACACACTCCAAAGGGATAGCTATCGGCTACTTGAAAAAAAAAACAACGATACAGTGGCAGTGGTGAGTCCGGACGGACTCAATGGGTAATAGACAAAGATAATGCATGGCAACAAAAGATAACAATAAACAACAGAGAGTCAACAATATACAATCGAAACATAACTAAAACAACTGGATAAAATGCACGTACTAGTGTCAGACTAACATGTGGAGTAATAAGATTAGAAACCCCTGAAACCATCTACAAGTATGTTCTTACAACATGAACATCGCAAGATAATATACCATCCATAAATACACAAACATGTATGTGCATGTCAACTAAATACAACAAGCACAAGCAAATACAATGATACATCGTGCACACATAATGATGGGGAGACAACAACTCTAATGATACAAACCCCAAAGATGAAAGAGGGAAGCCAATGGCTCTAGGGCCACATAGCCCATCATGATATATACCCCTAAGACAACAAGGGAGAGCCAACAGCTCTCAAACCACACAGCCCATCGTGATACATACCCAAATCTAGAAATGGGAAGCCAAGAGCTCTATACCTCTACTGCCTGCACACAACTCCAACTACCACTATCCATGAGTGATCGAGCATGACACAATAGGATGACTGCTCACACTCCAACTACTACTATCCCGAGTGGCCAAGTGGGCAGGACTATATGACTAATGACCCATCTCTACCACAAGAGAGTCAGTGATCATCAGCATGCAACAATGCAAGAATATGACTAACAATCTATCTCAACCATAAGAGAGCAAGTGATCGTCAGTATGCAACTGTGCAAGAATGGTGCATGATACTAATACACCCAGCATCAACCAGAACAACATTCATGCAACCGTATGATATGCACAAAGTACAACAAGTAAACTCAAACTAGGTCAACATCCATGCAACAATATGATATGCATAAGTCTAACAAATACCATGATCTAATAGTCATGTAACTAGGTATGTAGGTAAGAAACAACCAGATATCTATCATATACTATATATGACATAATTATCACTTGTATGCACACGTCATACACGTGTATACTCTACAGAGTAAGAATATCAACGTTGAAACAACATAGACATTAATTAAATCATCTCAAAGATCAAGAAGAAGTATCAAGCGGTGAAATGCAAGGAACAGAGTCAAATTAAAGCAACCTACAACATGTAACAACAACCATGCACTGAGATCAATAAGTTACATAAACAACTAAGAAGTGCCCTCTTCAAGAGTGAAGTCTGTGTCAGAAAAGAACCTCCACGTCCAGATATCCATATTTGATCAATATCCTAAATTAATAGATACAGCTTAGCTACTTAAACAAGTAAACAACTAGCTAAACTAGATACCAGACTTAATCAGGATTATCCTATTATCTTAATTGTAATGTTCATTTAATTAAACTTAATTAAATGATTAATTTCCATTTAATCCCAAACATTGAGATTAGATTTAATCCCCTTAATCACTTCCCAACTATTAACTCAATACCTAATCCAAGACAAAGTATCCATTCACAGGGTGGTAACCTGTGGCAAGATCAAAATGGCACAAACCAACACCAAAATCAAAAGGCAACCTACAAACTAATTCAAACAAATCCAAACCATCCAACACCAGATCCAACTTGCGAAGCCACAACCCAAAACAAAAACAAAACCTATCTATTTTGATCTAATACTATGCATTCACCAATGCATCCATAACATGATCAACTCCATGATCTACAGTACAGTTATGCTACACTTCATCTACACAAACAAACTTCAATTCTAACATTCATTGTAGCACCAACAGATCAATACTACAGCTAAGCAAGATCAACCCTCAATTCATCAGGAACAAATTCACACCCAAACATGGCATCTGATCAATTTAGCAATTCAACTACACTGATCTAAACAATACCACAAGCGATTCATTCACAAACTTCACATTGGATCATTCTACGAATTCATTTACACTAACAGAGGCAAACCAACATCAATTCAGCCATACAGATGGAACAACCCCCAGCTTCACTGGTAGCTTACCGTAGCAAGTTACACGATCAAATACTCATAGCAGAAAGCTACACAGTCAACCAACTACAACTAAAAACCACCCAATCCCCTAAATTCCGATCACAATCAGTAATCTGATCAAAGGCCATTTCAATCCCACTGATCAACCTCATCCATTCTCAAATCAACCAAAAGAGACACTAAACAAACAAATCCTTACCCGAGATGGTGCGTTGGCAATAACTCTTTGCTCAGATCCGGCGAAACCCAGCCACCACAGCAAATCCGAAATGGAACCTTCCCTTCCATTGAGCCCTCCTTAGTCCAAGATCCTACTTCCGTCATGAGCCACAGATCGGCAAAAGAGATCGGTCCCTAGCGTGGCCCAAGAACAAGAGCTTCGGTTGCTAGCTCCGGTAGCAATGCGGTGTTGGCTCGGCCGACGACATGGAGCAATCAGTTGGAGGAGGATCGCGAGGGGAGAGAAAGAGGGGATGAGGTCAGTTGAGGTCCAAAGGACTCATGGTCGGATGCGACTGGCAGCGCCGATATGTAGGGATTGGGCATCTGCGATTTGGGGTCGAGGAAGAAAGGCGTCGAGTGGATCGATCTGATCGAATAAGTTTAGGTAAATAAAAATGAGATTAATAGAATTTAGGAAAATCAACTTTTCCTTAATTAAATAGAATAGCTAAAAGAGACTCTTTTTCTGTCTATTTATCCCTATAAATTTTAAAAGAGTTTTAGAAAAACCATAAAATTTTACAAGACTATTACCTAATTTAACCCTTAAATTTTAATTGTCGTATTTTATATTTTCTCCCACTAATAAAAATTTGATCCCCAAATTTCGTTCTTAGGTGCGTTAGGTATCGAACCACCCCAATTATGAAATCAACTAGATCCATCCTACTATCCAATACCAATCTACTACTATATCACTCGATATAGAGCATCATACGAGCAAAGGAACCAATCAAAACCTAATCCATAACCATCTCCCACAATTATCAATGATAACTTCTAAATACCAAACATGACTCATATATCTATCAACAGATCCTCAGAACATACATATCATAGAAGTCCTTTTATCATCATTTCTACTAATTCCAATTTATCCTCAAATTTCAGTCGAAGTTGATTGCTCCCTGATCAATGAGGCATTCTCACTAAATCAACATGGCACATCTATATTGTACCACCTTACGAGGTTTATCTCATGAGAAGTTTGTTGCAATTTGTAAGACAGACCTATCATATACTCACAATATAGCTTTCCAATCACCAAGCTCATCTTAGGGTATTATCAACATGTAAAACTATACACATAATGGCGGAGAACCACAATCACCAACTCTCTCGCTGAAACAACAGTCAATCAACGCTCTACCATTAACTATCATATTCACTACAGTCGAATCTCATATGTGTTAAATATTTAACATCACATCCTTTACATGGATCATATATCCCGATGTGCCATCAAGATTATCTAACACGTACAATCGATCTATGAGTTAAAATCCTTCGTAGAATAGCATTAGGTAATCGAGATAGGTAATATTGAACTCGAATCTGATTTCGTTATTCGAAAAGTGTTACTTGTCGAAAAATTTAACATTAATTTACTTAATATTAGTCAATTGTGTGACTATAATTATAAGGTCAAACTTCTATCATCTGAATACTTAAGTAAGCACGCAGACAACCCCAAGATAAAATTTAAGGGATTTAGCCAAAGTAACATCTATGTGATTAACCTAATTAGTTCCTCACTCAAGTGTCACTTAACACAACAAGAGGAAACCTACCTGTGGCATAGAAGACTGTTTCATACCCACTTTAAGAATATCATTAACTTAAATAGCTTAGTTAGAGGATTATCAAAATTATGTAACCTGAAACAAATAATTTGTAATGATTGCCACCAAGGAAAACAAACTAAATCAACTCACAAACTGACTAATCAAGCTCAAACTAACTCAAACTAGAGCTATTACACTTAGGTTTGTTTGAGTCTCATGGAATTAAATCAATTAACGAAAGTACAAACTATTTAGTAATAAATGATAATTATACAATATCTTGGGTAAAATTCTTAAGAAATAAATATGAAACGTTTGATACTTTTAATAATTTTTGTAAATAAATAAAAAATGAAAAAGATTTAAAAATCAAAAGAATTAGGAGTGATAATGGTGGTGAATTTAAAAATCATAGGTTTGATAAATTTTGCCTAAAAAATGATTACCATCATGAATTTTTATGTCCTAAAACACCTCAATAAAATACAATAGTAGAAAAAAAAATAGAACCTTAAGAAGTCACTAACACAATACTTAATGAATATAAACTACCTAGTTATTTTTGGGCCGAAGTTGTTAGTTCAATTTGTTACATCTAAAATAGAATAACTATAAATAAAAAACATAGTAAAACCTTTTATGAAATTTATTATAATAAAATATCTAACATTAAATATTTTAAAGTATTTAAATGTAATGATATTTTTAATAGAATTAGGATTATGTGTAAATTTTAAATTAAGATTATATATTCTAAATAAATAGCCGTTATAATTTTTAATATCTCTAGAAATTGCTATAAATGATATTTATTAGTGTTATTATAGATTAATTAAGATGACAATTTAAAATGACCTAATAAATTATGATTACAGATAACTTTTATTGTTTTGTATGAAAATATAAAATTATTATTATTATCAATATAAATGAGCTTAGGTGACACTTAAATTGATAATAAATAATAATAAGGCGTACATAAATATCATTGAAATAGATTTTTTTTCTTGAATTCTATATCCCTAAATTGAACACTTCTAAAATTAGCATTCATATATTATAACGGTATTACAAAATATCAAGAATGTCAGGAGGTAGGAGGTTTATGGGCATTAAAACTTTAATGTCAGTAGAAATATACTATGAGAATATATATATATATATATATATATATATAAAGAATATTATTTTTGTAGTGGGCTACGTGGTTTGATAAATTAACACACAAAAAATCAAAATACCTCCCTATATTCAGTTAATATGTCTGTGCATTTACAAAATTAACTGAATAAAATATTTTAAAATAAATATAATTATTTACATTGTTGCATATCCCTGCATATGACAGAATTAACCAAATTAAATACCTACATTAAACACTAAAACTACAATGTTAATTGAATTAAATACATATCAACTTTAGTTTGTGCACAACCAGTAATGATCTTTCTCAGCACCAACAACTTACAGTGCGACTAATATATCCAATTTATTCGAATTTAAACTTTTAAAATCAGACGGACTTGAATAAATTAAATTAATTGATATATAAAAAAATTCATAAATTTTTAAAATTGAGACTGAATTGAATAAATTAAATAAATTGATATTTCAAAAAAAAATCAAACTTAACTATGGTGCGATTGATATATCCAATTTAATCGAATTTAAATTTTTTAAATGAAAACTGAATTAAAAAATTAAATTAATTGATATTTTAAAAAAAATCTGAATTAATCGTACTTTCGAATTAGATCCATTTGATCGGTTAAGTTGGTTTAACCAACCCTTTACTCATCTCTACTTATTTTAACTTAAATTTATCCTATTCAAATTAGGAAAAATATATTCTTAGTGCCATTGGGATCATGCTCTTCCATTTTAACTTCACAACTTAAAATAATTTTAATCAAATTAAAATAATTATAATAAGTTAAAATATTTTTTCTAAACTAGTAAAAAATAATTTGATATAAAAAAATTAAATAAATTCAATAATTTTAATAAAATTAATCTGAAAAATACTGGCTTAATTTATTTTAATAGCAGCTAACTATTATAACAATAAAATAATAATATTTTCAAAATATAAAATATGCTAAAACGAAAGTGTTATTTTAAATATTACCCGAAAATTTAAATCATCACAATCTCCAATTATCTTAAATAAATTATTTATATTTTTTAGTAAAAGCTAAACTAATTATCTTATGGGATAACTTCCCACTAAGTTAACAATTAAAATTGACTATAACACAAAATTAAATAAATAATTTAAATATCAGAAAAATCTAAATGCACCAAGTAAATTATTAATAGATCAAAACTCGTGCAAGTATCAATCCGATAATTCCCAGTTTCTTATCTCTCTTTGCCCAAGCTCCTCTTTGTTTCGTGAAATCGAATTCATCGTCTGAAATTAAAAAAATCTCATTAATTATTTTTTTTTCTATTTATTTCCTGAATCAACTCTATTAATAAACAACCCAAAAAAAAGCTTCTCTCGATGTCCATCATCTACCAAGACTGACCATGTCAATTCTCAACATCCCGAGTGACTGTCGGTACACACAAAGCTGAGAGATGGCACTCGCCACCTCGCACCAGGCAAGGCAATAGAGAGATGCACAGTAAGCAAAGGGCTAAACTCTCTTTCTAATTAAAACGATACAGCTGACCCTTCAATATCATTATCGTACCCTGACACTTGGCCAGATTTACATAAACTGCCACTACGACGACGAAATTAAAACAGAAAAATAAAAAAAACTAAAATCTACTTTCTCGCCTTCTTCGCCGGAGATTTCTTCGCCGGCGGCGCAGCCGCCTTCCTCTTGGATGCGGCCGGAGCCTTCTTCGGCAGCGATGGCTTCTTCGAAGGTGTGCTCTTCGTCGATGTCTTTGGCGCCTTAGAAGGCGGTGCGGGGGACTTGGCTTTGGATCGTGTCACGGCTGGTTTGGGCTTTGCGGCCGCAGGCTTTGGCTTCGGCTTCGGCTTCGGCTTTGGTTTGGTCGCGGCTGGTGCTTTAGGCTTAACCTTCGGTTTCGCCGCTGGCGGCGCAGGCTGAGGCTTGGACTTAGCAACCTTTGCTGGCTTAGCCTTCGCCTTCGGTTGCGAATTAGATTTTGTTTTAGCAGCAGGCGCCGACTTGGCTTTGGGATTGGCGGCCGTCGCAGGCTTCGACTTGGATTTGGCCGCTGCCGGGCTAGCCTTGGGTTTGGCTGTAGCAGGCTTCGCTTTGGGTTTCTTCAGGACGGTTTTAGGCTTAGGCTTCGACTTGGCCTTGGGTTTTGCCTTCGGCTTGGCCGGGGAAGCAGAGGAAGATGCGGCCGGAGCACCGGGGAGTTTGTACGAATTCTTTACCTTCTTCAACTTTTCAGCAGCCACGAGCCGCCTCAGCTGGCCGAGGAGGATCTTCCTAAAGTTCCCAGGGAGGTGATCCTTCTGCTTGTCCTCGATGTACTTGCCGATCGCGTACTGGCTCGATCCAGCACGCTCCTTCAACGTCACGATCGCCTCGGTAATCATCTACATATCCCGACCAGAAACTCACAATCGAGATTTATCCGAAACCAAGATCCAATCGATGAGGGAGACACTGGTGTTACCTCAGCGTACGGCGGGTGTGAGGAGAGTTTCCGGGGGCCTGACGGCTTCTTCCTAGGCTTGGCCTCCTTCTTTTCCTTGGGAGGATTGGCATCGCCGGCCGGATGCGCTTCTATAGCCTCCGCCCCGCCTTCCGCGGGGGCTTCGGCACTGGAAGGATCGACCAAAGTTTCAGGGACCACCGGAGCGACTTCTACCTCCTCCTGCGCCATGCCTGGAAATCTGGTACTCGGACGGAGCTGAGGACAGATCTGGTGGTTGATGGCAGAGCTGGTTAAGATGCCGGAGGAGGAAGGATTTAAATAGAAGCCTGAAGGGAGGACGACGAAAACTGATTGGCCTACGGTTTCTTCCCACGGATCGCCACCCAGCTGCCTTCAAATGTGAACCTCGGATGGGATGTTACTAACGGTGGAGATGGAGTTAAGGAAAGCCGCCAGCTTGTAGTATGGGTGGGCAGGGAGTTTGGACTTGGATAGAGTGTGCTTCTTTTCTCACTTTGCAGGACAATAACTCAAGAAATATTCAACTAAATTCCCCAAAATTTCCATCATTCTACGGCTCTTGAACTTGGCTTTCAAACGAGCCTGGACTGAGGAGAATCGGTTAAGCTATCCGTGATAAATTGAATTTTGAACGCCTAAAGGTCGAATCGAGACCTTTGTGTGAGTTCGTCACAGTTCAAGAGCTTCAGAGAGAACCACAGAGATCCTTACGCAAAGATTTTTGTTTCATGTTAAACTAGAGTAACAGAAGAATCCTTAGAACTCGAAATCATGTGATTTGGTTAAGAAATAAGGGAGTAATGATCCATTCAAGATCATGCAACTCACACACCATAGATGCATGCTTGATGCTCTCATCACCCTTCGTTTGGTTGGATTGAGTTCATACAGGCAAAAAAGCTAAAATAAATCTCTTTTTTGCTGAATCAATGAAGAACTCTATTAGATCTGAAGAACACTATATTTGTCACTTCTTTTGCCTGATCAGTGTGAAAATTAAGACATTGTATATATTGTTTTGGATAATTTTGTGCATTTATCATTAAGTGTTCCAAGTTCAATGGATAGAAAGAACTGTGGAGGCAAATTGAGATTAGACTGATCAATCTACAACATTTGTACTGGCTAAGCATTGGTCAGAGATCCAATTATAGAGTTTGCACAGTTGGTTTATTCATGTCATCAAAGCAAACAGTGAGAGACAACACTTTAGTAATTATAGAAAGAAATATTAACAGAGTGAAAGATGAATGGTCTTCTAGCTGGGAAATGGTCCAAACTTGAAAATCTTCCTCTCATCTCAGAGTGAAACCTACAAGAACCTTTTAGAGTTCTACAAGTTGTTGAAAGCGATGAGGAATAGAATGAATGAGAGTGTTCGAGTTCAGTTGTATAAGATTTTGGTACCGAGGTCCCTTAATTTGTCTCTCTATTTACAGCTACTTTTACTTGAATCTACTGAAATTAAAAGCATCCCCAATCGACTGAATTACTAAGCTAGCATCCTTTATAGTTTTTGATTGAAACCATTTGGATTATTGCTCAAATATCCAATCGAATGGATCCACTTTATGTCATCCTTGCCTTGCTTGAGTTTGCCTCAATCTAGTGCTATGTGTGGCAATTGAACCAACAAACACATGTTTCTTGTCTTATAATCCACCCGGTAGATTTGCAATAATTGTCTTACAATCCACCTCATTAGGAACCTTTGGTCTCATGCTTAACCCCCTCCAAGTTTACTTTGTCTTAACCTTTATTAATCACCCTTAAGTTCACTTTGTTCTTGATCTTTCATCCATCAAGCATAGCAACCAACATAGTCGTGTCAAGTACTCTTCAACAACTTGACCTCCGTAAATCATCATAAGTGTGGTTCGGTTGTGTCAATTAGTATCAAAGTGTGGTGTTCCAATCTCAATGCTAGTTTCCCTCGTCTTTTTTCATCATCATGAATCTTTAGTGGCATCCTCATCCATGACTTCTCGCCTTTAATTGGATCCTAATTAAACTCTTGTGCCTTCTCCTTGTCTTTGTGCATTGCCATCCCCTCATTGTTCAACAAACTTATGGCAAGTCCCCAAGCTATGGTGTAATGACAAAGTGTTTAAGTAATTTCTTAAGTATTCATGTTTGAATCTCTTCTACAGCGCACTGTAAGATATTTTCTCTAAAAGGATGAAAAAACTAAGATGTTGGCTGATGGGCGAGAATCGCTAGTGCTTCTGAATTTATTTTGGTGGCCGATGAAAAATATCGATAGGATTAACCACCTAAAAAAAAAACTTATGGCATGCCCTTAAATCACACTAACCTTTGAAGTATATTGTCCTCACACATTGTCATTGAAGGTCAATCAATATTGCAAACCAGTTACATTCATGGGGTAGCCTAAGTCTTAGTTAACCTAATTTTTATATTTTGCAATCTAGTTATACATTATATATTTTAGTCTTAAAACAATAAAATTAATAAAAAAAATTGTGAAAAGAAAAAAAAAACATTGTCAAAAACACACAAAAATAAATCCAAAAATGTAGAAGCAATCAACAAGGGGAAAAAAATGGAGCAATGCAAGGCCATTAAAATTGAAACCTGTTCAAGAATTATATTTTGTTCCCCCCAACTCGCATAATAGTTGACTACTCAGTCTACTAGATGTTTGAATCAAAGTGTAAAAAAAATCCCCTTATCAACTTGCAACCTCGTGTGTCACCGTAAAATGTGAGACTCGAACATGGATAAGAAATGCCTACGAAATCGTTTTAGCAAATTCAGTCACTTAACTCGGAAGATTCGAAAACTTTATATAAAATTTTTGACAATGTAATCATTTATATCTCCATCATTCTATAAGAAATTAATGAACTTTAAATAAAATGAATATCTCTAAAAATAAAATCATTCAATGTTGATGATCAAATTAAATATTTCTTAACTAAAAGATACAAAAATGATCCATATAGGCATACCCATAAGATTTTAAAATTTGCTAATACTAGTTGGGTGCCAGACTAGCACCTAGCATCTTGGCAGGGCTTAGGCGCCGCTAGATGGATTCATCAGTATTAATATAATTAACAAAATAAATCACAGATTATAATTCTAACACAATAATATCAAGATAAAATTATGTATATAATAATTAAGATATAATTATATATAAAATATTAAGATTTCAAGACTTAAAGAATTAAAATCAATAAATATAAATAAGTAAAATAAAACTTTCAAAATATAAATTTAATTTATATGAATTAATAATATTTATTAGAATTTTTTAATTTTAAATATAAAATTATGAATATAAATATGATTTATATAATTAATAAAATTAATTATAAAATTTTCATTTTAAATATAAAATTATTAGAATATAAATAATTTTTTTAAAATTAATTTTAAATATATTTTTATATAATTTAATTATGATTTCTAAAAGCATATTTGAATTATCCCTATTTATTTGAGAAAACATTTAAATTAAATAAATATAAATAATAAATAATAGAATTAAATAAAATAATGCCCGCGGGGCATCCCAACACTGCCAGCGGAGCCAGACGCATCGCGGGATGCGTCTGTCGCCACCGACAACGTCCACAGAGGCTTCTGACGGCTTCGGATGCCACCGGTGACGCGTCCGACGCCAAAGGCGTCGTCTCACTATGCGGGAAGCATCGCGAGACGCATCCGATGGCGACGCCAGAAGCATCGCGGGAGTGGAAGTCCCTAAATTTCTACGACGCCTGGCGTCGCATAAGAACGCCTAGGCAATTTTGCCGCCTAGGTTGGCCATGGATGGGGATTTCGAGACGGCTTACAACCGCTAGATCCTAGGCGGCTGCCTAAGATGCATTTTAGATCACTACATACACATACTATTGAAATTGTGTTTTACAATTCTTCAAAATATAATATTCATCAATTATAGAATCTCAGTAATACTTGAAGCAAATTCTCTCTCAATGTAGATAATCAGAGAATCCGTTAGAAACTCCTCTCTCATTCTAATATGAAAAACTATTTTAACTTATTTCATAGTTGAAATGCACACTCTATAGTTGCTATGGAAACAAGTAAAGTTAAAACTAGACGGATCAACTTGTCGATCAAATTATAGTATTGTAACTTTTTTGTTTCAAATAACCTTAGCAAAACTTTGAGATAGTGTATATATTCTGAAAATTCTCATAGCAAACTACATCGAGCTCATAATGTTATAGCTGACACCTCAGATGATTCATTTTATATTTTGTGAAGTTCTCATGATAATTCTTCTTAACAAGAATATAAATATTGTCAATATTGAACCATTTAAAATTATCTTTTGGGTCCCAAATAGAGCTAAGCATGTAAAGTTCTACTATTACATCAATGAATCTAGAGTTTAACTCTTTCAACTAAAAATCTAATTCAACATTAATTATATCATAATGAAAGTGATGATCAACTATGATAACATCCATTTGACGGCAAGAACGACTAGAATACTTATAACGAGCACTCACCTCCGGTATATGAATATCTAATCTGGTACAAAATGATTTGATACATTAAACAAGAATATCAAAATCATCATTTCTTAATGTCAGGAGAGGTGTTTTAGTAATAAAGACCAAATCCATTTGCATTTATGATATTAAAATATTTTGATGCACGACACGACAAAGTAAATTTGTGATCCCCATAATTTTATGCATCAAAAGACTTCATCACTATTAAGGAACTACTAGCTTCCCCATGCATAAAAGTATCTAGCTTATACAGACTAATCATGAGAGTAACTAGTCACCAAAGTAAATCAAAAAATGCTCGCAGTAAGTAACTCATCAACCCAATATTCTTATATCAACCATCCATTAAGGAAAATTCATCTATTAATTTACCGAAACTGAGACTCAATCCTTAGATGTTTGGTAAATTGAGAGGGTGTCATGTTGTTGCACTATTGCCCAAGGGCAATGCTAATGTTTTCAAACACATTAATAGTTGCACCATACATATCTATTAAGCTGCAAATATAATCAAGATGGGAGCTCCAATGAGTAGTTTCTACTTAATGCAAAGTATAAATCTGATTAGCTCCTCGCCTAGTCTTGCGTTCACCAGCAACAACACAACGTGCAATTTCTTTACTTGAGCAAATTGTAACTCAGTATTGCCTTTGGAAGAAGTAACAAGATTGACAATAATCATTATATTCAAAAGAAAAGGCATATATATAGTGATCTTTTCAACAGTTGCAACTAACAATAGCTAGAGTTGGTGGGCAAAGCAATGCACATAATATACATAAGGGCAATCTTTAAGAAACAAAGCTTGTAATCTATTAAAAACACCACACGTGTTGTGAGCACCATCATACCCTTGACTTTATATATTATGAATTTATAGATTATATCTAGTAAGGATATCACATATTTCTTTCTTAAGTATTGTGATGTCAGGAACTTATACAATTTGGAAAAAAAAAATTCCCACAAAAAACCATGAACATCAACAAAACTTAAAATCATAGTCATTTGTTCTTTATTAGATATATCCTTCCCCTTGTCCACAAAAATACAAAATTTAAAATCTCCAATCTCATCATAAATTTTATTTCTGACTCTATCATCAAAATACTATGCATTATTTCTTGTTAAACTTCTAGTAAGATATATTTTACATTTCCTAAAGTTTTCTCTAAGATAACATCACCAATATTAGCATTCTATTTTCCCAAAAGTTTTAGTATCTCAATGAAGTTACTATGATTTTAGGAATCTAAAGATTCATCATGACCTCTCAATTCACATGCTTGCAAACTAAGTCAACATACACTCTTAATTATTGTTGTAAGTCTTAATTGATTCTTTTGGATATGTTCAAAAAAATTCTTGATTCATAACATTATCTAAATGTTGAGTTACATTCATCAAATCAACAACAAATTTTGCAGATTTATTGTGCACCGAGTTAGAACTTCACATGTGAGACAAATTGTCACACTTGTTCCATAATTAACATGTTTCCAACTTCTAAGTCATTCAACTCTAAATGTAGATTATTGTGCTTCACTTAATTTTAAAAAACATGAAAGATTAAATATTGTGTCCATTGAAAGAGAGTACTCTAAACATGGAAACTTTATAACTCATGTATATTAAAATCATAAATGTTTCTGTTGGTGCTCAAAGCACTAGCTAATCAAACTTGTATTTTGATATTGACAAAGATTCAAAGTTAAGGGTTATTGATCTAACAAGGTTACCAGAGTGTACATGCTAGTCCTAGTTAAGGCTAGGTAAGAAGTCCTGGTCAAGTGAGTTTGGCAATGAAATCTTGGTTAAGGGCACTGGTCAAAATACTTAGCAAATCGAGGATGCCGGGCAAATGTCCAAGGGGTCGAGGGAACTAGGAGGGAAGTCCTGGGGGTTGTGGACACCAGGCAGAAGTGTAGGCAGGATGAGGATCGATTGTCCAACAGGAAGCCATAGAGATCAATGTTAGGACCGTGACCGTCAAGCTAGAGGGGGTGAATAGTTTTTCTTCAATTTGTCTTCCTACAAAGTTAGTGCGCAAGTGGAACAAACATAAACTAAAACTAAAACTAAGAGGAACACACTGATTTACGTGGTTCAAAAATAAAACTCCTACTCCACGGCTGTTCGTAAGGTGGACGATCCCGATCCTTGGGTGGATGATTCCCCAGAGCACCTCCGGCTAGCTCTCGTAGCTCCTTGTGGTTGGAGAAACCTCGCCACAACCCTTGTACACGATCTGAGCAATATAGGCTACTAACAAGCTTTACCCAAGCAAGTTTCGCCAAGAACAAAAGGCCTTAAATGAGCTCCCTTAAATAGAGCTCGAGGTTGAAAGTGACCGTTACCAGTCAACTGCCCCAGGGGCAGTCGATTGGCCTTACTCGAATTCAAATTTCACAGCGTGACCTTTCAAATTCTGGCCACACCCAGTCGACTGCCCCAGGGGCAGTCGACTGGTCCTTCCCTAAGCCTAGGGTTACTCTTCCCGTGTATATTTCTCTCCGCACTCGAACCCTCTCGTCTTAGTTCTCGAGTACAATCCCTCAACACTCGGACCCTCACGACCTGGTTGACTCTTCATCCAGCAGCCTCGATCTGTTGCCTTCACACCCTCTTCGTCTTCGTCTCCCGTCCCTCAGATGCGCACACAAGCCCTCGGCTTGCCTCCATGTCATCCTTTACGCATGCCTCGAAGACCACATCCCTTGGCTCATCGTCCATGCTCCAGCAGTCTTGATCTATTGACTTCAAGCCCTCTTCGACTTTGACCCTCGTCCCTCAGATGCTCACGCAAGCCCACGACTTACCTCCATGCCATCCTTCACGTACGCCTCGAAGTCCGCTTCCCTTGGCTCATCGTCCCTGCTTCATCCATGGTCCCTCGGATACGCACACAAGCCTACGGCTTGCCTCCATGCCACCCTTCACCGTACCTGAAGACATCCAACTAAGTCTATGTGTACCTGCAATCCTGCATACTTACATACACATATTAGAACACAATTAAACCCTAACTCAATCATATTGACACACACATCAAAACCCATGATCCTCCAGATTATACTCGGGCTAATTGCCCCAACAATCTGTTGATGCAGTCTGACCCTGATTGTTGTTTTGTCGTTGACAACGATTTAAGTTTTGTATGGTTGAGCAAATTTTGATTGAAATCCCGGTGAGTGAAGCCGGGTCCTGGTGAGTGAAGTCAGGTGATGGAAATCCCGGTGAGTGAAGCCGGGTCCTGGTGAGTGAAGCTAGGTTGAAATCCTGGTGAGTGAAGCCGGGTCCTGGTGAGTGAAGCCAGGTGATGGAAATCCCGGTGAGTGAAGCCGGGTCCTGGTGAGTGAACCCAGGTGATGGAAATCCCGGTGAGTGAAGCCGGGTCCTGGTGAGTGAAGCCAGGTGATGGAAATCCCGGTGAGTGAAACCGGGTCCTGGTGAGTGAAGCCAGGTGTTTGGAAATCCTAGTGAGTGAAGCTAGGTTGAAATCCCGGTGAGTGAAGCCGGGTCCTGGTGAGTGAAGCTAGGTTGAAATCCCGGTAAGTGAAGCCAGGTCCCGGTGAGTGAAGCCGGGTCCCGGTGAGTGAAGCTGGGTGTCTAAAACTCTGGTGAGTGAAGCCAGGTCCTAGCTTGGAAGGCTAGGTTGAAGTCCCAGTGAGTGAAGCTGGGCATGACACGAGTCAGAGAAGGGCCGAAGGCTTGTTCTCGTGACTTAGAGTGCATTTGGGCTTGCCTGGATCGGTCTGGTGACCGATCAGGGAAGTTGGCACGGTGCTCCTTCGTGGATCGGTCTGGTGACCGATCCAGCGATGACTGATCGGTCTGGTGACCGATCAGGGAGTATGCGTTTCACCCATTGCTTGGCTTCTGATCGGTCTGGTGACCGATCAGGGAGCAAATAGTGAGGTTGAGTTCCCTTGCTGAACTGCTCCTGATCGGTCTAGTGACCGATCAGGATCACTGTGCAGATCATTCTGGAGAATGATCCAGCGTCGCAGGTTCCTCTCTGATGATCGATCAGGACGGAGCCTGATCGGTCTGGTCACTACCTGATCGGTCTGGTGACCGATCAGGAGGTTTCCTGATCGGTCCGGTGATCGATCAGGAGGTTTGGACTGCGAAGATCAAAAATCGCCCGATAAAGGGGTGGATCGGTCTGGTGATCGATCCACAACTGGGATCGGTCTGGTGATTGATCCAGGAGAATCCCAAAGAAATCATGATTTCTAATTGAGCGTTGGGGACCGATTAGGACGGAGCCTGATCAATCTGGACCCAGCCTGATCGGTCTGGTGACCGATCAGGAGGCTCTCTGATCGGTCCAGTGACCGATCACTTTAATTCAAATACGCTATCAGAAGTGTCTGATCGCGTCTGTTTCTCTGCCGATTCTCTGATACATTGCTGATTTCATTTGATATGCATTGCTAAGCCTCTGTTGGAGTGTGCAGGTGATAGCAGGTGATTCAAACACTCAAGGAGGGTCAATGGGAGGCTTTCCTTGGAGCAGGTTTGTTTGTTTCTCCATCTCAGGTTTCAACGGCAACTGGAGCAGCTGGCGACTGACGAAGACTCAGCTGGAGAGGAGGTCTTCAATGGACTGAGTGCTCAGGGAGGTCAGGAGGTTCAGGCTGTGCTCAGAGGATACTGATGGAGCTTGGGATGAAGCAGAAGCTTAAGATAAAGTGGAAGCAGAGGAGCGACGGGGCAAGAGACAGAAAAACGAGTGAAGTTTTTGCTGTGGGCTGCGCTTGTGCTCTATGTGACTTTGTGTTTGAGCTTTGTTGTTACATCTTGGTGAGCTTGTCTTCTCGTGTGTCTCTGTGATTAACTTGTATCTTCTTGAGATCACTTGTGAAGAGGTTTCTCCACCGAGAAGGAGGCTGCTACTATCCGGAGTTCACCGGGGCTTGATCTGTCGACGATCAAGGGATCGCCCACCTCACGGGCACGCCAAGGAGTAGGGGCAAGTTATCCCCGAACCTTGTATATTGAGGTGTTAGCATCGGTTGCTTTCCCTTTGTGTTTTGCTTGCTGTTCTTTATTTCTGCTTCTGTGTTTTTGTTTCCGCTGCTACTAATCTGATCACGCAGAAGTATCAAAGAGCAAGAAATTGTGTCTGGCTATATTCACCCCCCCTCTCTAGCCATCCGGGTTCTAACACAATCAAGATCGGATGTTGAACAAAAGCTTAAAAAGGTATAAAGGACCAGATGTTTGGTAATAGGTATATTTTCTTAAAAGGAGTAGGTGAGGGCGTGCTCCCCTTTGAGAGAATAGTAGATGTTGGTCTGACTTAGAATTTCAGTTAAAATCTAAAATTCAGGACTGGATAATCTGAGAATGACAAATAATTTTATTTAATATTATTTTATTTTTCTATGCTAACTCTGTGATGTGGAAAACATGCAACCTAGAAAAGTTGATCCAGGCACCTAGAAGGGATTCAAGCGACTCAACCCGATACAGGCTCCTCAAGCTAATATAGACGCTAGAAAGGGGTTCAAATGCCTTAATCACTTCAGTGCGTAGCAAGATGAGGTGGCAACATCTGGATGATTAGCACACGTCAGTATCTAGGTGCCTCAAAGGGGTTGAGGAGCCTAAGACGAGATATGCTCGACTAGGAGAGTGCTTCACTCAGAGTTCACCACTTCAGCGATCGAGGCGCCTCTAAGTAATTGAGACACCTGGAAGAGGATAAGGCACGACGAGCTCGGATCAGGATCAGATAAGCTTCGAATAGAGGTTCCTCAATGGGATAGAGGCACCTGGATGAAGTTATAAAAGAAGGTCTCAAACAGTAGCTTCAACACAACTTTTTATACAACTTTCATACTTGAGTGTTGCTCTGAAACTCGCTTTGTGACATCGAAATGTTGCTCCGACAACTGATGCTCAAGTTACTATATTCTTCAAGTTGTTGGTATCTTTTAATTACATACACTTTATATTCGATTCATTTGTATTCTCTTTGAACTATTAGTGAATTGCCTAACAAAAATAATCAATGACTGTGGGCCATGGATTAGCAATCGTCGGGTTGTGAACCAAGTAAAACCAAAGGTGTTAGCTTTCTTTATCTTCCCTTTTCTATTTCATTGTATATTCTTTGTTTTATGAAAAAGTGAAAAGGAGACGTGCACTATTCACTACCCCTCTAGCGCTTTTCAATCCTACAATTGGTATCAAAGCGGGGGTGTTCTGAATTTGTGCAACCACCTTTCAAGCAAGTCATTTTTTCGTTGTTTTTTGTTTTTCGTAGTCAATCAGAATCAGTGTAATAACCCTTTCTAATAATTTTTTTTCTCACAAGTGTTTTTTGATTCTCGAAGTTGGTCCAACACCACTTAAGGGAGTTTCATTTTTGCGTCATTTCTCTCCCATACTACAAATCCAAGACCTAGTCTTGGAATGAACAGGCTGAAAATGACATCCTATGAGACATGGGAACTTTATCTACACAAAACATGGGAACTCTGAGCTGGCCGAAAATGACATCCTATGAGATATGATGCATTCATTTAATTTGAACTTCAATTGGAACGATCATCACAGTGTTGAGCATCATGACTAGCTGAGGAAGACGGTCTTACACCCAGTGAGATTGGTGCACTCCCTTCATCTGGGGCCTAAAATTATGAATAGAAGATATAATTGTCAGTTTTTATACAACTATTCACTTGCAAGATTACATAATACACAAGAGCAATTAAATACTTTAATATTAAATACAATTCATTGAAAATCCAGAATGCATTGAAAATGCAGATTTGATTTCATCTTTTCTCATTTAGTTCTACTATGCAATTAATAGTTGAAGCTATGGATTAACATTGCATTCCTCCATATAACAATTCATTGCTTGAATATTGATTCAATACAAAATACTAAAAATAGCCTAACTAATTTTAAAGTGCTAACATACACACCATCACATTAATCAAAGTAGCCAATTCAAGTGACAAATTGTTTCCTTGCATTTGCAACATATATTTAATAGCTTCCTCAATTGCTTGTTTTTTTTTATCTTTCTACTTCAATCATTGATTCAAGATTCTGCACCTTTACTCGAGAAACTTCTAATTTAGACTTCATCTTAGTCATATATATTTGGAATCCATTATCAACAGATGCATTTGAACATGCAGTTTGACCAAAGACTTAAGTAGCACATGGCCCATAGCCCACACCTCGAACTCAACTAGAGTACTCCTTCCCTATAGCTTGAGAAAGTGAATCATTTTTTGAAAATCCCTTAGAGGAATCATCTTCACCCTCAATATTCATAATTTTTTCCTACATACATAAAGTTTATCAATGATACATTAAAAATGAAGTACCATTTTTTTTGATAAAATTACAATATGACAATTTTAATTAATACAAAACTTACACCAAAGACTTGAGCATTGTCGTGAATATAAGAACCATCCTTTTTCTTGTGCAACATAACCCATAACTCCCCTCTACTAATGTTGCTTCCACGTTGTCGTTCCTGTATGTCATTATTGACATATAATCAATAATTAAACAAAAAAATGAGCCAATAAGTCAATTAAAGAGTCTATCATCTCTTCATGTTTTCTCCTTGCTATGGTTTTTGAACCACCTGTGTGGGTGTATAATTGCTTCTTTTGGTTTTCAACATTTTTCTTACATATGCCCTATTATTGCATAATCAAAAATAGATAATCACATAAGTGTGGATTATGGATAGACAAAAAAACAACTTAGATCCAAACACTAAGTGAAGCTCAATATTGAAAACAATCATAATTGGAATCCAAATTAAAATGGATCTAATAAGCAAGAGCGAATTAGGATATGTCACCTAGGTTTTCTCACTCAAGCGGTACTCAATGAACCATCTCCAATAGTTTTCATCAATTATAGGAGGTCGCTTTGCAATATTTTCCTCCATGCTCGAAGTGCTATCATAGAATTCATGAAACAAGCTATACCTAGTATCTTTCCATACTTTCCCAATACGTTTCATAATAATCGATTATCCACTATATGAAATTTCTTCTGCATACAAAATCAAAGACATTAGTATCAAAGTTACAAAGAGTGCAAAAGACATGGATGAATAAATTGGTTTACCAGTATGATGCTATTATACACCATGTCCTTATATGATTTAAGAACCTTACGCCAAGAGATATAGAAAATGAGAAATTTATTAAAATCACTTCCTAAAACTCCTAAGAAGCCACCCAAAATGCTGTTGGAGCAATCGGCCCTAAGATGGTCCGGTGTGACCATGGGTTTTGATGTTTGGGCAAAGGGTTTAAATTAGGTTTACCTTTGTTATCTCATATGTGTATGTTGAGTGTGCAGGTTGTACAGGTTATACATATGGACTTGACTGGACGGCCTCGGTACGGTGAAGGATGGCATGGAGGCAAGCTGGAGGCTTGCGTGCGCATCCGAGGGACTTTGGACAGAAGGGACGATGAGCTTATGGGCGCGGACTTCGAGGCATACGTGAAGGATGGCATGGAGGCAAGCTGGAGGCTTGCGTGCATCCGAGGGACGGGAGCCGAAGATGAAGAGGGCGCGAAGGCAATAGTCGAGACTGCAGATGAGGAGTCAGTCGAGTTGTGAGGATATGAGTGCAGTGTGATTGTACTCGGGAAATCCTAGGGCTTGAGTGCGGAGTGGAATGTACTCAGGAAGGATAACCTTAGGTGGGTGAGTAGACCAGTCAACTGGCCTGGGGGCAGTCGACTGATGGAACTCATAGAAGGGTCTCAGCCGATTGGTAAGTGGCTGGTGAGCTGGCAAATTCGAACGTTGGGGGTGTCAACGGTCGAATTTAGCTGGCACCAGTCGACTGCCCTGGGGGGCAGTCGACTGGTAGCAAGAAATCAGCCCCGAGTCTTATTTAAAGAGGACTTCGTGGTGGCTGAGTTTCTTGACGAAACTTGTCTTGGTTAAGGGCAAGTTAGTAGTCTTCGTGTCCAGAGCTTTGGTTGGTGTTGTGGTGAGGTTTCTCCACCCACAAGGAGCGACACGTGATAGCCGGAGGTTATCCGAGGAGTGATCCACCGACGGATTGTTGGATTAGTCACCCGGCCGGGGTGGATACCAACTAAATACGGTTTGTTAGCGTTATTTTTGTTGTTTATTGTATATTCCGCTGTGCTACTAACAACGCAGGTTCAAGAAAGAGTTCGAAACGCTATTCACCCCCCTCTAGCGTACGGAATCGATTCTAACAAATGCCACCTGCATCGCCTATGGCTTGCCCAAGCTCATTGCATGGAACTGTAATTTTTCTACCCTAAGGAATTGACCAAACATCTTGCACTATGTATCGTGCTTCTTTAGTTGTGTCATCCAACTCATCTAAAACAAATAAAATCTATTACTTCCTAACATTACAAAATAAATATGAAAAAATAATATGACTAATAATTTTATAAATTCAAGGATAAAAGGTTTCAAAATTGATCATAATAGAAGTTAAATTTTGAAAAAACGAAGGAAGAAATTTATTACCAATAACATTAACAACCAATAACTTGTCTTCCTACTACCACTAGAAGTAGTGTCACCATATTCGTCAAATGAATCAACATCTTCATCCTCTAGATCATCCTCTGGATTAGCCTCTTGATCATGTAAATGGTGGGATGGAATAGAACTAGATGCCCCATGAAGAGATGACACTGAATTAGCTCCAATCTGAGTTGGTGCACTTAATTGAGCTCTGCTATCAATTTGTGGCCTTGAATGAACACCCATATTAGAAGCTGGGATTGAACGAACATCACTTTGAGTTGGTGGAACTAAATGAGTGTCAGCTCGTTCTTGAGATGGAATAGGGTCGACCCTAGTTTGAGTTTGTGGCATAGTTGCAGTTGATTTCTCTGTAACTATTGGTGCAACTTTAAAGCGTTTTTTCCTAGGCATGGTTGTAAATTGGGGGGGGATTACAATTTTAAGAAATGACAAACATTAAGGAAATGAATAATAGGAGTACTTAGAATATGAACAACAAGAAACTATATTCTAATAGTTGAATGTGACTATATTTAAAATTAAAAAAAAAAGAAGATAGTATAAAATGCAATAGTAGTGAAGATAGTATAAAAGGCCACTCAGTAAAAAAGGCAATATTAGTGAAGTTAGTATAAAATGTAATATTAGTGAAGATAGTATAAAGGTCACTTAGTTTTGGAGTACCTAGATAGCAACTACATCATTTGCTCTATCATTATTGCTGAGAAGGAGGCCACTCAGTCTTCAACTCCATCATTATTGTCAACAACAACATCATTTACAGGTCCATCTTCTATATTATCATCCTTTGCCAATTGTAAATCTCCATTGACATCATGAAATCGCCTATCCAAGATGGCGGAGAAAGAACAAGATCATAAATTGGCTCTTCTTCTTTGTCATCTCCCATGACATACAAGTCTCTTGGTTGTAGATGTTTTACAATACTCCATCCTTTTTCAATCTCATCATCCACATAAAACACAAGTTAAGCATTAGAGACAAGTATATATGGCTTATCATTTTCTCGATCTCCAACATGTATCAAACGAGAAAAATTAACACTAGTAAAATCTGAGTTATCTCTTTTGATATCTCGATCAGAAGTGGTGTTAGCCCACTGACATTTGAACAATGTAACAGTGAATTGACCACTATAGTTCAATTCAATTATGTTCACTAATTTCCATAATAAGAAACACCTCCAACTGCCACATTATTATCACGATTACTTGCGTAACACCTACTATCAAACATATCAAATACTCCGGTATTTTTGTTAGTAATATGAGAGAAGTGTCCTAAGGCAATCGCCTTATGATTGTAAACATTTATTTTAATAAATGAATATTCACTATTTGAGTATACACGTCTGTGTATTTGATTGGGATCTTAAACTCATTTACTGAATGTCCGCAATACAATTCATAGTATGAGAGAATTTGTGATGAATTCACAACTAGTGATTATCTCTACATGTGCAATTGTGAAGTATTGAAATTGTCCCTAGTCGATGAATTGATAAATACGGACACTATCAATTCTGTTGAGACTAGCATGGGTTATTCTCTAATCAGCTGATTCTCACTGGCTGGTGACATTGGGATGTCCGGAGATAAACATGAATGCTAGTTAAGGGAACTAGTTCATTGGAGTGACTAGCTGTAAAACTTCATATGGTAATCTACATATAGATATGTCAATGAAAGTTCTTACTGCAGCTTAAGTGCGATGTTCCTTTGACTTGCGGTGTTCAAGTCATCTTGGTCACGGAGACTTATACTTTGACATCTTAAGCAAGCATCTCTAAGGAGGTGTGGACCCAGGATGGTTGGGTATAAGCCGAAGTGCCCGAAGATGTTTGAACAGCTTACAAAGGATTCACCACTCCTTGCGAGGAGATGTATACCCAAGGCCTATCGTCGGATTGTTACTCGAAGCCTCTGGCCAGAGCATAACATGTTCCGAGTATGAATCTCTAGGAAACATGAGAGTAATTAGAATCCGTTGGACGAGAAAGACATTACTTGAGCTAGGTGTGACGCAGTCAGCCTAGTGGGGACTGACACATATAGACCGTGTCCTGAACCAAGTGGGTATAAGATGGTGAAGGGAATGAGGCACGACTCATTATAGCTGTTGAAGGGTTTCAGAATTATATCTGAGGTCAACCGTTGATCTTTCGATTAATTGGGGATCATGATGTACTACTAGGTGACACTCATGATCGTTCTATAATTGGTTAATTATAGACGGCCAACATAAATCAAAAGCCTATTTAGTCACACGTACTACGAGTAATCCGAGGGATTTAAAACGAGTTGAAAATTGGATTTTCCGATCAAGAGAAATAAGTCGAATCTGAATTTATCAGAGGCGTACCGGAAGCTTAAAATGGCTAAGTCTTTTGAAGGCTTATTGGACGAATTAAATGAGTTTAATTCGCAAGGAGACGGCTTGGTTTGGCTGGCCAAAGAGGGTCCCCACCCTCTTTGGTTTGGCCGGCCACAATAAGAGGGAGAACCAAATTGTTTGGTTCAAATTATAAAATAAACCGCGCGTGGTTTGTTTTATAAAATTATGGATAAAGAAATTTATATAAAGAAATTTATATAAAGAGATTTATTTTCATGGAAATTAAAATAAACCTTGGATTGGTTTATTTTATTTTATAAATCAATAATGGATTGATTTACCATGATAAAGAAATTTATAAAAATTTATTCTTTTTATGGAAATTAAAATGAACCATGAATTGGTTTATTTTATTTTATAAAATCAATTATGAATTGATTTTTCCATGATAAGAAAAATTTATAAGATAAATTTCTTGTAAAATTTATTCCATAATAAAAGGGGAGACATGGTTGTTTTTATTATAAATTAAGTTATAATAAAAACTTGGCATAACGGAATAATTCATAAGAAATTTATATAATAAATTTCTTGTGAAAATTTATTCCATAATAAAAGGGGAGATGTGTTTGTTTTTTATTATAAATTTAGTTATAATAAAACTTGGTATAACGGAATAATTCATAGGAAAATTTATAAGATAAATTTCTTATGAAAATTTATTCCGTTAGAAGGGAGACTTGGCGATGGAGAGACTACTATATAAAGGAACCAAGAGAAGGCTTGAATTCCAATCAAGAGATTAAGAAGCAAGCCCTCTCTCTCTCTCCTTCTCCCCCTCTACCTCCTCTAGGGCCGGCGCCCTCTCCCTCCTCTAGGGTCGGCGCCCTCTCCCTCCTCTAGGGCCGGCGCCCCTTCTAGTTGCCGTGAGCCACCTCCACCAAGAAGGTGCCGAAGAAAAAGAAGAAGCGGATCGCGACTCCTTCCTTCCTCCCGGAATACGGATTCCGTTCTTCGTTTGGTGGTTAGTTTTCCATCTCTCTCTCTTGATATTCTAGTCGTGCCTTTGGAGAATCTAGTAGTTCTTGTCGGCACGAAACTCGTGGCTTTGCGAAGTCATCCCGAAGAGAACTCGGCGTGGACGCGAATAGAGGCGGAGCTTCCAAGGGACGCTACGGTTGGATCTCGTCCCTTACTTCGAGTTACGCGAGGTATCAAGTAAATTAGTTTACTTTCTGCAAAATTTTAATATATGATCATGTCTACACAATATAAGGTTGCATGTTAGATACGTGGTTAAAATAATTTGAGAAATTATTTATGCTAAATCTTCCACTGCACGTAATTAAATTTTAAAATTATGAACTCGTATCCATGTCAACATGCACCCGGTCCCAACAATTTTAACATTTCAACCCATGCTCTCGAGAAAGAGTTCTAAATTTAAATCCATTCACATTGTAGGCACTAAATCATTTGGCTTGATCAAGTGGTCTAAGTGCAAGCCGCCTTAATTCATCTGGAAGTCTAGCACCTTCATTAGAGATCTAGCATCAAGAAATATCACACTTAGTTTTTATGATTAGTTAAACCTCTAAAATTAAATAAAAAAATATAGCATAACTTCTACTTGTTGGTCCTTGGATGGCTATAGAGGGGGGTGAATGTAGCCAAACACAAATAACTTGCTCTTTTGAACTCTCCTGCACTTAACGGTTAGCTAAGACGGATATGTACAAGGTTCGGGGGTGAATGTAGCCAGACACAAATAACTTGCTATTTTGTACAAGGTCTGGTGACCGATCAGGGTTCTCTCTGATCGGTCGGGTGACCGATCAGAAGCTGAACTTTAATTCAAATTCACTGTCAGATGCTCTGATCGTGTCTATTTTCTCTGCCGATTCTCTGATACACTGCTGATTTCATTTGATATGCTGTGCTAATCTTCTGTTGGAGTGTGCAGGTGATACAGGGAGGATTCAAACCATGGAGGAGAGTCAACTGAGGACTTTCCTTGGTGTAGGTTTGTTTGTTTACCGATTTTAGGTTTCATCGGGCAGCTGGCGTGGCTGGCAACTGACGGAGGCTCAGCTGAAGAGGTCTTCAGTGGACTGAGTGCTCAGGGAGTCAGGGGGTCAAGCTGTGGCTCAGTGGATGCTGTTGGAGCTTGACGGCGTTGAGCTTGAGCTTAAGACAAAGCTGGAAGCAGAGGAGTGAAGCAGCGAACAGACAGAAAACTCGAGGAGTTTTGGCTGTGGTGTTGGCGTGCTCTCTGTTGCTTTGTGCTTGAGTGTTCTTGTCACATCCTTGTGAGCTTTCCTTCTCGAGTGTCTCGTGAGCTTAACTTATATCCATCTGTGAGACAGCTTGTGGAGAGGTTTCTCCACCGAGAAGGAGGCATTTGATATCCGGGGTTCACCGGGGCTTGATCTGCCGACGATCAAGGGATCGCCCACCTCACGGGCACGCCAAGGAGTAGGGGCAAGTTATCCCCGAACCTTGTACATATCCGTCTTAGCGATTGGTTTGTGTGTTCTTTGTTTCTGCTCTTCGGTTTGGTTTTGTTTAGGGGCAAGTTATCCCCGAACCTTGTACATATCCGTCTTAGCTAACCGTTAAGTGCAGGAGAGTTCAAAAGAGCAAGTTATTTGTGTCTGGCTACATTCACCCCCCCTATAGCCATCCAAGGACCAACAAGTAGAAGTTATGCTATATTTTTTTATTCAATTTTAGAGGTTTAACTAATCATAAAAACTAAGTGTGATATTTCTTGATGCTAGATCTCTAATGAAGGTGCTAGACATCCAGATGAATTAAGGCGGCTTGCACTTGGACCACTTGATCAAGCCAAATGATTTAGTGCTTACAATGTGAATGGATTTAAATTTAGAACTCTTTCTCGAGAGCATGGGTTGAAATGTTAAAATACTGGAGTATTTGATATGTTTGATACTAGGTGCTACGCAAGTAATCGTGATAATAATGTGGCAGTTGGAGGTGTTTCTTATTATGGAAATTAGTGAACATAATTGAATTGAACTATAGTGGTCAATTCACTGCACTTAACGGTTAGCATATCCGTCTTAGCGATTGGTTTGTGTGTTCTTTATTTCTGCTCTTTTGAACTCTCCTGCACCAAACCGAAGAGCAGAAACAAAGAACACACAAACCAATCGCTAAGACGGATATGTACAAGGTTCGGGGATAACTTGCCCCTACTCCTTGGCGTGCCCGTGAGGTGGGCGATCCCTTGATCGTCGGCAGATCAAGCCCCGGTGAACCCCGGATAACAAATGCCTCCTTCTCGGTGGAGAAACCTCTCCACAAGTTGTCTCACAGATGGATACAAGTTAAGCTCACGAGACACTCGAGAAGGAAAGCTCACAAGGATGTGACAAGAACACTCAAGCACAAAGCAACAGAGAGCACGCCAACACCACAGCCAAAACTCCTCAAGTTTCCTATCTATTCGCTGCTTCACTCCTCTGCTTCCAGCTTTGTCTTAAGCTCAAGCTCAACGCCGTCAAGCTCCAACAGCATCCACTGAGCCACAGCTTGACCCCCTGACTCCCTGAGCACTCAGTCCACTGAAGACCTCTTCAGCTGAGCCTCCGTCAGTTGCCAGCCATGCCAGCTGCCCGATGAAACCTAAAATCGGTAAACAAACAAACATGCACCAAGGAAAGTCCTCAGTTGACTCTCCTCCATGGTTTGAATCCTCCCTGTATCACCTGCACACTCCAACAGAAGATTAGCACAGCATATCAAATGAAATCAGCAGTGTATCAGAGAATCGGTAGAGAAAACAGACGCGATCAGAGCATCTGACAGTGAATTTGAATTAAAGTTCAGCTTCTGATCGATCACCCGACCGATCAGAGAGAACCCTGATCGGTCACCAGACCAATCAGGTATAGTCCTGACCGATCAGACTCCAGCCTGATTGGTCCACAGTCAGAAACTGGAAATCATGGACTCCTTGTGATCGATCACCCTGACCGATCATAGATGGTGGATCGGTCACCGGACCAATCCACGGCAGTGTTGGGATTCCCAGCCTTCGCAGGCCAACTCTCACTGATCGGTCACCCGACCGATCAGGTTGTGGCCTGATCGGTCTGGGGATCGATCAGGGCACTCCTTGACCGATTAGGATCCATCCTGATCGGTCACAGTGAGGAACCCGTGATATTTGAACGATCCAGTAGACCGATCAAGAGTTTCTCCCCGAGGCTACTGACCTCTCTCTGATCGTTCACCAGAACGATCAGAAGTTCAACAGAAACCTCTCTATTCTCTCCCTGATCGGTCACCAGACCGATCAGCATTATCTGGATCGGTCACCAGACCGATCCACAATAGGAGTTCGTGCCAATCTCCCTGATCGGTCACCAGACTGATCCAGAGGCTTCCAATTCAACCCTATGTCAAGAGAACGGGCTCCCAGCCTTCTCTAACTCATGCTCAGCCCCCCGGACCAAGACATCGTGCCCAGCTTCACTCACCGGGACTTCACCTAGTCCCACTATGTGTGCCTAGTCCCACTAGGTCTTTTCACTTCACCTAGTCCCACTAGGTGTGCCTAATCCCACTAGGTCTTTACACTTCACCTAGTCCCACTAGGTGTGTCTAGTTCCACTAGGTCTTTTCCACTTCACCTAGTCGCACTAGGTGTGCCTAGTCCCACTAGGTCTTTTCCACCTAGTCCCACTTGGTGTGCCTAGTCCCACTTGGTGTGCCTAGTCCCACTAGGTCTTTTCCACCTAGTCCCACTAGGTGTGCCTAGTCCCACTAGGTCTTTTCCATTTCACCTAGTCCCACTAGGTGTGCCTAGTCCCACTAGGTCTTTTCCATGCCAGCGTGCGATCTCCCGATCCACCTGGACTTCATCCGAATTCATTCAACCAAACTTAAATCGTTGTCAACACCAAAACAACAATCGAGCCAGACTGCATCAACAATCTCCCCCTTTTTGTTGTTTGACAACCCCGATTTAAGTTTAGGTATTAGATCAATTGAAGTCAATTCAATTATCGTAAGGGAATCAAGATCCTCCCCCTACAATAATTACCCTTGAACTTAATCAACCATTTTCTCCCCCTTTTGTCAAACATCGAAAAGGCTGTGGTTATTAAGTTTTATCATACCTCCCCCTTAAGCGAGGGTCTCTCCCCAAAATGATCAAAGGTAATTATGAATTGCACATGAAAATATATACAGAATAATATCATGGTCAAACATGTATATGTCTTATATGACAAGTAGTAATGCAACTTCATCAAACTGATGATTGATATAGAAAAATTTCTGATTTATCTATGAACGATCAGTTTTCAGAAAAATTTCTGTAATTCTGATTCGGTCAAGATCAGACTGCATTAACAATTGAAATTCAATAACAGGGGTGTAGACTTTATCGACATTCGATATTTTAGAAAAATTTCTGAACCATGGTTTGAGTTTCTTGACTGAAAATTAATCCTCATCAAGGGATCAAGGAACAAGAGACACGATTCAAACAACCCATTCATATGAATTTCAAAAATTTCAACACGGTTTTGTATCGAATCAGTATTAAATTTGCTCCAAGTATGATGAGTATGCACCAATTGTAATTGGCTTGTATCAGATTTGTTTGTAGTATGATCATTAAACTGATACAATTTGGTGAAATGCGATTGGACTGAGGAGTTTTTGACCCAAGCAGGGAATTCCCTGATCTGATCGGTCACCAGACCGATCAGAATGATCCCTAATCGGTCACCAGATCGATCAGGGTGAGTCCTGATCGGTCTGTGGACCGATCAGGTCTGATACAGAAGATTTTCTCCCAGTCAGATTTCAGAAACAAAATTTCTGAATCTGATATGATTCAGAACCAATTTTCTCTTCAAACCCTAACTCCTCCTAAACCCCTATACAGTTAGATTTGATCCCTAACAGAGTTCCATTAATCAAAATTCATTTCTCAAATATGATACTAATATCAGATTTCCAAAACATGATCAGGTTTCATAAAAAAAATATGATTAAATTTCCAAAACATGCCTATATCAAATCAGTATCAAAATATGATCACATTTCTAGATTTTGATCAGTTTGTATGTTTGATGTATAACATGTTTGCTCTAACTAATTGAAATCAAATTTGTATCAACTCCATAATCGTAACTCCCCATTCTATTGATAATTCATGGATTGGATTAGAAAATTCATAGATCCAAGTGTGTATTAAGTCTATGGTTCCAACCAATTTGAGATCAAGTTTGTATCAAAAATTTATTCCCCAAGTTACCCATAAATGCAAGGTATAAATCATGATTCAAAAAAACTATGTGTTCATCTTGTTCTTAAACAAACTTGGCATGCCATAGATTAATGTTAATAACACCTACATCAAAGTCATGGCATACTCAACTAGGTTCATCTCCAAAATATTAAGAAAGACTTAAGTCTAAACTTTAAGCTCATGTTCTTATCTATTGATGCCTTAACATTACAAATTATGTATTGATATTTTCCTTAGCATGCATTCATGTTGTATAACACATACAAGAAAATAGACTCCTTAGGCTTGAGATAAGGCATATAACTTGCAGGAAAACATAAATTGCAACAAGAAAACTACTTACCCTAAGCAATCTATGGCAAGAGCAAGTTATGTATTGATCTAAACCATCCATGTGAATTTGAGGAAATGGTAAGCACATTCCTAACTAGGAATGACTATATGTTTGGTGCACCAAATATCAACTACCCATGTTGATAGATGCTCCCCCTCAATCAAAGTTATACGATTCTAAAGATAGAGATTTTAGATACCCAAATTTTGAGACCTAAAGCATCTACAATAAATGACGTTGGCACCCATGCCTTAATCATTTTCTTTCTAACCTTTTGAACCTTAGAATTATTTAACGATCTACATTGGGTTCTTGACATTAATGATACAAAGGTTGGTTCTTTAGGTCGGTAACCTATACCGGTCTTGTTGTAAACCGCCCTTTGGGAGTTAAGGATCATATCTAGGGTTTTGGAGATAATTGAAAACTTCTCAAGAATATTCTTGAGATTTTCAATTTCGCTCCTCAAATCCTTATTCTTACTTTCAAGGAACTTATCATGCAAATCGTCAATTACCTCATCCTTAGAGATTTTTAATTGTTCCACTTCTAATCTTAGCAATTTAACCTTGTTCTTAGATTTTTTGAGCAAACTAGTTAAGCATGCGATGGTTCTATAGCACTTATCCAACTCGAGAGAGATTACCTCTTCATCAACCAAAGATGATGAAGGCGCGGTTGAGGAGCTCCTTGATTCGTAATCACTTTCTTCTCTCAAGTCCTCTAGTGCCATGAATGCCACGTGACAGTGAGTGCTCTCATCCTTCTTTTCTTTCTTCTTCTTCTCCTTGTTCTTCTTGTTGTCACCTGCCACTAAAGCAAACCCTTTCTCTTTTGGACTTTTGTTAGAGATCTCATGTAGTTCCATTTCACAAAATAAATCTTCTAACTTAACAAAAGATAAATCCTTGGAAATCTTGTAAGCATCCACCATGGATGCCCACAAGGCATTCCTAGGGAAAGCTTTGAGCACATACCTCACAAGATCTCGGTTTTCTACCTTTTCATTGATGGAGTGTAGACCATTGAGGATCTCCTTAAACCGACCATGAAGTATACTTACAGTTTCATCCTCTTCCATGGATAGATTTTGGAGTTGGCTGAGAAGGAGGTCCTTCTTGGTTGTTCGGGTGTCTTGAGTTCCTTCATGGAGCTCAATGATTTTGTTCCATAGGTCTTTAGCACTTGTGAAGGGGCCCACCTTGATCAACTCCTCCTTGGTCATCCCGCATTGCAAGGTGACCACGGCTTTAGCATCGGCTTCTCCTTTCCGGATTTGTTCTGCCGACTACCTTGAGAAATCGAGCTCTCTTCCTTCAGCATCTCTCGGAGGGATGAAACCCTCCTTCACAGCAAATCATATATTGATATTGGTCTTGAGATAAAACTCCATTCTTGACCTCCAATAAGGAAAATCTGATCCATCCAAGAATGGAGGTCTGTTTGTGCTAAACCCTTCTCTTCCCATGGCCATCGTTGTTGACTCTCGGATGTTAAGCCGCTTGAACAGAGCCCCAAGCTCTGATACCACTTGTTGGTCCTTGGATGGCTACAGGGGGGTGAATGTAGTCAGACACAAATAACTTGCTCTTTTGAACTCTCATGCACTTAACGGTTAGCAACAGCGGAAGCAATACAAAACCAAATCGAAGAGCAGAAACAAAGAACACACAAACCAATCGCTAAGACGGAGATGTATAAGGTTCGGGGATAACTTGTCCCTACTCCTTGGCGTGCCCGTGAGGTGGGTGATCCCTTGATCGTCGGCAGATCAAGCCCCGGTGAACCCCGGATATCAAATGCCTCCTTCTCAGTGGAGAAACCTCTCCACAAGCTGTCTCACAGATGGATACAAGTTAAGCTCACGAGACACACGAGAAGGAAAGCTCACAAGGATGTGACAAGAATACTCAAGCACAAAGCAACAGAGAGCACGCCAACACCACAGCCAAAACTCCTCAAGTTTTCTGTCTGTTCGCTGCTTCGCTCCTCTGCTTCCAGCTTTGTCTTAAGCTCAAGCTCAACGTCGTCAAGCTCCAACAGCATCCACTGAGCCACAGCCTGACCCCCTGACTCCCTGAGCACTCAGTCCACTGAAGACCTCTTCAGCTAAGTCTCCGTCAGTTGCCAGCCGCGCCAGCTGCCTGTTGAAACCTGAAATCGGTAAACAGACAAACCTGCACTAAGGAAATTCCTCAGTTGACTCTCCTCCATGGTTTGAATCCTCTCTATATCACCTGCACACTCCAACAGAAGATTAGCACAGCATATCAAATGAAATCAGTAGTGTATCAGAGAATCGACAGAGAAAACAGATGCGATCAGAGCGTCTGACAGTGAATTTGAATTAAAGTTCCGCTTCTGATCGGTCACCCGACCGATCAGAGAGAACCCTGATCGGTCACCAGACCGATCAAGTATAGTCTTGACCAATCAGGCTCCAGCTTGATCAGTCCACAGTGAGAAACTGGAAATCGCGGACTCCTTGTGATCGATCACCCTGACCGATCATAGATGGTGGATCGGTCACCGGACCGATCCACGATAGTGCTGGGATTCCTAGCCTTCGCAGGCCAACTCTCACTGATCGGTCACCCGACCGATCAGGTTGTGGCCTGATCAGTCTGGGGACCAATCATGGCACTCCCTAATCGATCAGGATTCATCTTGATCGGTCACAGTGAGGAACCCGTGATATTTGAACGATCCAGCAGACCGATCAAGAGTTTATCCCCGAGGCTACTGACCTCTCTCTGATCGTTCACCAGAACGATCAGAAGTTCAACAAAAACCTCTCTGTTCTCTCCCTGATCGGTCACCAGACCAATCAGCATTATCTGGATCGGTCACCAGACCAATCCACAACAGGAGTTTGTGCCAATCTCCATGATCGGTCACCAGACCGATCCAGAGGCTTCCAATTCAACCCTAAGTCAAGAGAACGGGCTCCTAGCCTTCTCTGACTCGTGCTCAGTCCCTCGGACCAAGACACCGTGCCCAGCTTCACTCACTGGGACTTCACCTAGTCCCACTAGGTGTGCCTAGTCCCACTAGGTCTTTTTACTTCACCTAGTCCCACTAGGTGTGCCTAGTCCCACTAAGTCTTTTCACTTCACCTAGTCCCACTAGGCGTGTCTAGTTCCACTAGGTCTTTTTCACTTCACCAAGTCTCACTAGGTGTGCCTAGTCCTACTAGGTCTTTCCACTTCACCTAGTCCAACTAGGTGTGCTTAGTCCCACTATGTGTGCCTAGTCCCACTAGGTCTTTTTCACCTAGTCCCACTAGGTGTGCCTAGTCCCACTAGGTCTTTTCCACCTCACCTAGTCTCACTAGGTGTGCCTAGTCCCACTAGGTCTTTTCCACCTAATCCCACTAGGTCTTTTCCACTTCACCTAGTCCCACTAGGTCTTTTCCACCTAGTCCCACTAGGTCTTTTCCACTTCACCTAGTCCCACTAGGTGTGCCTAGTTCCACTAGGTCTTGTCCATGCCAGCGTGCGATCTCCCGATCCACCTGGACTTCATCCAAATTTATTCAACCAAACTTAAATCGTTGTCAACACCAAAATAACAATCGGGTCAGACTGCATCAACACTACTCACATGCTTCTAAAACCAGCCAGGAAATTCCTTGTGTACAACTTTATCTATCTCTGATTGCAACCATGTTCGATGCCTTAACATCCTCTTTGTTATTGCCCTAAATTCCCTATAAGAATAAATGAATGTAAAATACTAAGCCAATTGAATTGCAACAAGGTTTGTGTAAAACTTTATGTATTACTTACGCAAGAAAAAGGGTCTACTGCTACATAGTTGACTAACACGTGACGATATGCTTGCAACTTCTCTATTGGTGTTAATATAAAATATGAGAAATCCCCAACTGATCTGCCAACTTTTGGGAACATAGTATCGCTTTCATGGTGTTCAAGACCATCAGGTTGATCATCAACATGCCTTGGTCGATTGATTCTTGACTATGTGTCATTCAAATATCTTGAACAAAAGGTAAGAATTTCTTCGACCAAGTAACCTTGAACAATAGAACCTTCTGGTTGTGTCTTATTATGCACATAAGACTTCAAACGACCTAAGTACTTTCATATTAAAAAGTTTATAAATTCAGCTAAAACAATCTACTACTTATTTAAAGAAAGTGAACAAAAGAAATTTGCCATGTTAAGTTCACCTTTCTATTGGATACATCCATCGATAATGCATCGTGCCTCCCTCTTTTACTTTATCAACTAGATGAACAATTAAGTGAACCATGACTGTGAAAAATGATAGAGAAAAAATCATCTCCAAATGGCAAAGAGTGTGAACAATTTGATCTCAAAGTGTAACAAGATCAATGGGGTTCAACACTTTACTACATATTTGTCGAAAGAATGAACAAAGATCGGCTAAAACCACAAACACTACACCCGACATTGCATTCCTCAAAGCAATTGGTAATAGCTATTCCATTAGAATATGACAGTCATGACTTTTCAACCCAAACAACTTACATTGTTTCAAATCAACACACCTTGAAATGTTGCTTGAGTAACCATCTGGAACAACCACATTCTTCAAGGTTTAAGAAATATATCCTTTTGTTCATTTGACATAGTAAAAATAGCAGAAGGATATTTCCCATTCTTATTTGGCCAAAGTCCAGATCTTATGCCCATAGATTGTAGGTCTCTTCGGGCATTAAGGTGATCTTTTATCTTTCCACTTTCATTGAGCAAAGTGTACATAACATTGTCACACACGTTTTTCTCAATGTGTATTACGTCAAGATTATGGCGCAATGCATTAAACTCTCAATATGGAAGTTTAAAAAATATACTCTTTTTTCTCCAATGTGATTCATTTTCATTGGCATTTTGCTGCCCATGTCCTCGTTTCCCTTTCACCTCCGGTGTCTTCTCAAATGAAACTTGGATATTCTCAACCTAACTAAAAATAGCTGAGCCTGATAATTTTACTGGTGGATTTCTTCTATCAATCTTACCATCAAATCGAACCTTATCCAATCTAAATTTGTGACCAGCATGTAGGAAATGACGATGACCCATAAACACCATTTTATACTATGATGAAGTAGGCAAGGTTCGATATCAATATTGCATGTAGGACAAGCTAGCTTACCATATGTGTTCTACCCAGACAATGCCCCCAAACCAAGAAAATCACTAATTGTCTACATTAATGCTGCATGCATTTTAAAACTTTCATTCAATGAAGCATCAAATGTTTCAACACCATCCCACAACACTTTCAGCTCATTAACTAAAGGTTGCAAGATGTCTATGTCATTCCTTGACATTTTCTTACCTGGAATGATCATCAACAGAATGAAGTTAGTTTGTTTCATGCATATCCAAGGAGGGGTATTGTACTGAATGAGAATCATAGGCCAAATGCTATAATTAGTGCTCATGTTTCCGAAAGGATTAAGCCCATCACTAATTAAGGCTAGGTGAACATTACGTGCATCCGAAAAAAATTTAAAAAATTTAGAGTCAAATCTTTTCCATGTCTTAGTGTCTCTCGGATACCTTAAGAAGTTATCCTTATTACTGTCCACAGCATGCCATTTCATATCATCGAATATCTTACTAGACATGAACAATCTTTGCAACTGAGGAATTAGAGGAAAATAATATAGAAACTTTGTTGGTTGTTGCTTTTTCTTTTTGGTAATTTCAAGTTGATGTTCAGTAGAAGAATTTTTCCATTTAGATGTGTCACATCGCTTGCAGTCATTCAAACTTTTATCTGGTCCCAAATATAGAATGCAATCATTTAGACATGCATCTATCTTCTTCTAATTAAGGCCAAGTTTTTTTTATAGTCTTTTTGGCCTTGTATAATGATTTTGGGATCTTTGCATGCTCAAAGGCATCATGCAACAGCTCGATTATCATTGGCAAGGCCTTGTTACTCATCCCACAAATGTACTTGATGTGATACAACTTTACTAAAAAAGATAGCTTTGAGTACTTTGAGCATCCTTCATATAATTCATGTCCCCAACTTTAAGCAAATCATAAAACTCTTTAGCTTTACCACTCGAACCCTCCTGTAAATGTGGCATTCTTCCTTCACCTTCATTTATTAGACCATGCATTGTGGAATCTTCACATGTGGTTTAGGGAATATGAAAGCATCTTGAATCATGTCAAGCATTGGAACTTCAAAAGATTTAGTATGTTGCGCTTCATGCCTATAACTAGAAGTCTCTCCACCTCTCTCACCATGTAATAGTCAAACTGTATAACCCGATGGAAAAGGTTTTAACAACAAGTGATTGTACTCCTCTTCTTTAGTCTGAAGTAGTCTAAATCCCCAACAAGAATAAGGACACTATATCCTATTATCGGATGATGCATTAGCAAATGCAAAGTCCAAAATTTTCAATAATCCATCCATATATTAGGGAGTATCTTGTGGCTTCAAAATATAAGTTTTGTCTATATCTAATTCAATAGTAGATAATTAAATTAAAGGCAGCTAAAGTGGGGGCTCAAAAGAACACTAACTAAGGCATACAAGAACTTGAAAGTACATGAAAGACAATTCACAAATAACACATAAGACATAAACAATCAAGAACACATGAATTNGCTTACCATAATGTGTTCTACCCAGACAATGCCCCAAACCAGGAAAATCACTAATTGTCCACATTAATGCTGCACGCATTTTAAAGCTTTCATTCGATGAAGCATCAAATGTTTCAACACCATCCCACAACACTTTCAACTCATCAACTAAAGGTTGCAAGTAAATGTCTATGTCATTCCCTGGCATTTTCTTACCTGGAATGATCATCAACAGAATGAAGTTAGTTGTTTCATGCATATCCAAGGAGGGGTATTGTACTGAATGAGAATCATAGGCCAAATGCTATAATTAGTGCTCATGTTTCCGAAAGGATTAAGCCATCACTAATTAAGGCTAGGTGAACATTACGTTGCATCCGAAAAAAATTTAAAAAATTTAGAGTCAAATCTTTTCCATGTCTTAGTGTCTCTCGGATACCTTAAGAAGTTATCCTTATTACTGTCCACAGCATGCCATTTCATATCATCGAATATCTTACTAGACATGAACAATCTTTGCAACTGAGGAATTAGAGGAAAATAATATAGAAACTTTGTTGGTTGTTGCTTTTTCTTTTTGGTAATTTCAAGTTGATGTTCAGTAGAAGAATTTTTCCATTTAGATGTGTCACATCGCTTGCAGTCATTCAAACTTTTATCTGGTCCCAAATATAGAATGCAATCATTTAGACATGCATCTATCTTCTTCTAATTAAGGCCAAGTTTTTTTTATAGTCTTTTTGGCCTTGTATAATGATTTTGGGATCTTTGCATGCTCAAAGGCATCATGCAACAGCTCGATTATCATTGGCAAGGCCTTGTTACTCATCCCACAAATGTACTTGATGTGATACAACTTTACTAAAAAGATAGCTTTGAGTACTTGAGCATCCTTCATATAATTCATGTCCCCAACTTTAAGCAAATCATAAAACTCTTTAGCTTTACCACTCGAACCCTCCTGTAAATGTGGCATTCTTCCTTCACCTTCATTTATTAGACCATGCATTGTGGAATCTTCACATGTGGTTTAGGGAATATGAAAGCATCTTGAATCATGTCAAGCATTGGAACTTCAAAAGATTTAGTATGTTGCGCTTCATGCCTATAACTAGAAGTCTCTCCACCTCTCTCACCATGTAATAGTCAAACTGTATAACCCGATGGAAAAGGTTTTAACAACAAGTGATTGTACTCCTCTTCTTTAGTCTGAAGTAGTCTAAATCCCCAACAAGAATAAGGACACTATATCCTATTATCGGATGATGCATTAGCAAATGCAAAGTCCAAAATTTTCAATAATCCATCCATATATTAGGGAGTATCTTGTGGCTTCAAAATATAAGTTTTGTCTATATCTAATTCAATAGTAGATAATTAAATTAAAGGCATGCTAAAGTGGGGGCTCAAAAAGAACACTAACTAAGGCATACAAGAACTTGAAAGTACATGAAAGACAATTCACAAATAACACATAAGACATAAACAATCAAGAACACATGAATTCAAGTCAGACAATTCTCCAATGTGATTTACATTGTAGTCTTTAAGTTTTGCAGTTAGTGACAACATTGATATGTGTGATTCTATATGGCAGATGCAAATCCAATCATTAGTATTAAGTCCCTTTTAAAGTTGGTTCAGTGGTTAGCAATTTGCACAGAGATATAGTACATTTACAGCTAGATCGACCAGCACTAACAGGAACTTCTTCTACTGAGGCCCGATCGGAAAAGGACCCACAATATCCATTCTCCACTGGTCGAAGGGGCAGGAAATAGTGGAGGCTTGGAATAGTTCAGTCGAGCGATGAGTGATATGCCGATGCTTTTGACAGGCTTCGCATTTGGCCACAAATTTGACGGCATCTGCTTGCAGCGTGGGCCAAAAATATCCAGTCAGAATAATCTTTCTAGTCATGGATCTTCCCCCGATATGACTTCCACATATGCCTTCGTGAATTTCTCGCATGATGTAGTTGACTTCCCCTGGACCAATACGCTTGAGCAAAGGTCGGGCAAAGGCTCTTTTATATAACTGCTCTCCGACCAGCGTAAACCTGGAAGTCCTGCGACAGAAAAATCGAACTTCCTTATCACCCGCCGGTATAGCTTCACTACGTAAGAACTCACATAGGGCTCTCTCCAGTCGGGTAATGCAGTGTCAGCGACCTCTTTTTCGATCTGGGCTACTGTTCCTTCCGGAGCGCTAGGATCTTCTAGCGTCCATAATGTAATGGAGCTGGCTAATTTGGCTAGCTCATCTGCCTTAACATTATCAACTCAGGATATCTTCTTTAGAACAACCTTAGTGAAGGAAGACTTTAGTTGCTCATATATAGACACGTACCTCTACAAGCGCTAATTCTTATTTTTGAACTCGCCTTTTATCTGTTGAGCCACGAGCTGAAAGTCCGAGTTTAAGAGAACTCGAGCAGCTCCAACTTGCTTGGCCACTTGGAGCCCTGCTAGGATCGCTTCATATTCGGCTTCGTTATTGGTTGCTCAGAAGTGGAGTCAGATATATAGCTGAAGTACATCTCCCCTGGGAGAAATCATCAGAACTCCGACCCCGTTGTTCTTGTTGTTGGAGGAACCATCAACATAAATTTTCCATACTTCATCGACTTCAGGTCCTCGGACAGCTTTAAGCATAAAATCAGCTAGAACTTGAGCCTTGATGGAAGTACGGGGGTGACACTCAATCCCATACTCACTCAATTCTGCCGTCCTCTTGATCAGCCATCCTGAAGCCTCTAGATTGGTGAGGGTGTGCCCAAGTGGACTATTGGTAAGCACCACAATGGGATGCGCCAAGAAATATGGTATCAGTCTTCAGGCCATCAGTACTAAGGCATAAGCCAGCTTCTCCATAGTAGTATACTGAGTTTCTGCATGTTTCGGGAGATGTCCGAAGAAGTAAATGAGATACTGAGTAGTCCCCTCCTCCCGAATAAGTGCAGAATCCATGGCTTGCACAACTGCGGATAGGTATACAAATAACATTTCTCCCTCCAGCGGCTCATATAGGATGGGGAGTTCAGAGAAATATGCTTTTAGATCTGTAAAAGCTTTTTCGTATTGGTCATCCCAATCGAACTTGACAGCCTTCCTCAAAATTTTGAAGAATGGCAAAGTTCAATCAATGGATCTGGAGATGAATCGGGGCAGAGCTGTAATTCTGCCATTCAGCTGTTGTACGTCTTTAAAATTGTGAGGGGATGACATGTTGAGAATGACTTGCACTTTCTCCGAGCTAGCCTCAATCCCCCTTTTCGTCACCATATACCCAAGGAACCGACCACTCTTCACCCCAAACAAATACTTAGCGGGGTTCAGTTTCAGCTTGTTGACCCTCAAGGTGGCGAATGTTTCCTCTAGGTTGGCTATCATGTCTTTCCCCTTCTGTCTTGACCAGAATATCATCTACATATACTTCAATGTTCCTCCCGATCTGGTGGCGAAAGACTTTATCCATCATTCGATGATAGGTTGCCCCTGCATTGCTCAACCCGAACGGCATGCCATTGTAGCAGTAAGTGTCATCTGCCATCATGAAATTGACCTTTTCTTGGTCTTCCTGAGCGAGGGGAACTTGGTGGTATCCCTGATACGCATCCAACATTGAAATGAAATCACAACCAGAGGGAGAATCCACCAGCTGATCAATGCGAGGCAAGGGGTAATAGTCTTTAGGGCAGACTTTATTTAAATCACGAAAACCAAAATAGACCCACCATTTACCCCCGGGCTTAGGGACAAGTACAATATTTACCAGCCAGGTCAGGAATTGAACTTCTCTTATATGTACGACCTTCGACAACTTTGCGATCTCCTCCCTGATTATCTTGTCTTGCTCGAGTGCAAAGTGTCTTTGCTTCTGTTTCACCGGTCGGGCTCCCGGGTTATATGCAGCCGATGCATGGCCAAGGCAAGGGGACTCCCATGATCTCTTCAGTAGCCCATGAAAACACGTCCCGATGGTCCATTAAGCAGCTGACCAGACGGCTTTTCAGCTCTGGCGTAAGATTGACATCAATCCTCGTGATTCCTCTCGCTTGTTGAGGATGAATTTGGACCTCTTCGCTTTTGACCTCCCTGCGTTCTTCTTTAGGCCCTTCTTTTTCTCGAGGATTGGCCAGGTCGATTTGCAAGGCTTCATGCGTCCTCGGGTTCTTGTGGGCTTCTGTTCTAATCTCCCCACTGTAGCATCACCGGGAAACCAATTGACCTCCTTTGACTTCGGCTACTTGTTCGCCCACCAGAAACTTAATCTTCTAGTGGTAGACTGAGACCACCACCTGGAATAAGTTGAGCATCGGTCGCTCCAGAATGATGTTGTAGGACGAGGGGGAATCTACGTGTTGGATCGAGAAAACACGATAGAGGGGGGGGTGAATATTGTGAAACCATTTCGAATTAGAAGAAAGAGAATGCGCAGCGGAAATTAAAAATAAACGCACAGAACTCAAGGATTTTTACTTGGTTCGGAGTCGCGGTCGGCTCTTACTCCAAGGCCCACGGTCCTTGACCGTTTACTGCGAGCACTTCTATAATTCGCAAAGTTTTACAAAGAATTGTACAATTATAGTGCAATAAAAAAGAACAAGTTTCCTCTTCGTTACCGACGTCCAGTGTGGATCGTACTTCGGTGTGGAGGGTCGTCGTCGGCGCTTAGAATCTCGAGATCGGAGGTTTCCAGAGCAGAGCGCTTGAGTCGAAGAGTGTAGAGGAGTTAGAAAAGTTGTTGTCAAAGCCTTGGGGGTCGAGCCCCTTTTATAGCCCTCCTGGACGCGCCCGGGATGCTGGGGGCGCCTGACACATGCCTTCGGATCCGAGAACCCTCATCTGAAGCTCGATCAGAGCTTATCCCTCCAGAATCGGGCTCGGAGCTGACGGGGGCCCCCGGGACACTGGGAGCGCCCTGGTTGACGTGGTCTGCTGGCTTCTCGGCTGAATTCACTTCAATCGCTTCGTTAGCTTGGACCCAGGGCGCCCGAGGCATCCAGGGCGCCTGGGACACTCAGGGCGCCCGGGAGCTTGAGGGTGCCTGGCCCAGTGAGCTTCCGAAGCAATCTTTGCTCAACTGCTTGTTTGGCTTTGACCTTGGGCACCCGGGACCTCCCGGGCGCCTAGCCCAGCTGCTACCCCTCTCCTTTGGGGCGTTCTGAGCTGCAGAAACACGTTCCTTTGGTCCCTGCATCCAAGGTTAGTTCCACAACAAACAAGGCAAGAAATGTTAGGTTTATACAACCTTAGCTTGTCTTGGATCTGACTTCGGGTCTCCCAAATAGAACCCTAGGTCGAACCGACGCCTACTGTTCCCTCGACGGGGAACACGTCCTCACCTACTCCTCTCAGGAGAGTTTACCTTTTGCCAATCGGCTCCTCCGGTTGGACTTTTGCCCAGCAGTCCTTCGCCAGGTCTTCGGTACCAAGCAGTCCTTCGCCAGGTGCCTAGCAGCCCTTCGCCAGGTCTTAGACTCCTAGCAGTCCTTCGCCAGGTGCCCAGCAACCCTTCAGAGAGTTCTTGCGTGAAGGCACTAAGTAGCAGTTGGCACATCTTGAGCCACCCGATTGAACAGCTGGATATAGTCCTTCAGCGGTTCTTTGGCCTTCTGCTTGAGAGCGAGCAGGTTCAACGTCGTCTTCTGGTATCACTGACTACTGGCGAAGTGATGTAAGAAGACGGTTCTAAACTCTAGGAAAGAGTTTATCGAATTTGTGACAGCCTCTGGAATCATCTCTAGGCAACCCCTGATAAAGTGTTCAAGAATACCCGACACTTTACACCATCTGTGTATTGGTGTAAGAAAGTTGTGTTCTCGAATTTGCAGACGTGGTCATCCGGATCCGTCATCCCATCGTAGTCAGCAATTCTTGCGGAGAAAAAGGTGTAGACGGAGACTTTATGAGAGCTTTAGAGGCCTCGATCTTCCCGGGTCCTTCCTTCTGTTGTAAAATGCTGGAGGCGACGGAATGTGTTCTCTCCATTTCTCCTAAGGAATCTCGCCGAGACACTGGAGCTGTCATTACCAGTCTCGCCGGTGGCGAGACGAATTTGTGATTTCAGTGATTTGAGGTCGTCATTCTCGGGATCTCGGCCTACACCGAAGCCGCTCGTCGTGAGGCGGCTTGCTAAATCTGATGTTGCTCCAGCGCTCCTCTGATGGCGTTGGCGACTAAGCGATCCAACTCTTCCCTCGTCAGAATGATGGGTTGTCCCTCTGGATCTGCCATCTCGGTGCTCCTTCAGGTACTTTGATGTTTTCGACAGACGATGCCAAACTTGTTTCGGAAGCAAGCGACGGGGATGACGAATCACCAAAGCACAGCCCACGTTGACGGTGACGAGGAGAAGATGTCCACGCCCTACGAGATTAACACAAGCGTTAAAGGGACTACACCGGGAGATTTTCCGGTGGAGGTCTCTTTGACACTCAAGTCAGGAATCTTATCTCTTTTTGGAGAACAACGAGGAATCAAAGTTTCTATTAGTTCGGAAAGCCTCTCTTTACCTAGATGTTGAGACATCTTATATACATGAGGTCTTGGTCACACGTGTCCCCACGTTCTCCTCCACGTCCCTTAATCATCGATTACTTGATAGATATCCTATCTTTTGGTAACGACCGTTGCGATCATTAAGACCTTAATTGTCGCGCGTTGCTGACAATAATTATTCGATGACTTTTCTATTCTGGAAAGAGGAACGACTACTTGAAGTCGGGCTTTCTGACTCCTATGTTAATCTTTGGGCTCCACTCTCTCAAGTCAGTCTCGAAGTCTCATCTCCCGAGCTGACCTCAGGGCATTCATTCATTTTCCAGAGATAGTCTCGGGAGTCCAATTCCCAATCTGACCTTAGGGGCTTTTTTCCATTGTCCCAAGGTAGTCTCAGGAGCCCGATTACCGGTCTAATCTCGGGGCTCTGATCCATTTTCCTAAGATAGTCTCGGTCTGACCTCGGAGCTCTGATTTGGTAGACCCTGCCATATAACTTTCTCGTACCATGTGTCCAAGATGCTCATCGTTATATATATATATATATATATATAAAATAGTATAAAGTTATAAATTTTCATATATCAAATTCTAAATGAGAATCTCGCGACTTCTACTATTCTTTTAAAGGTTTCCAGAAAAAATTCATTGAAAATTTTAATAACTGAGATGATATTTTATATATACATGTCTGATTATCACTTTAATATTATCGGCGACTTTTGATCCCCGCTTCGAATTAAACTATATCCTATGAAGCATGATGAATCCGTTAAAAATTACTACATATAAAATATCACATTATTTACTGAAGTTTTTATTAAATTTTTTTACTAAGTATATTATTTTCTATATTATAATTTAGAAAATTCAGATGATAGAATAATAGTCATTAAATTTTTGTTTAAAGAATGAGTTTTCTAATATTTATTATTTATTCGATGTTAAACCATGCTTTCTATCCTCCAATTGCCATTTAAGTTTTACAATCAATAAAAAGAAAAAAAAGTACCTAGGGTAAGAAATAATTTTTCCTCATTCAATATTATATCAACCTCAATTAGGCCGAAGTGTTTAATTATAGAGCATCGATGGGTCCATGAAAATTTCCTACTGACTTCTAGAGAAAAATAAAAAGTACTCATAGAAATTTATTTAGATTTTTAGACAGATTTTTCATTAAAGAAAAAATCTTTTACAGTACACACCATAATTAATATTTAAATTTTAGATTCTATTATTCATTGAAAGACTTAATCACGTTCATATGAGTATATAGTTACATTTAGGGAGTGTTTAGGAGAACTTTTGCTATTTATTTTTTAGATTCTGACTACACAGAATCACTTTTAAGTGTTTGGGAAGACTAGATTTTGCTTTAGCTTCTGTTACTTTTGCTCAGAAGTTAGAAACAAGAAATTGATGCTTCTACCTGCTTCTGATTTTTTATTTATGATATAACATTAAAAAACAATATTTATATCCTTAAATAATATAACATTTTACCTGATTGCCACTTGCCGCTATATATATATATATATATATATATTATATTTATATAAATTATATTATTTTTTATTTTTTTAATTTTTATTAATTTTATATATTTTTTCAAATATTCAAATTATAAAAAAATTAATTTTAATACTATATTTAAAATATAATAATAATTATATCACTATTTAAAATATAATAATAATTACGTGAACAAATTATTGATAGTATCGAAATTATATTTAAATAATTAAAAAATAATTAATTTATATAGTTTAAGGATATTATTGTCATTCAATTAAAAATTAAGCTTGGAAGTAATTATTCTCCCAAATATTCAAATTTTATTTTGTATCAGCTTTTGGCTTCTATTTTCAAACACTGCTTACTTTAACTTCTTACTAACTTCAAGATAATCACTACAAGAATCACCTTTCAAGAAGTAAAAGCTCTTCCAAACACTCCTTTAGTATGCTTCTATGGACTTTCACCTTGAATACCATGTTTTATATTACAAATTTAATTAGGAAACTCAGCAACATAACGGAGTCATCAAATATATTTGTTTAAAAAAATTATTATGGCATCTTTTCTAATATTTATTATTTATTTGTTGTTAAATGTTTTTTTGTGGGAGCTCCAAACCTAAACAATTTAAGTTTCTTATATTTATCAATTACCAAAATATATAGTCAAATTGTTTCGATTTGATCTATATATATATACATATATATATATATATATATATATATATATATATATATATATATATATATATATATATATATATATATATATATATTTGATTAATAAATTAATATAAGCCTATGAAAGAAGTAAATATGGTATGTACTCTAGCCAGTGGCGGATTCAAGGGGGTGCGAGCGTGTGCTCAAGCACCCCCTTGTTTTCAATTAATTAATATATAGTATTTATATTAAAAAAATAAAGACATATCATGACTTTTTATACTTGTTAGAGTTTTTTGTAAAATTGACATTAAAACCTAGCGAACTCTTTTTTTTTCTTTCGATCATGAATCTGATTCTTTTATCTTCACAACTCACAAGACAATTCCTCCTCCTCTTTATTTTCTCTTCAAACCAAAATCTTTAACCCTCTTATCATTTACAAATCGCAAGAGGCAAAACCTCCTTATCATCTCTTAAAATCAAAAGCTTTGTTCTGTTGACGCCGACACGACAACGCGGCAACGACGGTGACGACAGCCGAGGAGGAAGAAAGAGAGCAGATTCGGATTGTGTTGTTGGCTACGCTCGTGAATAAGGTTTGATTTGCCACGGTGACGACGGTCGACGACAGCCGAGGAGGAAGAAGGAGAGCATATTCAGATTGTGTTGGTTGCTACGCCGGTGGATAAGGTTTGATTTATTTATTTATTTGTTTGGTTGCTCATATCCGTGAAGGACTTCATCTAAAGATTTCATTTTCTTAGTCGGCGGGATTAATATAGCATGAAATCATGTTCCTTATTTCATTTGATTCCTTATTTTATAATTTATACTTGGTAGTACTACAATTGTTACGTTGATTGCTTAAATTAATAATTTTGATGAATTGACATAGGTTATGGAGAAATTTTTAAAACGAAGTGTTGAGTCTTCTAAGAGTTCTAATGAAGAAAATAGTAAGAACAAGCATTCTCGCATTGAATTCAATCCGGATGATGTTGTTAGTGACCCAGGGCTACGCAAACCAATTGATGAATTTGCTATTTCTATTAGAGATCAGATTCGAAGAGAATATTTGATTAGAGGACCTTGTCAACCATTTGGTCATAGCTATCCCCAAAGACAATTTGGTAAAGAGCGTAGAAGTTTTCAAGTTACTTGGTTTAAAAAATTTTCATGGTTAGAGTATAGCATATCAAAAGATGCAGCTTTTTGTTTTTGGTGCTATCTCTTTAAAAATTCTCACAGAGGATGTCGAGTTGGAGATGATGCATTTACAAATTCAGGAATGAATAATTGGAGAAAAGCAATGGAAGTATTTAATACGCATGTTGGTGGTGTAGCTAGTGCTCACAATGATGCAAGAACACAGTTTGAGGCTTTTCAAAATCAACGACAAAGTGTGTCACATTTGCTACAAGCACAGGGGCATGGAATGGAGGTTGCATATCGCACTCGATTAACGACAACTTTGGATGTTACATGCTTTCTTTTGAAACAAGGTTTGTCTTTCCGTGGACATGATGAATCATCGAGTTCCTCAAATAAAGGTAACTTTCTTGAATTGATTGAGTGGTATATCCAAAGAAATGGCGAGGTTGCCAAGACAATGAACGAGAATGCCCCTGGAAACAATCAAATGAAGTCTCCAACAATTCAAAAGGATTTAACATGGGCTTGCGCAGCTGAAGTCACAAATGTCATTCTTAATGATATAAAAGACAATATATTTTCTCTTATGGTTGATGAGTGTCGAGACATTTCAGTCAAAGAGCAAATGGGTGTTGTTTTAAGATACGTGAACAAACATGGATGTGTCATTGAAAGATTTCTTGCTATTGTGCATGTGTCTGATACTTCTGCTATTTCTTTGAAGAAGGCTATTGATGAATTATTTGCAAAACATAAGTTGTCATTATCAAGATTGAGAGGTCAAGGATACGACGGGGCTTCAAATATGCGAGGTGAGTATAATGGATTGAAGGCTCTTATATTGAAGGAAAATTCATCTGCAAGGTATGTCCATTGTTTTGCTCACCAACTTCAATTAGTTGTTGTTGCAGTTGCTAAAAGCAATCGAATTATAAGTGATTTCTTCCAATATGTTACTATGATTGTGAATATTACGGCCGCTTCATGTAAAAGAAAAGACAAGTTTAGACAACTTGAACATGATAGACTTGTAGAATGTTTGGAGAAAGGAGATATTGTTAGTGGAAAAGGGAAAAATCAGGAAATCGGTTTAAAACGACCAGGGGATACTCGTTGGGGTTCACATTACATGACTATTGTCCGTTTGATGTCTACATGGACTTCTGTTTTACAAGTGCTTGAAAATGTGTATGATGATGGTACTAATGATGATAATAGTGGTATCACCGCCAGTTTGATTGATAAGATGGAGAGTTATGAATTTGTATTTGTGATGCATTTGATGAAGTCTTTATTGGGAATCACAAATGAACTGTCTCTTGCCTTACAACAAAAGGATCAAAACATTGTACTGGCTGTCAGTTTGATCAAGACGATGAAAGTTCGATTACAAAAATTAAGAGAAGAAGGCTGGGAGAATTTTTTGGATATCATCAACAAATTTTGTAGTAATCATATGATCCCAATACCGAATATGGAAGAAAATATGAGAACTCGTGGTCGTAGCAGACGTAATGGGCAAATGATTACTAATTTTCATCACTATCGTGTTGAAATTTTTTGTGAGGTAATATTTCTAAATATTTTACTGAATTTTAATTTTCTAATAGTGTTTTTTTATTCACTGTTTATTTTTACAATATTAGGTTCTTGATATGATGGTTCAAGAGATGAATAATCGTTTTTCAGAATCAAGTACGGAGTTACTTACTTGCATTGCTTGCTTAGATCCGAAGGACTCTTTTTCTCAATTTGATATTAGTAAGCTACTCCGCCTTGCTGAACTTTATCCGGAGGACTTTTCATTAACTGATCGTATAATACTTGAGGATCAACTTGAGTCTTACATTCAAAATGTACGAGGTGAATTTTCTATGATTGAAGATTTGGGAAGTCTTGCTATAAAGATGGTTGAAACTGGCAAGAATATGATTTTTTCATTGGTATATCGTTTGATCGAGTTAGCATTGGTTTTACCAGTTGCAACTGCTTCTGTTGAAAGGGTTTTTTCTGCGATGAAAATTATCAAGACTGATTTGCGTAATAGGATGGGAGATGAGTGGATGAATGACAGTTTGGTAGTATATATCGAGAAGGATATTTTTGGCATAAAAATGAACAAATTTTACAACATTTTCAACAGATGAACACTCGTAGGATACAGTTGCCTCCTCTTGTTTGTATATCCAAACCCGATACGGGTAGTTCAAGTGTCAAAAAATAGTTATTTTATTGGTATGCACATACTTTTATATCTGTATCATTATCATTATCAATTTAGTACTTTTATCGTTTGATATCTTTATTTGATAGCATGTAATTTTTTTTTAGTTCTTTCATTGAGCACCCTTTAAAAGTTTTGTCTGGATCCGCCACTGACTCTAGCCCCCTTCATACTTAGCCCAGCTCTTCTTTGCTTGACTGTGATTGGTGATCACATTAGAAAATTATCAAATCGAATAAGAATCGATTCGCGGATGATAGTTGTAGGGATGTAATTGAACCGAGCCGAATTGAACACCTAAAAGTTTAAGTTTGGTTCGTTTATTATCGAGCCGAGCTCGAGCTTAATTTATTGAATATAGTGATGGCTCGCGAGCATGTTCGAGCCTAATCGAGCCATAAATGAACTTATCAAATATAAATTATTAATTAAATTATTCATCAATTTATTGAAAAAATAAATTATGTATTCTAAAAAAATATAAAATATTTACTAAAATTTATGATTTTATTTATACAAATGAGTTTTATTGGATATTTTATATTTAGTAAATATAAAAGTGTCTAAATTATATATTTAATGTTAAATATTAATTTTATATTTTACGAACTAGCTCACGAGCTTATTAACGAGCCTGTTCACGAGCTAACGAGCCGAATACTGCTGACTTTGAGTTTGGTTTGTTAATATTAACGAGCTTTATTAAACGAGCTCGAACGAACTTCTATCGAATTGAGTTTCGAATAATTCACGAGTGACTTGATTCATTTACAACCCTAGATAGCTATGAGAGAAAGATACCCTTTTACCTTTTACGTAGTAACTTGTTCAATTTTCTAATTTATGTATCTATTAATAGCTGTGGGAGAATTAACTATCTTAGACACCGAGGTCTCATCTTTGCCAAATCTATTTAGACATGCTCAAATGACTCCTCGTAATCAGAAATAAGAATGTAGATGACTTTTTTTTATTGCAAGGATATATTGACACGAGAGTGCATTTGGTTGGAGGTTATGTTTGATAATCTTAATTATCTATCAAGATTATTAACGAAAATTTTATTTGATTTAGATAATGAACGATTCTAATATAATGATTCATTCATGATACGCCCGCAAAAGGAGTATATAATCAAGAATCGAAAAACATTAAAAAAATAGAGTTTTTCTTGATTCTAGGATTACGATTTTTTTTTAAAATTATCCTCTAATATTTAACTTTAAGATAAAAATAATCCTCGCAATTTATTAAATTCTGTGGCATCACCAGCGGTCGACGTTGGCGGTCGGTGGTCGATGTTCACGGCTTGCATTGGCGACCAACAGTGCGGGCGGTCAGTGCTAGTGGTTGATGCCAGCGGGCGACGTCGATGGTCTGTAATCAACGCCAATGTCGGCGATCGACAAATATTTTTTAATTTAATATTTTAATTAAAACTTTAATAAATTAAATAGACTATAATTGAGAAAAACTAAATAAACTTATTTTTAAACTCAATTAAATTATCTAAACAAATTCTAAAAAAATAAAAAATAATAACGGTAAATTATAAAAAAACTCCCCAATCCCCATTTGATCTTTGTTTCCACTTCCCATTTGATAAATTCTTTGCATTTACTCCTTAATGGATTGAGTATAAAAAAGTGAAAATTGAGTATACATTAGTGAAAAATGAGTTTAAAAGAGAAAAGAGTGAAAATTGAGTATACAGTTTCTTGATGTGGTGGATGCAACCTTACATACTCAAATTTCTAACTTTTATACTCAACTTTCTTCAAATAATACTCACAGAACTGTCTTGTCAATCCCGTCAGGGACTGCATGCAAAGAAAATTTTGAATGGGGACTGTATGCAAAGTTAAATTTGAGATTGGAGAGTTTAAGAAAATTTCCCCAAAAAATAATCTAATTTTATTTATTTATATATTATTATAATATATTTTTTGATATTTTTAATTTTTAAAAATTAAAATAAATATAATCGTCTATCCAACGACTAATATAATTTTTTTTTACTTAAATCATGGGTGTGAACAAGTATATAATATTATCTTACTTTTTTATTTTTAATTTCGACAAGTATACAATATCATCATACTTAAGATTGAACTAGATGATAATACGTTAAAATATTATACTATATTATAATACACTATTACCTCCAAACAAATAAGATTTTTTTAATCATCTAAATTGAACCAAATAATATTAAATTATGTTTCATTCCTCATAACTTTGGTTATGTGATTACTTCAAGTAACCAAGTTTATATATGATAACTTGAACCGAACATATTCTAAGATATTTTATCATTCACCAACAATATCAAAGGATTTTAAGACTCTCGGTTTAGACCATATCAAAATTTTAAAACTTAGGATACTGATTATTAAAATTGAAGAATTAAATTTACGACAATCAACTCAACTAATCGACTGTTAAACCAAATAGAAAGTTTAGCAATTGATTGATAAACCGATTGATCTATTTTTAAAACAAACAAAAAGTTTAGCAATCAATTGAAAAACTTAACCAATTAATAGAATCAATCGCTTGATTAAAAATCGAACTGCGGGATAGTATGTTTAGAAGTTGATTGGTTGACTCCACTGTTATATAATAATCAATTAATGATATAGCAATAATTAATTGATAGAAAAATTTAATTAATTGGGTAATCAATCAACTAAATTAATTTTATTTGGTTCAGTTGTTCGATTTTAACCGCAAAATTAGATTGGTTCAATTTGTCTAAAAAAAATTGTATGTTCCATTTCGATTTAATTGAATTTTGAACTGATTACAAAACCCTAATAATAAGTTTTAGTCAAGGAGGTGTAGAATATAAAAATGGAAGGTGAATGAGAGACATTGATAGGACTACACCTCCCTCACCAATAAAATATTTTTAAATTCCGTCCCGCTGAAAAAACTTTCGATATCATTGCTATCAGAGATGGAGCCAAAGGGAAGACGATGTCCATGATCGCATCTCTCCCTCGATTTTTTAATAGGATAAATATAGAGATATAAAAATAAAGAATGAATAAAAAGTAAATAGGGAGCAACGACACGATCATCACCTTTCAATATAAACATATATTTTTTATTTCTCTAATATTAAATTTCTAACTCCTTCCCTCATCTTCCTTGTCAGTTTCCAATTAAAACTTTTAAATTTCGGATTGATATCTAAATTCATGAATTTTTAGATCAAAGGTAATTTTAATTCTTTTCGACCTCACAATAATATATCCTTATGTTATTAAAATTTTATCAAATAAAACAATATTATTTTTATTAGGTTTAACCTATTAAAGATAATTTTGAAAATAATTTTTTTTAAATTCCAAATAAAAATATGAATTAAAATTAAAATTTAGATAATAAGTAAATTTATTGTTTAGCCAAATTTAATAATGTAATTTTTCAAGCTTATTTATGTATTTTATAATATCAAATAAATAAAAATAAATCCATATACATTTTGTACATCCAAAAAAATGATTCGTTTGTTCTCAATATCTCTATCAATTCATCTCAAAATTAATACGAATGAGATGAATCATGAAGGTTGTTTGCTCGAATGTTGTGGTTAGTGTGCGGGGAGGATAGCATATTGACTTTGTCAAATTTTGATTCAGATCTCAAGATGATAATATCCACGTATTAATAATCAGTTCATTCCATGAGGATTGATGAGAAAAAAAATATTAGACCAGGTAGTAAATGAATCTAGAGTGACTGGTTGGCCCCACGAAAGTTTTTCATCGGTCACAGGATAAATTAGGAAACGTTGATGATAGACGATCTATAAATTTAACATCCTCAAATACGCACCGCATGAGAATTAATGAGAGCTCCTATAATGATACATCATCAACTCATCAAAAATAAAAATCCACTGTAAAAGGAAAAACTTCGCAACTTTTTGGATTCCGTATTTTCTTACCACTCTTTTTTTTTTTTTTTTATAAAATTAAAATTTAAAAAATATTGTAATTATTTTTTTTTAAAAAATAAGGATCTAATTCCCTGAACAACGAACCACTCTTGCCAAAATGAAAGAGTTCCCTCGGAGAGCTCCTTTTTTTTAAAAATATTGTTATATATTTTGAAATCTAAAAAATAAAAAAAGCTAAGAATTAAAAAAAAACCTTTAAAAATCAAAGGAAAGATTAAAATATTCAAAAAATTATATAATTTTCATAAAATAAAAATATTTTATTGTTAATTTTATTTTAAGATGACCAAAATTTATGATTAATTACGATCCCTCTTCTTCCAACCAATTTTACCTTCGCTTTGCCCTAGCAGCCGCTCGCCGCCTCTCTATCCCTCCTTCCCTCCCGAGTTTCCAGCGAACGGCGAACACCCGGCGAACGGCGCCACACACAACGCAACGCAACCCTTCGGATTAGCACCGCATAACTTCTCTCCTCTCACCGTTTCACGCAGGTACGAGGTACCTCTTAATATCTTCTCCATCCTATGTCTGATTTAGATTATATTCTATCAGCAAACACGAATTTTGAGTTTGTTTTCCTTCCAGATTGGAATGATATCACAGGGGGAAAAAAATCTCAACTTGGCTCGTGTCCTAGCACAGTTTTTTTTCCACTCCATATTGCAAATATAACTTCAGTAAATTTATCCTTGCAATAGGGTATACGAAACGTAATTCTTGGATTCTACTTCAGAAGGATGATATAAGTTCTTGTGGATGAACCAGAAATTTTTTGATAGCCGCATTCTTGTTTTTGCCCTATGTTTCTTAATTATTATGATTTTTTTTTACAGATATTTGTAGCATTGAAGTCCGTAAAACTTAGCAGTGGGAATCAGGATAGTTTATGTATGATTGAAGGCATCTAAAGTATTGAATTATTGATTATTAAAGTTAGGAAATAGTTAAGAAAGTCGCTGTTGAGTTCATTTATTTTACTAGTTTGTTGTTTGTACTTTGTAATTTGGTTACAAATTGTGCATTTCATTTTTTATGTTTTTTTTTTTTTATTATTTTTTTGATTTCAATTATTGTGCATTGAGTGTAACTTGCATGGATCAGATAGTTTATGTATGATTGAAGGCATCTAAAGTATTGAATTATTGATTATCAAAGTTAGGAAATAGTTAAGAAAGTCGCTGTTGAGTTCATTTATTTTACTAGTTTGTTGTTTGTACTTTGTAATTTGGTTACAAATTGTGCATTTCATTTTTTATGGAATAGTTTGATTATTATTTTAGATATAGTTGATTTGCTTTTGATTGTCACCACATTACAAATTGTGCATTGAAGTCGGTAAAACTTAGCAGTGGGAATCAGGATAGTTTATGTATGATTGAGGCATCTAAAGTATTGAATTATTGATTATCAAAGTTAGGAAATAGTTAAGAAAGTCGCTGTTGAGTTCATTTATTTTACTAGTTTGTTGTTTGTACTTTGTAATTTGGTTACAAATTGTGCATTTCATTTTTTATGGAATAGTTTGATTATTATTTTAGATATAGTTGATTTGCTTTTGATTGTCACCATATTATAATGTGTAGAAAATCATTAATTTTTGCAGTCTAACCTGTGGAACTAGGTTGGTCCTATCGATGGACTTGGCCTGAATGATGACCAAGTGGCCATGCAATTTGACCAGCTGATCCATTAGTCCAACCATTGAACTAGCGACTTGGAGCTTATATGGTTTGATTTCCAGTTGGACTTTTGTAACTACGGTTGTATCTGCTATTGCATGCAGCATGTGTTGCTGTTTCACTCCAGTTAATAATTTAGCATGCATTAACATGTGTTACTTGGGTTTTACTTTTTTTGTAAAAAAAAAAAAAACTATTTGGAGAGATCATGAGTTTCCTTTATATTAGGGCATCCACATTCGTTTGAACGTTAATATATGTCACCTCTTCAAAAACACATGGGATCTACATGTCACATATCCATTATATAAACACCTCCCTTTTATTAACACACACCCACATTCATTTTATTTGTATGTCCCACCATCCACTCATTATTTGTGGGTCTTGTTGGCCCAAACCAATGCACACATGCGTCCGAATGATTTTTTTTTTTAAAATTGCTCATTAACTGTGTCAAAGAATTGAACATTGGCACTTTGTTATAATTTCCTTTTTGTGTACTTAGAATATAATAGTATGATTGTTTATTTTACTTCTTTTGTCTGGTTTTAGGCTGCTTGATTTATTGCTTTCTACTGAGCTTTCCTCGAGTAATTATCATCTTTGACATGATACTGGTTATGGTTTAGTTTAGATCCACCAAATCTTGAATGCCAAACTTAGCATTCCTTCATATTGACTGTACTTATGCATCATATTGGCATATTCTTTTTCTGTTTTACATATCTTCTTACATCTATTATTTACTTGATTTTTTACATTTGCTTCATATTTATATTGTTTTTCATTTTTGCATCATACTGTTTGATTTCTAATTAAATGTGTTCCTTTTGCAGTTAAAATGAGCTTAATTTCCCAAAACGTGCTTCTGAATGAAAGGAAGGGCAATAAACTTGATAGAGAGGTAGCTGATGCGGTTGTGGATGATGAAGTTCAGGAAGTTGATTTGATTGAGGAAATTAAGTTGGAAAAATCAAAGAAGAGAACTGTGAAGGCTGATGATTTTTCTCAGAAAAAGAAGAAAAAATCAAAGAAGAGTATAGATATGGATGTTTCACTTAATGAAAAGGCACAAGAAATTGGACAGGAGAAAATGGAAAGGAGCAGAGTAAGAATGCCTCGAAGGAGAAGGCACAAAAAGATGCAGAAGAGAAGATGAAGAGTCTTGAGAGTTCTTTGTTCGGTGTCATTTATAATCCCTTGGAGTTTGGGAAGGAATTCAATGCTGATGGCAACAAGCAGGTCAAAGCAGATGCCTCATTGTTCTTCATGGATAGGTCCACCAGCAATGAGATGGTTGTGTATGAAGAGGAACTGCATGCTATGGCTGCAGAAGACACCAACAAAGTAGAGCGGAAACCTGCATGGATAGATGAGGAGGAGGAAAGGACAGAGGTCAATATAATTCGTATGAATAGGTTGAGGAAGCTTAGGAAGGAGACTAATGAGCAAGTTATTTCTGGTACAGATTACATTGCTCGGTTGAGGGCTCAACATGCTAAGTTAAACCCAGGAACAGAGTGGGCAAATGTTGATAGTAAGAATGCTCATGCAAGTGAGTTTGACGAAGATTCTAATGATGAAAGTGGTGTCACTATTGCCCATGGCTACGAGGATGCTGAAGGTAATGATATTCTTCGTAGCAATGATGAGCTTGTCATAAAGGGCAACACTAAACTTTTACCTGGATTGCTGGAATACTCGAGGATGGTAAACGCTAATGCCGAGGAGCCCTCTAATGGTCCAATCAATTCAGTTCAGTTTCACAGTAATGGTCAATTACTTCTGACTGCTGGACTTGATAGGCGGATAAGATTTTTCCAAGTAGATGGAAAGCGCAATTCTCAAATACAAAGCATCTTTATTGAGGATTGCCCTATTCATAAGGCATCCTTTTTACCCAATGGTTCTGAGGTTATACTTTCAGGCAGGAGGAAATTCTTTTACAGCATTGATCTGGTTAAAGCAGCTGTGAGTAAGATAGGTCCCTTGACGGGGAGAGAAGAGAAAAGCTTGGAGGCTTTTGAGGTTTCTCCTGATTCAAACACCATTGCATTCATAGGCAATGAAGGTTACATCCTTTTGGTTTCCTCACGAACAAAGGAGTTAATTGGGACTTTAAAGATGAATGGAAGCGCTCGATGTTTGGCTTTTGCTGATGGTGGACAGCAGCTATTGAGCGGTGGAGGTGATGGACATGTCTATCACTGGGATCTCAGAACTAGGAGGTGCATTCACAAGGGCATTGACGATGGTAGCATAGGTGGATCAGTCCTCTGTGCTTCCCAAGACAGTTCTATGTTCGCTTCAGGTTCAGCCAGTGGTATTGTTAATGTTTACAAGAGAGAGGACTTTCTTGGGGGAAAGCAAAAGCCATTGAAGACTATTGAAAATTTAACAACAATGGTTGATCATATGAAGTTCAACCATGACAGTCAGATTTTGGCTATGATCTCCAGAGTGAGTAAGAATGGTCTAAAGCTGGTGCATATCCCATCGTACACTGTGTTCTCAAACTATCCTCCTCCGAGATCTAGCTTCCAGTATCCTCGCTGTCTTGATTTCAGCCCTGGAGGTGGATTCATAACAGTAGGAAATGCTGCTGGAAAGGTTTTGCTATACAAGTTGCACCATTACCAAAATGCATGAAGCGCATTAAGAAAATTTACAATTTTTGGTTGCCTGTGCTTGTGATCTAGTTTTCTATGTGAACCTTATAAAATATCATCTGAGCTCTTTAATGATTATGTAACCAAATTTGTTTGGAATTTTGTTGCAGTCATTTTTATCAACTTTATGATTGACTTGTCCTTGCTCTGGCCCAACTACACCAGAAATCAAGTGAAACTCAAGGAGATCCAAAGTTCTACCTAGAGATGGTAATGGGTTGGATTCGGGTCGGATTTTATATCCTCCATACTCATATTTATCGGGTATCAGATATCCATCGGATATACTCATACCCATTAAAGAATCGGATATCTTATATACTAATAATTTTTTTTTTCTATCCAATTATATCATTGAACAAAAGTACATAGTTAAAAATATATATATCTATAATTTTAAAAATAGATTAAACATATATATAATCTATTTCTAACGTTAATACAAATTATTAGTAGGTTTTGGGGAAAAATTATTTAATCGGGTATTCGGGTCGGATATCGAATATTGGTAGTCCCTCCATATCTTTCTCCATTCGGGTCGGATGTCAAATTTTCCGTCGGATTCGGATGAAATTGTCATCCCTAGTTCTACCTGATTCACTGCGTTGGATAGGAATTATCTGACTCCTTTCTTCAAATCTCAAAACGAGGTACCTGTCGATCCTGAAACTTCAAGATCAGCATTCCAACTATGTCAGTAAACCATACAAATTTTATTTGGGGAAAACAGCAATTGCCTTATTCGAAACATCATGGATAGGAGAAACCTACAGTGGCGATATGCATATTTTTTTTTCATAATCACATGACTTTGATATACCTTTTAGCAATCAACTGTATGCATACTTACATGGAACAATAGGTAGCAGAACAGAATTCTTGCAGTTTATTATTATTATTTTTAAAAAAATTCAAAAAAAATTATTTAAAAAAAATCGGGAAAAAAAACTGCTACTAGTCTAACTTGTGTTAGCTTTTAGAAATTTTCATATGTGAAATACTGTCGAAATAACGACTTTGATGTCTCTTAATTTTTTCATATCTCCACATTTGCTATCATCATGAAGGATGCAACGGTTCAGAGTATTTGAGGTGATTGCTTTTTTGTTTTTGTTTGTTTGTGTTAATTTTCTTGCAAACTGTCACTTTGTTAGCTAAATTCAAAGCACTGGAGTAATACAGTTGGCAACAAAAATGAATTCGTCATTTTTAGCGGATACAAGGAGGAGGTGAGACAATCAGGAAAGTATTTCATCGTTAGGGAATCAATCTCAGATTTATTGGTAATAACACTTTTATATGAAATAACTATGCCAATATGTGGGAGTTTAAGATGATGCGAGATACCATCCTTTTTAGGTTGGTAGCGATAAGAGATTTAAATGATTAAACCAATTAAAATGGGCTAGTTATTTAGTGTGCTTCACTTTCATCAACACCATCAACGTACTTTTCGAGCTTCTATAATGCCCACAAACAACTTACATTGGAAAGGTTAATTATACTTTAGTGAGAAGTAGACTTTCAATCAAGTTAACTTAATTTGGACACTGTCGATGATTTTCAAACGCCACCGAATCAAATTATATCCTAAGAGACATAATAAATTCGTCGAGAATTATTATAATTATGATTATACGTCATTTTTTGTTTTAATTTTCCTTTTAAGTGTTTTACTTTAGCATATCATTTTTTAATAAATTCGTCGCGAGGTTAGCGTCGTCGAAGGGGAGGCAGCCGGCGAGGAGGACGAAGAGGATGACGCCGCATGACCAGGCGTCTGTCGCGGCGCCGTCGTAGCCCTTGCGGCGGAAGACCTCGGGGGCGGTGTAGGACGGCGTCCCGCAGGCGGTGAGCAGGAGGCCGTCGCGGAGCCGGTCGGGGAGGGCGGCGAGGCCGAAGTCGGAGACCTTCAGGTTGCCGTCGCGGTCGAGAAGCAGATTCTGGGGCTTGACGTCGCGGTGGGCGACGCCGCGGGCATGGCAGTAGTGGAGGGCGGAGACGAGCTGGTGGAAGTAGCGCCGGGATGCGTGCTCCGGGAGGCGGCGGCGGGCGACGCGGCCGAGGAGGTCGCCGCCGGGGGCGTGCTCCATGACGAGGAAGATCTTGGACCGCGTCGCCAGCACCTCGAAGAGCTTGATGATGTTGAGGTGAGAGAGGCGGCGCATGGCGGCGACCTCGGTGAGCACGCTGTCGGCCATCCCCGTCTCCACCATCTCCGCCTTGTCGAGGATCTTCACGGGCCCACGGCAACGTCGGCGCCGTCCGAGATGGAGCTGGCGAGGTAGACCTTTGCGAAGGTGCCACGGCCATGGAGTCGCCCGAGCTCGTACTTGCCGAGGAGCACCTCTTGGCAGCGGTGCTTGGCGGCGGCGGCGTCAGTGGAAGGCGATGGTTGTCGCTACCCATTATGTGCTTGCTCTAAAACCTCCCCCACTTCGCCTCCATTTGTGTTTGGGTGAACTGGATGGTCATCCTATTCAGGTGCCTTTATTTATACACCTCATTAAGATTCCTTTACATGTTGCTTACCTTTTTAATTGTATTATAATATGATAATAATTTTAATTAGGCGCTTAACTGATGTATTAGTTTAAATTCATTAATAACCGTTGAGAGGACATTTATGTAAAATACTATTGAGTAGAGTTTAAGTTAGATAAACTATGGGATATTATATAAATATAAAAGTACAATAATCCAACCATTATATTTCATCTATTTAAAATGATTTTTAAGTGAGATAAGGGATGATAAAAAAAAATTATTTTTTTTTTTAAACCTGAATTTGGTGTATTTTTTAATACACCGTCTTTTTCTCCTCTCTTTCACTTATTTTTAAAAAATTAAAAATAGAAAAGAATTTAGCTTTTATTTTCTACCAAAAATGACTAATTTTCATATAATTAAATAAAATTATAGTAAAAAAAACAAAAATGGAGTAATTTGATTTAATATTCTAAACGTTTTTTAAGGCAAATTGATCCCTTAACAAATTTATAATTATTAAAATTTTAGGATATTAACATGAATTTTTCACAAATATAGATATTTTAAAATTAGATTCTAGATATCATAAGCTCAAAATTTGAACTTAATAAAAATAACATTAAAATGATTTCTAAAAATATAAATGATTGTTAACTGAATTTTAAAATTAGACCCTCCAAGGATGATATATTTGTTAAAATTAGACTTAATATATGATCCTACGCAAGACCCTCAGAGGATGATCCATCGATAAGTAGGTAGATGTGTTGACTGTTGTTGCTGGAACTGCAAGGAAAGGGAGATTGAGAGGAGAAATCATCGTCACTTGAAACACCTGAAGATAAACAATTAAAGCCGAAGAGGAGGATTAGAATGGCGCGGGGGTGTGACAACATTGCAACTCTAACAAGTAAGAAAAGGTTAGAAGATGAAAAATATGCAAAGAAGATGAACAATGTGTTGGTGCAAGTTGCATCAATGATTTCTCCTTTATGTGTTTTAATGTTTGACAATGTACTTAAGTCAGTAATATGTTGAACAGACAAAGGGGAGCGAAGGAGAAGTAACCTAAGCCTGAGAAAAGTCCTAGTTAAGCTAGGCATGGAAACCCTAAGACCTAGCGAAGGGCTGCTAGGCGCTGGCGAAGGGCTGCCAGAACGAAAAAGACCTAGCGAAGGGCTGCTAGGCTCTGGCGAAGGGTTGCCAGAAAGAAAAGACCTAGCGAAGGGCTGCTAGGCACCTGACGAAGGGCTGTCAGGAAAATAAGTCCTAGCGAAGGGCTGCTAGACACCTGACGAAGGGTTGTCAGGGGAACAAGTCCTAGCGAAGGGCTGCTGGGCACCTGACGAAGGGCTGTCAGGGAAACAAGACCTAGCGAAGGGCTGCTAGGCACCAAGCGAAGGGATGCTTGGTATCCAAGACCTAGCGAAGGGCGGCTAGGCAAAAGTCCACCCGAAGGACCGGGCGGCAACCGTCTCCTGAAAGGAGTAGGTGAAAGGCGCTTTCTCGGGGGTAAGAGTTTGCGTCGGTTCGACCTAGGATTGCGTGCCAATCCGAAGTCCGAACCAAGTTCGTAAGATTAATATTTCATGTATACTTGCTTTGCATATATATATCTTGCAGGTACCAAGAGAAGAAGACAAAGCAAGCAAATGAAGAAGGCTGAAAACTGGCTGCCAGAGGGCCCCCAGCAGCCAGGGCGCCCCCATCCAGCCAGGGCGCCCCCAGCATGGGGGGCGCCCCCAGCCAGTGCAGAAGATGTGCACTTGTGTGTGTTTGCAGAACATGTGTCAACCGGGGCGCCCGGAGCGTCCGGGGCGCCCCCAGGTAGTACTAAAACATGCAGTTTCGTGATGCAGTCAAAACAGGTGTCAACCGGAGCGCCCGGAGCGTCCGGGACGCCCCCAGGCAGTACTATACATGCAGCAAACGTGTGTTTGCAGAACAGGTGTCAACCGGGGCGCCCTGATTAGTAGCTGTTTTGCTGTTTCGAAGCCAGAACACAGGATAAGCCCTCAAGGGGGCGCCCGGGTCATCCGGGGTGCCCTGGTCAAAGTTCTTATCACCTGCAGCGAAGTAGGCGTGAAGATAAGAGTTGACCGAGTCTTCCGGGGCGCCCCCGTCGACCAGGGCACCCCCAGGAGGGCTATAAAAGGGGCTTCGACCCCTCTGCTTCCAACACACTTTCCAACTTCAAATCTGTTCATTCCGACTGACGACAACGCGCTAAAGACGAGGTTCTGCGACCAGGAGGCTCCAGGAGAAAGTGCGCGGCACTTCGGAGGTCCAGATCGGCCGAGCTTCACACTTTGTGTTTTGGTTTGCAATTAATTACAGTATTTATTTTTCCATATTATTGCTTGTAATATTGCACTGTAAGTCGGGTTTCTCCGCCTCCGGAAATTCCAGAAAGGAGACTATTAGTGGACTCAACGCCGAGTACATAGGCCTTGGACGTACTGACCCTGGGGGGTTGGGAACCAAGTAAATAAACCTGCCGTGTCTCCTGTTTTGCTTTCTTTTATTTTATTTTTATGTTTCCGCTGCACTAACGCTCTGAGTCCAGAAGTCTTACGAAAGATTTACGAAAGATTTCACGATCGATATTCACCCCCCTCTATCGACGGCACCGGTCCAACAAGTGGTATCAGAGCCGAGCCGCTCTTCACCGGACTAACCGCCGACGGAGCAACGACGCCAGGAGTTGAGGGGGAGCCCAGGGGTGAATCAGGTACAATTTTTTTAATGTCTAATTTTAAATTGCATATTATTTGTTTCACGTGCAGGGAGAGAGGGCACTATAAAAATCAGTTTCCTACTCGTAAGACTCGGTCTACACCACTGGCGGCGAAGGAGGTACCAACGCCAGGAGTCCGGAAGAACAAGGAACATGTACAATGCTTCAAATGTGAGAAGTACGGACACTACAAAAATAAGTGTCCGGCGAAGGTATGGAAAATTTATGTTCCGAAATTTTTTCCTGCAATATTTTGTGATAATTTAGTTAATTTTACTGATAAATTAGAATTACTGCATAATAAAATTAGCCTCTTGCATGATAAGTTAGAAAATAAAGATATGACTAAAATATCAGAAATTAATTGTTTAATTCAAAATATAAATTCAGAAATTAATAAAATTAATTCTGATAATAATTCTGATAAAATCAATTCTGATAATATTACTGACAATTTTAATTCAGAAAAAGTTAATCCTAAGGATAACTCCGAATTTGAATTTGAAAACCTTAAGGATAATTCTGAGGATAAACATGATTTTATTGAAAATTATTCTGAGGATAAACATGATTTAATTGAAAATTATTCTGAGGATAAAAATGATTTTATTCTTGATAATAATTTAATTATAGATAATCCTGAAGACTACTATAAAACCTTAACTAGTGGCCCATTTTACTCCACACACTTTGAGGATATTGATTTTGAGGAGGAAATGGAATTTTCTAAGATTAGGGCCATAATTAATGAAAATTACAAAGGATCAAATAAATCAAAATTAATAGAAAAATTCGGAAAGAAAAATAAAAACGAAGAAGAAATTTTCGAAATAATGAAAATAATGAATTTAAACCCACAACTGTTAATTAAATCTTAATTAATTCAAATAAATCTTAATTAATTCAATTAAATCTTAATTAATTCAAATAAATCTTAATTAATTCAATTAAACTAATCAATTCAATTTAAACTTCAATTAAATCAATTTAATTCAATTAAACTTCAATTAAATCAACAAATAATTCGAATTAATCCACTTAAAATCAATTAAATTCAATTAAATTCGATTTAATCCACTTAAATTAAATTCAATTAAATTCGATTTAATCCACTTAAATTAAATTCAATTAAATTCAAATAATTCAAATTAATCCACTTAAATTCAATTAAATTCAAATTAATTCAATTAATTCACCTTAATTCAAATTAATTCAATAAATTCACTTTAATTCAATTAATTCAAATTAATTCACTTTTCAATTAAATTCAAATTAACTCAACTTTAATTCAATTAAATTCAAATTAACTCAATTTTAATTCAACTAAATCCAATCTTAAATCACTTAAACCTGAACCAAACTAAAACCTTACCCAAACCGTAACAATTAATTCAATAAAATCAAATATGTCAAAGTGGGTTGATATATTCGTAGGTTCACACGATATGTATCAAATCGAGAATTTGATACATTCTTAGAAACAAAAATAAAATGTCTTGACTTGTTTGACTCATGCATAATTGCCATGTCATGCATTTGCTATTTTCCTTTAAAATATATGACATGTCATTCATATTTAATTTTTATGCATAATTTAGAAAGGTCATAAGAAAAAGATAATTGAAATTTGGCAACATAGTATTGGGAGGAGGTGAGATGATAGTACGTTGGGGAAACCAACTCTAATAAGATCAAGTCTACTTGGTCTCTTTAGACTGGTGAAACCAGCCGAAGCTACCGATCCAAGACCCAAGCTAGTTAGACCAGAAAATGACCTAATTTAATTTGAAAATGAAATTTCATTAAAAGGCTTTGTCAAGGAAAGGGTGGATGATCCCATAAGGCTACGGCCAAAGAAGGCCTAGTGCCTCGCCAAGACCTGGAAGCCAATTTCTGAAATTCAAATTCAAATTATCTTTTGTCAAATTCGAATCTAACACAAATTTCAATTAAATCTTAGATTTAATAATGGAAAATGATTCAAGCATCTCACAATACACCTATAAGGCAATCATGCTTGTTGTATTTATACATCTAAAATGGGTGAGATGTTAAGGACTAATGAATTGAAAAATATTTTTCAAAATTGTTTTTCAAAATTGTTAGAATATTTTCCTAAAAATATATTTTTCAAAATAGAGCTTTAACATAATAATGTTTTTATGGAATTCATGCTTGTCTGATTGATTATATATATTACACATTTTTCAAAAAGGTATATTGTTTTCAAAAATTGATTGACTCACGCAATTAGACACAAGCCTCTTAGGACAACACTAAAGTTCCTTAGGGCACTTAGATAGAGTCAAACGGCATTGATGCAGGGGGAGTGCTTTTCATATTTTTCAAACTGCACTTTAAAAACATTACTATTATTTGAAAATATCTTTTCGAAAATCATGCTTTAATCGTTATCACTTGTGGCTTTTCGAAAAAGATTTTACCTATTGCAAAAATCAAATGTTTACCTGTTCTTTTGATTCTGATAAATCCTAAAGACATAGAGGAAGGTCCACTTCATAATCTAAAAAGGACTCCTAGGATGTGTCAGATTTAGGGGGAGTCTAAGTCAAATTTTAGTCTTAAACTATTTTTTATTATTAGAAAATTCCTTTGATTTGAATCAAACCTTAAGACTCAAAGGAAGAGTACTTGTGGTCAACAAGCTTCCCAGGACTGAGTCAAGTTTAGGGGGAGGTCAAATTAAAAGAATTATTCAATTATATGCTTTTAAAATACTAAAAATCTATGTTTTTCAAAATACCACTTGTTAAAATTTGTGTGACTTATGAAATGATTTTGAAATAATAGTTACTTAGGTTGGAAAATTCCCAGGACACTTAGGAAATGTCCTTGTGGTCAACAAGGTTTCCTAGGATAGTGTCAGACTGGAAAATAGACCAAGTTAAGTAAAATATTAGATCTTCAAAATTCACACAGTTTTTCAGCACATACTTTGTGAAATATTATCATTTTTCTTAAAAGTTTATAATAATATTTACTTGTTTGAAAACTTTCCAGTACACTTAGGAAATGCCCTTGTGGTCAACAAGGTTTCCTAGGATGGTGTCAGACTGGAAAAGAAACTCAATCAAGTAAAATATTTTCAAAAAAAAAAGTACTTATGTCTTTCAAAACCAATATTCTTAATTTTGAAAAAAAAATATTTTCAAATGTATTGTTAAGTACTTAATTTCTCAAAAAATATACTTATATTTTTTCAAAAAGGGATTTAAATAATCTTTTAAAAGTGCTTGCACTCCTTACAAATCATCTTTTTAAAGTACTTATATTTTAAACCTAGAGCATTTTTCAAATTTATGTAATTTTTTTAAAAACAAAATTGCACTAAGTATTTTCAAAACAAAAATTCAAAGTTTTTTTATTGTTGATGCAAGTTTTTTTTGATGCATGACAAAGGGGGAGAGAGTGCTTAAGTTAGAATTTTTTTTCAGTTAGAAATTTTTTTTTACTCTCCCAAAACCTATACCTTTTAGTTTTTCTATCCCAAGGATAGTAATTTAGCCCCTTAAACCAATCTAACTTAAGTTATTGTCAAACATCAAAAAGGGAGAGATTGTTGGTGCAAGTTGCATCAATGATGTTCTCCTTTATGTGTTTTAATGTTTGACAATGTACTTAAGTCAGTAATATGTTGAACAGACAAAGGGGAGCGAAGGAAAAGTAACCTAAGCCTGAGAAAAGTCCTAGTTAAGCTAGGCATGGAAACCCTAAGACCTAGCGAAGGGCTGCTAGGCGCTGGCGAAGGGCTGCCAGAACGAAAAAGACCTAGCGAAGGGCTGCTAGGCTCTGGCGAAGGGTTGCCAGAAAGAAAAGACCTAGCGAAGGGCTGCTAGGCACCTGACGAAGGGCTGTCAGGAAAATAAGTCCTAGCGAAGGGCTGCTAGGCACCTGACGAAGGGTTGTCAGGGGAACAAGTCCTAGCGAAGGGCTGCTGGGCACCTGACGAAGGGCTGTCAGGGAAACAAGACCTAGCGAAGGGCTGCTAGGTACCAAGCGAAGGGATGCTTGGTATCCAAGACCTAGCGAAGGGCGGCTAGGCAAAAGTCCACCCGAAGGACCGGGCGGCAACCGTCTCCTGAAAGGAGTAGGTGAAAGGCGCTTTCTCGGGGGTAAGAGTTTGCGTCGGTTCGACCTAGGATTGCGTGCCAATCCGAAGTCCGAACCAAGTTCGTAAGATTAATATTTCATGTATACTTGCTTTGCATATATATATCTTGCAGGTACCAAGAGAAGAAGACAAAGCAAGCAAATGAAGAAGGCTGAAAACTGGCTGCCAGAGGGCCCCCAGTGTTGGGGGCGCCCCCAGCAGCCAGGGCGCCCCCACAGGGGGGCGCCCCCATCCAGCCAGGGCGCCCCCAGCATGGGGGGCGCCCCCAGCCAGTGCAGAAGATGTGCACTTGTGTGTGTTTGCAGAACATGTGTCAACCGGGGCGCCCGAAGCGTCCGGGGTGCCCCCAGGTAGTACTAAAACATGCAGTTTCGTGATGCAGTCAAAACAGGTGTCAACCGGAGCGCCCGGAGCATCCGGGGCACCCCCAGGCAGTACTATACATGCAGCAAACGTGTGTTTGCAGAACAGGTGTCAACCGGGGCGCCCGGAGCGTCCGGGGCGCCCTGATTAGTAGTTGTTTTGCTGTTTCGAAGCCAGAACACAGGATAAGCCCTCAAGGGGGCGCCCGGGTCATCCGGGGTGCCCTGGTCAAAGTTCTTATCACCTACGGCGAAGTAGGCGTGAAGATAAGAGTTGACCGAGTCTTCCGGGGCGCCCCCGTCGACCAGGGCGCCCCCAGGAGGGCTATAAAAGGGGCTTCGACCCCTCTGCTTCCAACACACTTTCCAACTTCGAATCTGTTCATTCCGACTGACGACAACGCGCTAAAGACGAGGTTCTGCGACCGGGAGGCTCCAGGAGGAAGTGCGCGGCACTTCGGAGGTCCAGATCGGCCGAGCTTCACACTTTGTGTTTTGGTTTGCAATTAATTACAGTATTTATTTTTCCATATTATTGCTTGTAATATTGCACTATAAGTCGGGTTTCTCCGCCTCCGGAAATTCCGGAAAGGAGACTATTAGTGGACTCAACGCCGAGTACATAGGCCTTGGACGTACTGACCTTGGGGGGTTGGGAACCAAGTAAATAAACCTGCCGTGTCCCCTGTTTTGCTTTCTTTTATTTTATTTTTATGTTTCCGCTGCACTAACGCTCTGAGTCCAGAAGTCTTACGAAAGATTTATGAAAGATTTCACGATTGATATTCACCCCCCCTCTATCGACGGCACCGGTCCAACACAATGGAGAGCTCCAAGATAAGAAGAAAAAAAATATAACCTCGTTTTGAGTGTGAAGTCTCTTTTATATTATTGTCATTGTCTCTTTTTCTTCTTAGTGCATTAATGACTCTCAACTTCTCACTGACTCTTTATCTTCCTAGTGTATTAATGGTTTTCTTCTATTCTCCTTAGCTCTTTATCTTCCCGATGTATTAATGACTTTCTACTATTTTCCTTGGCTCTTTATCTTCCTAGTGTTTTAATGGCTTGTGTTAATTACGAATACAGATTAAGTGCATGTCCAAGAAAGGAGGGTGTTGGATCATTAGGGCCAAATGGATCAAGCCCGCCCAATCATCGTAATGTGATCATCTTTGATTGACGAAATCCAGTTAAGGTGACAGAGTGCGCTCCCGATCAACTACTTGATTACTGGATAGACTTTCAGTTAGCTTGGCAAGCTAGGACTAGAGTCTATAAAGAGGCGTCTTATAGCCGACCAACACATCATATGGCCGATCTGGGTGTCGCATAGCCAATCGGGAGGACCATGGACACCTGGTCTACCGGAGTGAGAAGCATTCGACTTAGGAACACTCGATCAGGAGTAGTTTCTTGACCAGACAAAACCCGATCAACATATGGGGAGTGAGCTGGGCAACATCCGATCAACACGACGCTTGATCGGGCAAGTCATATGCCGACCGACCGTGATAATTTATCTTCATCTTGACTTTGATTGCCACCTAAGCACATATTTTGACCTTTGGAGGTACACGTGGAGGCTCCTACTATTCCGCCACATCACAAGCCTTCCTGTTAAGTCTAATCGAAGGAGATGGAAGTTCGATCGACTGGATGAGTCGAGGTAATTGACAGTCACCTCAGTGATGCCATGTGGAAAGGTCGTAAATCTCTTGCATTTATGAGAGGCATGTCTTGAGAGATCTTGAGGTAGGATGGTTGTCTGTGCCGACGTTGGTCGAGGGATTAAGGAATTCCAGTTGAGTCGGAGGGTCCTTGGGAAGCTACTTGTTGCACTTATTGATGCTCCAATACACCTTTTATATCGAGGTAATTGACAATCACCTCAGTGATGCTATGTGGGAGGGGCGTAAATCTCTTGCATTTATGAGAGGCATGTCTTAAGAGATCTTGAGGTAGGACGGTTGTCTGTGCCAACGTTGGTTGAGGGATTAAGGAATTCCAGTCGAGTCGGAGGGTCCTTGGGAAGCTACTTGTTGCACTTGTTGATGCTCCAATACACCTTTTATCACAACAGCTACAATTTGATCAAAGTCGTCCTGCGCTATGGTGATAGCGACAACCCTCCCGGTGCCTTCCATCTGTATATCTTGGTTCAGGTATACGTCTCACAGATAGTGTCAATTTGATCCTACACAGACCCTCTAAGGATGATCCACTAATGAAATGGTGGATGTGTTGATTGTTTCCACTGGAACTGCAAGGAGAGAGATTGAGGGGAGAAATCACTGTCACCTGGAACACTTTGTTAGAATGTATATTAAAAGTCTTTCCTTTTTGTATAGACATCTACATTTTGAAAGAGAATCACAAAATCACAGGTTGCATGTTTATATTAGTATGTGCACAAAATGTCTGATACTTTGCATTGTAGATAACATGGTGTGCGGTGACGCACAGAAGATCATGTTATCAGTCCCTTGCAGAGTATAAATAGAGGCTCACAACTGAGATGGAGTTGGACAAACCATCGGGATGGTTGTAGTATAATTAGGTGTGGTTTGTCTTAACCATAGAATTATACTAGTGCACTTTGTGTGTATTGAGCAGGACCAAAATAGAGGTGATCCAATTTATACTGACTTTATAATTGGATCAGACCTTGGTTATATTATGAAGTACATGTTCTGAATCCCGATATAATAACGGGCACATGAACTTAATTATTGTTTCTATGATTTACCAATGGACGAGATTTATTCTGCTAAATCGATAGACCCGGTAGGTTGAGAAATAATATTATTTACACGGTGTGCTGTTGATTATAGACGGAATCCGTGTCCTGGTGGGTTGGGATGATGATGCCCCCTTGATGAGCTCATAAGGTTCATCATGTTAAATCTTGCAAGTGGACTATGGTCCAACATCATGATAAGGTTGAGTGGTACTAGTCAAGGAGTTAGAGGTTGATTAATTAAAACTGTCAGTAATTTAAATTAATCGACGGACATTCGATATCTTAAACACGGGGAGATGGATATACTCATAATAGGTGGAGCTCATATGAAAATATGGGGGTTGGTGAGAAAGTTCAGTGGGGATCCTTTAGTGGAATGAATCTTCATTAATGGATCGGTTTTGGATCCATTAGTGGACCAAGACCCAACTCCTCCTCATGGTCCCTATCGTAGCCCTATAAATACCCCATAGGAGTCATGAGACCAAGGCTAATTAATCAAGAATTAATCCAAATTAATCATCCAATGGCTAACCTAATTCTCCTCTCTCTTAACCTCTCTCTCTCCTAGGTTATCATGGTGGCGCTGGTGCAAGGAGGAAGAGGAAGGCTCGGAGGTAAAGGTTTGTGAGGGATTTCATCCTTCTTTTCCTTAGATCCTCTTCCCCTCTTCTTCCCTAAGGGGCGCGACATCAAGATTGGAGAGGAGGAGGCATCACCGGCGGTGAGAAGGAAGGAGCTTGTGACTTAGGTTCTTCTTCATCTTCTTCCATCTTTCTTCCTACCTTTGGCCGACGTTTCCATGAAGATGGAATAGGTCGCTAGTGGTGCAAGGTGGCGCAAAGAAGGTCGCCAACGGTCCATCTCTAGGCGAGGTGATGGTCGGCGCATGGAGGGAGTAGGAGGAAGAACCTAGGGTTGGCATCTTCTCTCTTCCTTGACCTCTCCTTCATCTTCTCTTGGTGGCAACACAAGAAAGGGAAGGTAAAGATCATCACTTGGTGGACGACGACATCTTCCTTGGAAAATAGGGTTCCGGCGGTTGGAAAGGAAGGAAGAAGAAGATTATTCCCTAGGGCTTGGGCCAATCTAGGGGTGAGGTGATTTCGTTGGAGCCTTGGTGACTCCAAGTCTTGGTAGATCGTCGCCCACATGACGTCCAAGAGGGGAGGGTCATACGGTAGAAGACTGCGAGGTAAAAGAAGAGGTATATCTCTCTTTGGCTCCTTCTTTTCTTTCTATCATTTTATGTGTGTTCTTGATTAATTATCATGTTTTAATTACTTGTTAATTAATGTCAATAATTAATTATGACATGGAACCCAAAAATAAATATAAAAATCAGTGATCCACTCGTCGTCTTTTCCGCGACCAATTGGTTAGGCGAGTTACAAGGCCTTACCTTCATGTTTGGCTAAGTTGTAACTCGAACCAATTAGTACAACGACGAGACGGTCGTTTGGGAGATAGGTCTCCATTCGGATTAAATTTTTAATCCATAGACATGGAGAGGTCTCTTATGTTCAACCTCGTATTCGCTTAGGAAACCCACCGAGCTATTCCTTTCACACCTGAAGATGAACAATGGTCGAAAAGGAGGACTATGTAGAGGATCTTAAGATGGCTAGAGGGGGGGGGGGGTGAATAGTCGCTCACCCTTAATTCGCGGTCTTCTTCCTACAATGTTAGTAGTGCAAGCGAAAATACAATTTAACTAAACTAATACAAGGAGAAACAAACCGTTTAACATAGTTTGGAGATAAAACTTCTACTCCAAGGCTATCCGTAAGGTGGACGATCCCGATCCGTCTGTTGATAAGTCCCTGGAAAATCTCCGGTTAGCTTGTGTATCTCCTTATGGGTGGAGAAACTTCGCTACAACACTACACACGTACACAAGAGCTTGGTAGACTACTAATGGGGGTTAACTACCTCTATTTTGTTATCCTTGCTCAAGCTTCCTTAGTTCTCTTAAATAGAACTCGTTATGCTGATTCAGCCATTACTAGTTGACTGGTGCCAACATCAATCGACTGACAGCTGTTGAATTTGAATGTTATAGTCTAACGTTTGAATTCAGTCGATACTAGTTGACTGCACAGAAAGATCAGTCGACTAATCTTTTTGCATCCTCAACTAGTTGACTAATCCCATATCAGTCGACTGGTAAAATCCTAAACTCAGGGTTTCAACCATGAATACATTCACTTAACACTCGTCCTCGCCTGACCAACCTAGACCTAACCTTCTAGTCTCCTCCATCAGTCTCGCGTCCCTCGGATACCTCTCCATCCTTCACGTCTTACCTTCTGAAGCTTCCTTTGGCCTCGGTATTTGTTGTCAGGTCTATGGTCTCTCGTGACTCATGTGACTCTTCATTGTAGCCTTAACTATTGCCTACAAGCTTTTTTCGCTTTGGCTCTCATCCCTCGGATGCATACAAGCCCGTGACTTTTCTCCATGTCATCCTTCGCGTATGCCTTTGGGTCTCATCCCTCGGTTGCATACAAGCCCACAGCTCATCCTCATGTCATCCTTCGTGTATGCCTCGAAGTGCGCTTCCCTCGGCTCATCGTTGTTACATTGTCCACGGTCCCTTGGATGGACCATCCTGTGGGATCGTTGTAATCGATAGAGGGGGGCGGGGGTGAATATCGATTACGTATTTTCAGAAATGAATCGAGAGTAAGCACAACGGAAATAAAGAAACTCGCAAGTTAAAACACTGCTAACACGACTTATTTTTACTTGGTTCGAAATTTGTGACGGCTCCTATTCTAAAGCCTACGATTTTTGATTGTTTTCGTTGGACAATACTATAATTTGTAAAATGAGGTACAAGTATAATGAATTAAGTACAGAAATGAAATGGAAATTATACCAACGACACTTTAAAAGAAGACGATTTTTTTGTTGTTAAAGTGGCGTGTCATCGATCTTTGAACTTCTTTGGCGTAGAGAACTTGAGCACGGAAGCTTTATCATAGAGTTTTCAGTGCTTGAATTGATATCTTGAAGCAAGGGGGTGAACCCCCTTTTATACTTGTACTCGGGCGCCCGAGAGGCTATAGAGGTGTCCTCCACGTCGATGATTCGGCCACGTCGTTATCCGCTGACTTGGCCAAACTCTATCCCTTCTCGGGCGCCTGGGAGCACTGGGGCACCTGGAAGTTGATGTGGCACATCCAACTAGCGACTACCAACTTAGCTTTCACTAACGTTGAGAACCACCTCTGGGGTGCCTGAGTCCTCTCAGGCACCTGACTTCTCGGGCACCTGAGACCTCTAAGGCGCCTGGCTCATGGGCACCTAAGACCTCTCAAGCGCCCCTGATCAGAGCCAGTTGATTCTTTTAGCCTGTAATCAAGGTTAGTCCAAGAACACAATAATATATATAATAAATGCATGATTGACAGCTCGAGCTATCTAGTTCTGACTTTGGATTTCAAATGAAATCCTAGGTTGAACCGACGTCTACTGTTCCCTCTTTCAGGGAACGCGTCCTCACCTACTTCACTCTAGAGAAGTTATCTTTTGCCAACTGGCTTCTCTAGTTGGACTTTTGCTTGGCCTCCAAAATTCCTGGATCTCTAGATGTCCGTGCCTCGACCCGTCCCTACTTCTGTCCGTAGTCTTTGCTCGGCTAAGTCTTCTGCCCGAACTTCCAGATCAGGTCTTTATGCTCAGTCCTCAACCAAGACTTCGTGCCCAACCCTCAGTCAGGTCTTCGGTGCCCAACCCTCGGCTAGGATTTCGTGCCCAGCCCTCGACCAGGACCTCGTGCTCAACACTGCAGGTCAAGACTTCATGCCTAGGTAAACTAGGCCTTTCTTGCACATTTAGCAAATCTATTAGATCACAACATAAACTTAACTTTGAACCCTTTGTCATTATCAAAACCAGGTTCGATTTGGTGCTTCTGGCACCAACAATCTCCTCCTTTTTGATTTATGGTAACCCAGTTCAAAAGTTAAATTAAAAAATATATAAGCAAAAAATAAGACACAGTTAAGAAAATAGATTAAAGAAATTTTCTTAAGGCTTTGAGAAATTTATAGATAAATTTTTAGCTCTCCCCTTTTATACGTGATCTCCCCTTGTTTTAAAACATTTGCATTTTTGAAAAAAGAAAACATTGCAAAATTGAAATAGTGCATAAAGCTCCCCCTTGATTTGAAATTCTGCCCTTGAAGTTTTTGAAAAACATGCAATTTTCAATTTTTTTTTTAATTTCTTTGAAAAATTCTAAGTATGAGAATGTTCATTATTTTGGAAAAAAATAATTCTAAGTATAAACTTTTAAAATAATGTTTTGAAAACTTCTGAGTAAAACTCTAAGTTAAAGTGAAACCAAAGTTTTTGAAAAAGGAAAATATTTTTAACTTTATGTTAAAGTAAAATATTTTTGAAAAACTACCTTTTCCATTTTTGTAAAATGGAAAAGGTTTTTAACTTACTTTTTCTATTCTCCCTCTTTATCATATATCAAAAAAAATTTACAGCAGATATTCTTTGAAAGTATATTTTCCCCTACTCTCCCTTTTTTTTTTAGAATGATTTGATTTAAGGAGAAAGAAATTGAGTATCAGAGCCTGTGAGTTTTGAAAATATAAGAAAATTTTGAAAAAATAATTCTAAGAAACAAAATGTCAAGAGTTATTTTTTAAGAAAGCAGATACTAAGTTGTAAGTGGTAAATTATAAAATAATTAAGCAATAACACAAAATTAATGCTAGAGATCAGAATTTGAACCAAGTTAATATTCATATTAAGTCCAAGCATGATTTAAGTCTGAGAAAAGTAAATCATGCAATAATTTTAACAAAATTTAAAAAATACTCAAATCTAAATTTCTGGGATCCCTGTATAACCCAGTTTGTTACTTACTAACTGTTATAAAACAGTCGCTTTCACTTGGGTTAGTCGAGTTAAGTACTCTAATCAAGTTTGACTTTCTAAACTTGATTACTTAACTTGATTGTTGTTCAATTATATTTATTACCCTAACTACTCTTAATGTACTGATTTAAAGCATCTTGATTTAAGGCATAGACCTAAGCATCTCAACCCAGTCTAAGTTGTCAATTAAAGTATTCTAATGTGTTTGCGAGATGCTAGTTTCTAAATCTATAGGAGCATGCAAACTCGGGTTAAGTCCTAAACTAAGTCCATAACGAAGAAATCCCTAGTTTTAAGGCAGATACTTTTTTGAAAAACTAAGACGAAAGAATAAAACAAAAAGATAAAACAATATGATTTTAAAAATATGAATTTTTGAAAAATTGTTTTTGAAAAATGATTAAAAAAATTATAGGAATCATTTTAATTAAAAAAATATAGTTGAATAAATAAGCTTATTCTACTGAGCACATTCCTAGTCGCCTTCTTAGTAAACTAAACTCAAACTCAAGTAGGTAGTGGTTTAGTAAAAATATCAGCTAGGTTAGATTTTGATTCTATGTGTGTAAATACAATTTCGCCCCTGGCTACATGATCCCTAATAAAGTGGTGTTTTGTTTCAATATGTTTAGTTCTGGAATGGTGAATGAGATTTTTTGTAAGATTAAGTGAACTAATATTATCAATGTAGACTTTAGTGTTAGTGTAGGTAAATTAGAAGTCATTAAGGGTATGCATCATCCATAGTAGTTGAGCTACACATTCTCTCAAGGTTATATATTCAACTTCAGTTGTGGATAATGCAACACAGTGTCATTAACTAACTAAGTTGTGACCCAACATCTGACATTGTCCACTAGTACTTTTTCTATCTAGTTTGCACCATGCATAATCTGAGGAAGAGTAACCTAGTAGGTCAAAATTAGAAGTCTTAGGATATCAAATTCCTACATTTATCGTGATTTTAATGTACCTGAAGATTCTCTTGATTGCACTTAAGTGAGATTCCTTAGCACAAGTTTAGTACCTAGCATAAATACCTACTGCAAATAAAATATCAGGTCTGTGAGCAGTTAGGTAAAGTAGGGTACCTATAACACTTCTAAAGTGCTTCAAGTCCACTGATTTTCCTTCTGGATCACTATCTTTTTTGACATTAGTTGCCATAAGAGTATTAATGTCTTTAGATTTTCCCATTTTGAATTTTTTAATTAATTCTTTTGTATATTTAAATTGGTGAACATAATTTCCATTTTTAGTTTGTTTAATTTGAAGTCCTAAGAAAAATGTTAACTCACCTACAAGGCTCATTTCAAATTCGCTTTTCATTACTTTTATAAAATCGTTTAAAATGTTTGTATTGGTTGAGCCAAAAATTATATCGTCTACATAGATTTGACAAATGAAAATATCATTTTCTAAGAATTTAACAAACAGGGTTGGATCAATTTAGCCTTGGTTAAACCCCTTAGAAACTAAGTAATTAGATAGTCTTTCATACTAGGCTCTGAGTGCTTGTTTATGTTCATAAAGGGCCTTTTTAAGTTTAAAAACACAATTAAGATGTTCTGAGTCCTCAAAACCTGGAGGTTGACTTACATAGACTTCCTCCTTTATAAATCTATTTAGAAAGGTAGATTTAACATCCATTTGATATAATTTGAATTCCTTATAGGCTGCATATGCTAAAAGCATCCTAATTGATTCTAATCTAGCTACAGGTGCATAGGTTTCTTCATAATCCAGTCCTTCGATTTGACTAAATCCTTTAGCTATTAAGCGGCCTTTATTCCTTACTATTTCTCCTTTATCTTCCAATTTATTCCTGAAAACCCACTCAGTGACTTGATTTCTCCCAAATTGGGCTAACTCTTCTTGCATAGCTATAATCCAGTTTGGGTCAGGTAATGTTTCTTCTATTGTCTTGGGTTTAATCTTAGAAATCAAGGTGACCTGGCTTAGGTTTCTATATGATGATCTTGTTCTAACACCTAAAGTTGGGTCACCTAAGATTTGGTCAGTTGGATGATTTGACCTAGTCCTAGAAGATGGTTCAGGTTGTTCAGGTTCAGGTTCGACTGTTTGATTTGGTTGAATTATTGGTTCAATGATTTGATTCAAATTTGGTTCAGATACTAATTCTCTTTCTTCTAGGTCTTGGTCTGAATTGTTTAAGTTTGGTTGATTGGTTAAGTCAGGTGAGTTGGTTAAATTAGTTAGTGCTGTTACCATTTCTTCATCATATATTACATTTGTAGTTTCTTCAATTTTAAGGGTATGTTTATTATAAACCCTATATGCTCTACTTATGGTTGAGTACCCTACAAAAATCCCTGGAGTTGATTTTGATTGAAATTTTCCTAAATAGTCTTTAGTATTTAGAATATGTACCTTACACCAAAAAACTTTTAAATAATATAAATTAGGTAGTTTGCGATAATAAATTTTATAGGGGGTTTTATTATTTCTTTTATTTATTAGGACCCTATTTTGGATGTAGCAGGCTGTGTTTATTGCTTATGCCCAAAATTAATTAGATAGATTATACTCGTTAAGCATAGTCCTAGCAGCTTCTTGAAGGGTCCTATTCTTTCTTTCAACTATCCTATTTTGTTGGGGGGGGGGGTTCTAGGGTAAGAAAATTCATGGATATATCTATTAATTTTACAAAATTCATTAAATTTTAGATTTTCAAATTCTTCCCCATGGTTATATCTAATTCTTTTGATTTTTGTATCTTTTTCATTTTCAAGTACTTTACATAAAGTGTTAAATATTTCAAAAGTTTTATCTTTGTTTTTAAAAACCTAACCAAGGTAAATCTAGAATAATCATTAATAATTACTAAGCAGTATCAATTTCCGCTTTGTGACTTGGCTCTATGAGAATCAATTAGGTCTAGGTGTAGAAGCTCAAGTGTAGCTTGGGTTAAGTCTGATTGGACAGGTTTGTGAGTTAACTTTGTTTGTTTACCTTGTTGACATGGGTTATAAATTGAATTTTTAAAGTTTCTAAGTTTAGGAATACCCTTAACTAGTCCATTTTGACTTCGTTTTGAAATAAATTTTGTGTGGGTGTGACCTAGTCTTCTATGCCATAAGTTAGTTTCTTCTTGTTGGGTTAGAAAATATTTAGGTGAAGATGGTAGGTTAATAACATCAATATTATTTTTCCTAATTCTTTTAAGGGTTACTTCTGGTTCTTGTAAGTTCCTAATAAGGCAGTCTAAATTAGAGAAAGTAACTATATATCCAGTATCACAAAGTTGACTAATGCTAAGTAAGTTAAATTTAAAGTTATCAACCAATAGCACCTTTTTAATAATGAAATCAGAGTTCAGTTTAATATTACCTGAACCAATTACTTTAAGTGTGACATTGTTTTCAAATGCCACCGAACCTAGATTCTTGTACTTGATTTTGGTGAACTTCAATTTGTCTCCAGTCATATGCCTGGAGCATCCACTATCCAACATCCACTGGTTCAAATCTTTATGTTCCTACACATAAAGTGCCCTGATTTGGATGTATTTATGTAGAAGTATAAGGATAAATGAATTGAGTTTCACTGCCTAGTCTGTCTCACCCAATCTGAGTTATCAATCATGCTACTCCTAAGGAAATTTTTGTGAGATAGGTTTTAGTATCATTAGTTTAATTAGGTTGAGTCAAGTTGAATTTTGAAAAATATTTAGGTTAAATTTGAAAAATATTTAAGTTAAATTTTGAAAAATATTTAAGTTAAATTTGAAAAATATTTGAGTTAAATTTTGAAAAATGTTAGAGTGAAATTTTGAAAAAATATTTAAATTAAATTTTGAAAAATATTTGAGTTAAATTTTGAAAAATGTTTAAATTAAATTTAAAAAAATATTTAAGTTAAATTTTGAAAAATATTTAAGTTAAATTTTGAAAAATGTTTGAGTTAAATTTTGAAAAATATTTAGGTTGAATTTTTAAATGAAGTTGAGTTTAAAATTAGGTTTAATACATTAAAGGTGGAATTGATTAGGTTGTGAGGTTGGTTGGGTTGGACTAATCTTTTAGGTCCTAAGCATCTCACCCAATTCTAAAGTGACAAAACAAGATATCCTTATCCGTTATGTGAGATGCATTTAATTTTATCTTTTGAATTTAAGTTAAAAACTATGATTTGATTGAAACTTGAGTTAGATTCAAGTTTAACAAATAGTAAATTGAAAATAGATTTCAATAATCGACTTTCAGGTATTGGTGAGACACAGGGATCTTCTTGGTTATCAAAGCAACGACCCTTTCCTAAAAAAGCCATTTAAAGAAATTTTATTTTCAAGTTATTCTTTAAGAAACCCTGGTCTAACTAGTCGAGGATATGGTGAGATAGCTTCAGCTAGTTCCACTAGACTAAAAAGATCAAATATGATACGTCTTACCCTACCTGATTCCTTAGACAGGCTTCCCTAACATACTATCATCTCGCCCCACCCTAATACTAGGTTGTGCAAGTTTCAATCAAGTTAGGTCTTTATCTAACCAATTCGATTCCTAAACATGGAAATTTTGCAGAAAAGTAAATAAACAATCATCAAGTAATAATTCAGAGAAACATGCAAGGAAATCATCTAATTATGAAAATAGTTTTTCTATTGGTTCTCTCTGGACTAAAGCCTCAATATGGATTATCTAGGATATAAATTTTGTCCTTGGGGATCTAATAGTGATTTGGTCCTGCTTGATTAGTCAAGCTTAGCTTAGGGACCCATGCTTGGACTCGGGTTCTAGTTTGGTTCAATACAGAGTAATAAGATCTGTACTGTGAGTTGGTTCGGTAGCCAAGTCCGGATCGATTGAGAATGGATTTCTATTTTCCAAGAATTATGTCAAGATTCTTGGAACCCAAGGTAAATCATTCTAGGGCAACTCTAAGTTCTTCACCTGAGTTTTCAGGGAGAAATTCTGAATAGTCTCAGTCAACATGTTTGAGTTGGCCTCCTCCTTTAGGAATTTTACCTCCTATTGGAGGGACTCAACCCGGACATTGGCTCTGGCCAACTTACATGACAAATAAGAAATTAAATCATATAATTCAGACTCGGGAAAACCCCTTATAGTGATTCGACCGTCTTCTGACATTGATAGTGTTCCGGTTCCGCGGATTTCTTCCGGTTCTATTTCTGACTCGGTGTCAAGTTCTTCCGATGCCATCAGCGCGAAGAGGTTGGAGTGAGGTGTTTCTTCTTCGTCCTCCGAAGATGACTCGTCCTACATTGCTTGGAGTGACTTCTTCCTCCTTGACACCTTGGCACCCTTTAAGTTTGGACACTCCGATTTGAAGTGACCCTTCTTATTGCACCCATAACAGGCGATATCAGTCTTGCCTTTTTAACTGATGCTTAGTTCAGTTGGATGATCTTTTGGTTGAACCATCTTCTTCTTCTTTCTCTGCCCTTTGATCATCTTGTATTAGTTCCGAGCCATTCTAACTAGCTCAGGATGATTGATGCCATCATCGTCAGATTCTGAGTCAGAATCAGACTCGGGCATCGCTTGCGGCTTTTTCTTCTTTAGTTTGCCCGGGACTTTACCTGCAATAAGAGCAACACCTTTCTCGAATTGTGAAGAGTTAGTCTGCTCATGTGATTCTAGTTCCGAAAATAACTCGTCTAATTTGATTTTTGACAGATTCCTCGAAACCTTGTACTCATCTACTATAGATGCCCACAAGGAGTTTCTGGAAAAAAAAATTTAAAGCATACCTTATTAGTGTTAGTAATATGAGAGAAGTGTCCTAAGGCAATCACCTTATGATTGTAATCATTTACTTTAATAAATGAATATTCACTATTTGAGTGTACATGTTGGTGTATTTGATTGAGATCATAAACTCATTCACTGAATACCCGCAATACAATTCACAGCATGAGAGAACTTGTGATGAATTCACAACTAGTGATTATCTCTACATGTGCAATTGTGAAGTATTGAAATTATCCCTAGTCGATGAATTGATAAATACGGACACTATCAATTTTGTTGAGACTAGCATGGGTTATTCTCTAATCAGCTGATTCTCACTGGCTGGTGACATTGGGATGTCCGGAGATAAACATGAATGCTAGTTAAGGGAACTAGTTCATTGGAGTGACTTGATGTAAAACTTCATATGGTAATCTACATACAGATATGTCAATGAAGTTCTTACTGCAGCTTAAGTGCGATGTTCCTTTGACTTGCGGTGTTCAAGTCATCTTGGTCATGAAGACTTATACTTTGACATCTTAAGCAAGCATCTCCAAGGAGGTGTGGACCCAGGATGATTGGGTATAAGCCGAAGTGCCCGAAGATGTTTGAACAACCTACAAAGGATTCACCACTCCTTGCGAGGAGATGTATACCCAAGGCCTATCGTTGGATTATTACTCGAAGCCTCTGGCCAGAGCATCACATGATCTGAGAATGAATATCTCAGAAACATGAGAGTAATTATAATCCGTTGGACGAGAAAGACATTACTTGGGCTAGGAGTGACGTAGTCAGCCTAGTGGGGACTGACACACATAGACCGTGTCCTGAACCAAGTGGGTATAAGATGGTGAAGGGAATGAGGCACGACTCATTAAAGCTGCTGAAGGGTTTCAGAATTATTTCTGAGGTCAACCGTTGATCTTTCGATTAATTGGGGGTCATGATGTACTACTAGGTGCCACTCATGATCGTTCTATAATTGGTTGATTATAGACGACCAACATAAATCGAAAGCCTATTTAGTCACACGCACTACGTGTAATCTGAGGGATTTAAAACGAGTTGAAAATTAGATTTTCCGATCAAGAGAGATAAGTCGAATCTGAATTTATCAGAGACGTATCGGAAGCTTAAAATGGCTAAGTCTTTTGAAGGCTTATTGGACGAATTAAATGAGTTTAATTCGTAAGGAGACGGCTAGGATTTGGCCGGCCAAAGAGGGTCCCCACCCTCTTTGGTTTGGCCGGCCACAATAAAAAGGGAAACCAAATTGTTTGGTTTAAATTATAAAATAAATCGAGCATGATTTGTTTTATAAAATTATGGATAAAGAAATTTATATAATGAAATTTATATAAAGAAATTTATAGAAATTTATTCTTTTTATGGAAATTAAAATGAACCATGGATTGGTTTATTTTATTTTATAAAATCAATTATGAATTGATTTTTCCATGATAAGAAAAATTTATATAACAAATTTCTTGAAAAAGTTTATTCCATAATAAAAGGGGAGACATGGTTGTTTTTATTATAAATTAAGTTATAATAAAAACTTGGCATAACGGAATAATTCATAAAAAAATTTATAAGATAAATTTCTTATGAAAAATTTATTCCGTTAAAAGGAGACTTGGCGATAAAGAGGCTACTATATAAAGGTGCAAAGGCAAGGCTTGGAAATCAATTCAAGTGATCAAGGATTCTTGCCTAGCCTCTTTTCCTCTCCTTCTCTCCCTCTCCCTCCTCAAGTGGGCGCCGACCCTAGAGAGCTCCTCTAGGGTTGCCGTGAGCCACCTCCACCAAGAAGAAGCCGAAGAAGAAGAAGAAGCGGACGCAACTCCTTCCTTCCTCCCGGAATCCGGATTCCGTTCTTCGTTTGGTGGTTAGCTTTCATCTCTCTCTCTCTTGATATTCTTGTCGTGCCTTTGGAGAATCTAGTAGTTCTTGTCGGCATGAAACTCGTGGCTTTGCGAAGTCATCTCGAAGAGAACTCGGCGTGGACGCGAATAGAGGTGGAGCTTCCAAGGGACGCTACGGTTGGATCTCGTCCCTTACTTCGAGTTACGCGAGGTATTAAGTAAATTAGTTTACTTTCTGTAAAATTTTAATTTATGATCATGTCTACACAATATAAGGTTGCATGCTAGATACGTGGTTGAAATAATTTGAAAAATTATTTATGCTAAATCTTCCGCTGCACGTAATTAAATTTTAAAATTACGAACCCGTATCCATGTCAACATGCACCCGGTCCCTACAGTGGTATCAGAGCCGGTTAGTGTTCGACATAATCATATAATTATTTTGTGGAAAACTTTGTCATGATCTAAATTTTGAAAAAATTTTCAATTATGGAAACTTTCCAATTATAATAAATTTTGGATTTAGGAATTTCAAAGTTTGGAAATCCTCATGAAATTTCGCAAACGTTTGAAATATCCTAGTTTCTGAAATTTTATGATAATTGTGAAAACTTCCCATTTTTGGAAACTTTCCAATTTTGGAAATTTCCTATTTTAGAAATTTTCCAATTTTGGAAATATATAAGTTTTCTTTGTACCAGAAACTTACAATTATTCTGAAAATCTATTATGAAATCTCGCAATTTTGGGCACGCTCTTTCTAGAAAGTCTAGACAAATTTATGGATTATTAATTGACAATTAAATTCGAATTGGTTTTAAATTATTAACAAAATTTTTTATTTTGGATTGAGCTTCGTGAAGCCGTCCAATTTAAAGTTAGTTGTTGTAATTTAATTTCCTATTTTGAATAAAATTGTCATGTTTAATTTGGTTACGCCTCGGGGAGCGGACCAAATTAGATTTACAACAAATTCCTTTTTTTTGGGTATCTGAGCCTCGGGGAGCCACCCAATGAAAATAATTTGTTGAAATTAATAAATCCATAAATAAAATATGTAATCAAATCTTGGAAATTTTGAAGTGATTCTCAAACGATAATTTCCTTATTTGATTTAAGAGGTGATGCTCTTACATATTGATGTCTCCAAAATTAATTAGGAAAATGATTTCCTATAGAGTTTTCTTAAAAGAGATTTTCATGAAAATAATATGTGGTTGAATTAAGGGAATCTGTCTCTTAATTTAATAAGATTTGATTTAGAGAAATCAAAGTCTTAAACATATTATTTTCGAAATTGATTATGACAATTTAGGAAATTGTTTCCCAAAACAATTCCTTGAATAAAGTATGAAATTAGAATTAGGAAATCCGGTTCCTAATTCAATTAATGAGACTTGATAAATTAAGTCACATACATTCTTTATTAAGAAAATCGTTAGTACATGACATAATTATATGTCATGAATGTGCTTAGAAAAGAAAGGATGAGACCCAAAACCCCTTACAAAATATTAAGGCCAACACCTTCCATTAATATGGTTAGAACCGGAGTTTTGTTTCTCGTTTGGGTTGATGGACACATCCATGCCCGGCTTGAACCTCAACATGTTCAAACCATGGAATTAGTTTATGATTAATATAGTTGGAGTCAGAGGTCAATCCTTAGTTTTGGTTGTTGGACACATCCAAGCCTGACTAAACGGTTGAATGAGCTCCAACCATATTAAAACTATTTCTTGATTAATGGGTCAGCCTTAAGCTTGGAGCATCGATTTGTTGTGCCACAGCCAAGGTCGATGTAAAGAGAGGTGCAGTTGGGTGCTATCTATATTGTTGCATACTTGTTAATGAGTTAACAACCCAATGATTTATGCAAACATTCAATTAGTTGATAGCATAAAGTGATAGTTACATATATGTGATATGTAATCGGTATAATTACCTACCTTCATAGCTAAGAATAACTTGATGGCCACAACCATGGTTGTTCTTATCTATGGTTGGATATCAACCTATTTGGAGATGTTCATACGATCTCCCGAATTGATAAAAAGGGTTATTCAATTCGATAAATAAATAGGATTTAATTAATGTATGTTGATGCATTCTTTATCATTCTTCTCACATAAGCTCAATTTGTATTTCTAGGATAATCACTCGATCATGTCTTCTCTGAATTTGCATTCCATTTTGGATACCAATAAACTGACTGGGCTAAACTTCATGGACTGGCTTCGAAACCTGAGGATAGTCCTCAAGGCAGAGAAGCTTGCTTATGACCTTGAAGATCAACTTCCCAACCGTCCTCCAGAAAATGCAACTCCAGATCAGTTAGTGGCCTATCAGAAACATGTGGCCGATTCTAAACTTGCGAGTTGCATCATGCTAGCCGCTATGGTACATGAGCTGCAAAAGCAGCATGAGCATATGGATGCTTATACCATCATCTTCCATCTTCATGAGTTATTTGACGAGCAGGCGAGATCCGAAAGGTTCGAGGTCTCCAGACTTCTCTTCACCTCTAAGATGCAGGAAGACACTTCTATTTCACAGTTTATGTTGAAGATGTTGGGGTATATTGAGCGACTGAGCACACTCGGTTTTGTAATGGATCATGAACTAAGTATTGACTTAATTTTGCATTGTTTGCCCAAAAGTTATTCACAATTTGTGATGAACTATCGGATGAACAAGCTGGAGACTACCATTCCTGAGTTGCTCAACCTGCTAAAGACTATAGAGCCTTCTGTGAAGCAGGATCAAAAGACGGTACTGTTAGTTGGTTCCTCGAAGAAAGGTTCTAAGAGGAAGGCCAAAGAATAAAATAAGGGAAAGAAGAAAAAGGCCAAAAAGACTGAAAAGACACCAAAAGGCACTTGCCATCATTGCGGCAAGGAGGGTCACTGGCGAAGAAACTGCAAGGTTTATCTTGAGTCCTTGAAGAAGAAGGCATCCGATGCCCCATCCTCTTCAGGTATCTTCGTTATTGAATGTCACTCTATTTCCTCAAATACCTGGGTACTTGATACTGGGTGTAGCTCACATATATGTAATGACATATAGGGGCTAAGGAATAGAAGAAGACTCGTCAAGGGAGAAGCAAATTTGCGAGTTGGAAATGGAGCAAAGATTGCTGCTGTTGCCATTGGAACATATTTGCTAAAGCTCCCTACTGGACGTGTCTTAGAATTGGATAATTGTTATTTTGTTCCTTCATTAATAAAGAACATTGTATCTATTTCATGTTTGAATGAAAATGATCATCATTTAACTTTTAGTAACAATTGTTGTTACATAACTTTAAATGACGTTCTTTATGGGACTGGAACTTTGTGCAATGGTATCTACACGTTAGATTTATCCGGTGACGTTTTCAATATCGAAGTTAGCAACAAACATACTCGAATAGATAATCGAATAGACTCCTATACGTGACATTGTCGTCTTGGCCATGTAAGTAAGAAACGCATGACCAAATTACACCGATGTGGAATTCTGGAATCATTTGAACCCGGTTCATTTGATACATGTGAATCATGCTTAAAAGGCAAGATGGCCAAATTACCCTTTTCCGGAAAAGGTAATTCGGTGGGAGAATTGCTTGGTCTAATACATACTGATGTATGTGGACCAATGTCAACTCTTGCACAAGGAGGCTATAGCTACTTCATTACCTTTATCGATGATCACTCACGATTCGGGTATGTGTTCTTGATGAAACACAAATCTGAAGCTTTTGAGAAATTCAAAGAGTTCAGAAATGAAGTAGAGAAACAGCTTGGCAAAAGTATTAAGATACTTCGATACGATCGGGGTGGTGAATACTTAAGTCAAGAGTTTCAAGATTATCTTAGGGACAATGGGATATTGTCTCAATGGACTCCGCCATATACACCACAGCATAATGGTGTATCTGAGAATCATAACCGAACCTTGATGGACATGGTAAGATCTATGATGAACCATGCAACTCTTCCAAAATCCTTTTGGGGCTATGCACTTAAGACAGCTGTTTACTTGCTAAACAGAGTCCCGACCAAGGTAGTCTCTACTACTCCATATGAGACGTGGAATAGTAAGAAACCTCACTTAACTCACCTTAAGATATGGGGTTGTCCTGCTTATGTGATGCGGACTGTATCAGACAAACTGGATACTAAGTCTGATAAATGTCTATTTATTGGATACCCTAAGGAAACAAAGGGTTACCAATTCTATCATCCCTTGGAACAAAAGGTGTTTGTTTCAAGGCATGCTGTATTTCTGGAAAAAGAATTTTTTTTACAAGAAAACAGTGGGAGTGGCATTGAACTTGATGAAGTTCAAGAAACTCCAATAGACATTACAGAGACACCTAGTCTAGACCCACAACCAATAACTCATAATGATGAGCTATCAGTTGAACCTAAAACACCACCACCTCTTCGTAGGTTTGATAGGACACGCAATATTCCAGAGAGATACGAATTTCTCATAAGTGAATCAAACGACGTGTTACTCATAAGCGATGACGAGCCTATTAGTTTTGAAGATGTTCTGAAAAGTTCAGAAAGGGACAAATGGCTTGAAGCCATGAAGTCAGAAATGGATTCCATGTACGAAAACCAAGTATGGGACTTGGTTAACCCACCTGAAGGGATTAAGCCCATAGGGTGCAAGTGGGTTTTCAAGAAGAAAACCGACATGGAAGGTAATGTTGTTACCTTTAAGGCTAGATTAGTGGCAAAAGGATATCATCAGAAATAAGGAATTGATTATGACGAAACCTATTCGCCAGTAGCTATGCTTAAATACATTCGGATGCTCCTAGCCATAGCAGCTCATTATGATTATGAGATATGACAAATGGATGTGAAAACAACATTCCTTAATGGAAATCTGCTTGAGGATGTATACATGATACAACCTGAAGGTTTCACTTCGGTTGATAAAACCAAAGTATGCAAGCTTCGATGATCCATATATGGACTGAAGCAAGCATCCAGGAGCTGGAACATCCGTTTTGATGTGACAATCAAAGAGTTTGATTTCTCACAAAATCCTGACGAACCTTGTGTGTACAAGAAGGTTAGTGGGAGTGCAGTCGTATTCCTAGTGTTATATGTCGATAACATATTACTTATAGGAAACGATATATCAGTCTTACAGTCGGTTAAAATTTGGTTGTCCAAAACTTTCTCCATGAAAGACCTGGGAGAAGCAACCTATATCCTTGGGATTAGAATCTATAGAGATAGATCAAAATGGTTGCTTGGTCTTTCGCAGTCTACATATATAGACCGAGTGCTAAAAAGGTTTAGCATGTCGGAATCCAAGAAAGGTTACCTTCCCATCAGGCATGGGATCAACCTTTAAAAGTCTATGTGTCCGCGCACAGAAGACGAGAGGGATTTGCATGAATAAGATTCCTTATGCATCCGCGATAGGATTTATCATGTATGCTTATGNATGTAGCGACCCGCCTTCTCTGCCTTAAGACGGATCGTTACTTTTCTCTACTTCTCGACTTCTGATGCATGACTAATAGAAATGCGGAAATCTTTTTTTTTTCTTTTAAATTCATCTAACAATGATATTCTAACTTAAGTAGTCATGCACGATACCATATCACACTTTCCTTCTCAAAAGCTCGCAAGATGATACTCATTGAAGCTTGCCTCGCCCAACTCATCTTCGGGTATCAGTCGACTGATACTGTATCAGTCGACTGATAGGCCTGAAATCTGAAATTCAGGTTTCGGCACTTGCTTCAAAGGTCCACCAATCATGTATTTTCGAGCCATATAAAACTATGATACCATTTCTATACTCTATGCCAGTTTTCTAAACAATTTAGCCAAACAAAATCAATCCATAAACTTGAAATTAGGACTTTTGCGGAAGAAAATAAACTATTCAAGTTATATGAACTTTAACAATAAAGTTTGTACCAATCTTGACTCCTATGTATTCATAACACCAAATACATGTTCTATAACCTTGCTAAAGCATTATGAAATGTGAATGCAACTTTTCTAAACATATCTAAGAAGTAAAACTTGATTCAAGGAGAAATTGATACTATCATGGCACATGCATCTATTTCTCTAACAAAGTATCAATATCTCCAACTACTCACATTTCTACTCATCCATTGCAATCATAAGAATATGTAGGCTAAAAGAAACGACATGGAATCTTTACTCTAAGAAATTGAGTATGTAAAACTATCCAAAGCTTAAATGTTCGCTAAACTCCATAAAGCAATAACTTGAAATTGAATGAACTAAAACATTGTAATTCAAATAACTAAATTGTCTCGTCTCAAAGATCTCTCCAAAATCAGCCACCACACACACTTTTCTCAGCACCGCCTCGTCGCCTTCCTTCAGAATTGCTTGCCTTTACCTTTATCTGCAGTAAGAGGAAATGCAACTAGTAAGCACAAAGCTTAGTAAGTACTATCTAGCTCACAAAATCTTGAAATGTGCAAACATGCTTCTAGAACAATATGAAAATCATATGAGGTGCTAATATGCTCGAAAGAAAACTAAGAACATGTATAACTCAAAACATGCATACTCAAGCATTAATAAGTCTTAACTCACTTTTTCTTGGCTTAACTTGAAACTTTAGCAATTCTTTAACTTTTGAAAACTTTCTTAAACTTTAGAAAAACTTTGCTAAAGCATATACTTGAAAATAATAATCACTTGGATCCACTGAAGACGTAAGTACCATCTCATATGCGCGTTCCCTAAAAGGTTGGGGTAGCGAGCCACCAATCCTAATAGAGCAGACCTTGGTCTACCAGGGCCAAGACCTTGGAATTGGACACCTGGATTTCTTTAACGACGCCCTTGGACGCCGGGTACTGGCCTTAGAAAATAAAATAGCTTTTCTTTCTTTTCTTTCTTATCTGTAAATGCCTTGGCATTTTCTCGAGCACCTTGCGTGCTAAAATCCCTAAGTCTTGACTTTTGGGGATTTCTTAAGGCCTTGGCCTTTTCTTTTCTTATCTTTATCTTCTCTTTTCTTTTCTCATAGCTTTCTTAGCCCCTAATCTCACATAGGGTGCTTAATCAAACATATATAAGCATATAATGAACTAAGATCACATGCAAAAACTTAAACAAGAAAGAAACATCTCTTTTAAAAACTTTTAAGGGAAATTCTTGCGGAAAAACCGCCTCTTACTGCAGGTGAGCAGTACTTACCTTGATATCTTGGACTTACAACCAAGAACGGCGTCGAAGGTTCGGAAGAAAATTGAGATCTCGGAGAATTCTTCGCGCCTACGCGTTCCTCTCGTCGCGGGGATCCCGAATATAGGAATATCTCTCGGAGGAGAGCCTTGGCCGGCCCTCTATGGTTTGGTGTTGGTCGGCGTCGCCCAAGAGAGGAGAGGAGGTCGGCGTGAGGGTTTGGAGAGGAGAGAAATAAAACTTCTCTCTTTAATTATCTACTTATACTTAAGGGGCGGATCAACCTAACTATACCTTAAATACAGTTCTCTCCGTCCCTTGTTGTGCTTGATACCCTAGCTTGGCTGGTCGCGCGCTTGCCTTGTCTTGCGCTGGTCGCGGGTTCGAACCACCGGCTGCCCTTAAGTGGTTTTTGGTTTTTTTTTTCCTTTCCTTTTTTTTTCTTCCTTTTTAAAATACTAAACGAACTCGGAAAATTCCATAAAAATATTCTAAAAATCCCTAAAAATATCTAGAATATTTCTAAACCATTTTTAAATAATTCTAAGGACTTTAAGAACTAAAAATGGAAATTTTGGGGCGTTACAATCCCCCATACCTTATGAAAAGTTCGTCCTCGAACTTAGAATAATTCTGGATATCTCTCTCTCATGCTGTCCTCACGTTCCCAAGTAGCCTCTTCATGCTTTTGATTCTGCCAGATGACCTTCACTAGTGGCACTTCTTTGTTTCTTAATCTTTTAACTGCCTTGTCCACTATCTGTGTCGGTCTGCTCTCATAACTAAGATCTTCTTGGATCTGTACTGACTGAGGCTGAATCACTTGGCTAGGGTCGTGAATACACTTCTTTAGCATAGAGACACGAAAGGTACTGTGGATAGCTGACATATCCTCTGGTAGGTCCAGCTCATATGCTACCTTACCAACCCTCTTTATGATTTGTAGGGTCCTATGTAGCGAGGACTTAGCTTACCCTTTTTACCAAATCTCATCACTCCCTTCATAGGAGCGACCTTGAGAAATACTGAATCTCCAACTTGGAATTCAAGTGGCCTACGGCGTGTGTCAGCATAACTTTTCTGTCTACTCTGGGCAGTCTCAATCCTCTGGCGGATCGTCTGGATAGCCTGAGTGGTCTCCTCTATAAGCTCAGTCTGGCTGCCTAGTTCTGACTCCATCTCCTTCCTCTCACCAGCTTCTTGCCAACATATGGGTGATCTACATTTCCTGCCATACAATGCCTCATAAGGCGCCATCCTGATGGTGGCCTGATAGCTATTGTTGTAGGCAAACTCAGCTAAGCACAGAAATTTGCACCAACTACCCTTAAATCCAACGCACAAGCCCTGAGCATGTCTTCTAAAATCTGATTTACTCTCTCTGTTTGTCCATCTGTCTGGGGATGGAAGGCTGTGCTGAACTGAAGTTTGGTGCCTAGGGCGTCCTGAACACACCTCCAAAAATGGGAGATGAATCGCCCATCTCTGTCAGAAACGATCGACTTCGGGACTCCGTGAAGCCTGATTACTTCTTTCACGTACAGCTGTGCTAATTGCTCTACCGAATGCGATAACTTGATGGCTAGGAAGTGGGCAGACTTGGTCAATCTGTCCACTATCACCCAAATTGCATCGTGTCCATGGGTGGTTCTTGGAAGACCTGTGATAAAGTCCATGGATATTTCTTCCCACTTCCACTCTGGAATGGGAAGAGGCTGCAGAACTCCTCCTGGTCTCTGGTGCTCGGCTTTGACCCTCTGGCAGGTCAAGCAGGTACTGATATATCTGGCCACGTCTCGCTTGAGTCCAGACCACCAGAACCTTTGCTTTAAATCTTGGTACATCTTGGTAGAACCAGGATGCATAGAGTACGGGGTACTGTGGGCTTCTTCTAAAATATTCTTTCTTAGTTCCTCATCATTGGGGACGCAAAGGCGGTCTCCAAGATAGAGGATGCCACTATCTGATACTCGAAACTCTAAATTTTCTGCCTCTTGGATCCCCTGCTTGATCTTCTGGATCTCTGGGTCTTGATCTTGCTTTCCTTGTATATCTATAAGCAGGGTTGACTCTAGAGTCAACGCAGAAAGTTGCCCAATTATTACCTCGACTCCAAAATTCTTTATTTCTTTCTGAAGTGGTAGAGACAGTGATGATAAGGACATCAGTGCCGCACAGGATTTCCTGCTCAGTGCATCTGCCACTTTATTAGCTTTACCTGGGTGGTAGAGGATTTCACAGTCATAATCTTTGACCAACTCTAGCCACCTGCGCTGCCTCATATTCAGATCCTTCTGAGTGAAGAAGTACTTCAAACTCTGATGGTCTGTGAAGATTCTGCACTGTACTCCATACAGGTAGTGTCTCCAGAGCTTCAGTGCAAAAACCACAGCTGCTAGCTCAAGGTCGTGGGTAGGGTAATTCTTCTCATAGTCCTTGAGCTGTCTGGAGGCATATGCTATTACTTTACCGTCTTGCATGAGGACAGCTCCAAGGCCCATCTTGGATGCATCACTGTAGATGTCAAAGGCCTTGTCACTCTCCGGAACAGTCAGGATGGGAGCACTGGTCAGTCTCTTCTTCAGCTCTAGAAAACTGTGCTCGCATTTATCTGACCATTCAAACTTCTTGTTCTTTCTGGTCAAGGCTGTGAGTGGAGAGGCTATCCTGGAAAAGTCCTCCACAAATTTTCTGTAATATCCTGCCAGGCCTAAGAAGCTTCTGATCTCACTGGCATTCTTGGGTCTACACCAGTTGCTGACTGCTTCTATCTTGGCTGGATCAACTTGAATGCCTTCTTTGGATACAATGTGACCTAGGAAGGTCACCTGATCTAGCCAAAACTCACACTTTGAGAATTTTGCATAGAGCTTCTCCTGCTGAAGGATCTGCAGCACTATCCTCAAGTGTGTAGCATGTCCTCTGGAGTCTGTGAGTATATGAGAATATCATCAATAAATACAATGACGAATTTATCGAGATACTCCCTGAAGATGTGGTTCATCAGCTCCATGAAGACTGCTGGAGCATTGGTTACTCCAAAAGGCATTACTACAAATTCATAGTGGCCGTATCTTGTCCTGAAAGCCGTCCTGGGGATGTCACTTTCTTTAACCTTCAGCTGATGATACCCAGAACGCAGATCTATCTTCGAGAACACTGTAGCCCCTTTGAGTTGATCAAATAAGTCATCTATTCTAGGAAGGGGGTACTTGTTCTTGATGGTTACCTTGTTCAGAGCTCTGTAGTCTATGCACAGACGCATAGACCCGTCCTTCTTCTTGACGAAAAGTACAGGAGCTCCCCAGGTGAATGACTCGGGCGATGAACCCTTGTCAAGTAGCTCTTGCAATTGCTCTTGTAATTCCTTCACTCTGCTGGGCATGCGATAGGTGCCTTCGAAATTGGGTTGGTTCCTGGGGCCAACTCATTTCAAACTCAATTTCCCGATTGGGAGGGAGTCCTGGTAACTCTTCAGGAAACACCTCAGGATAGTCACAGACTACCCTCACTTCTTCTCTCTTCAATCCTTCTCCTTGACTCGCATCCACTATATGAGCTAGAAAACCAGAGCACCCCTTCTCTAACATTCTCTGAGCTTGTAAGGTAGGTAGGAACCTATTTATCTTTCTCCTTGGGTCTCCAATAAACTCAATGAAGGTTCTGCTTCTGGTGTGAACTTGACTTTTTCTTGCGGCAGTCTATAGAAGCATTATACTTGCTCAAGAAGTTCATTCCTAAAATGACATCGTAATCCTTCATCTCAAGGACTAACAAGTCACTGTAGAGCTCTCGGTTGGAAATCTAGATTGATACTGCCCTTAGCCTCTCAGTAGAGGCCATCACTTCCCCTGACGGTAAGGTTGTTAAGAACTTCATCATTCAACCTTTCTGGTGGCCTTTATACTGTTTAAGTAGTGCTCAGTGATCAAAGCACTACTTATTAGTTCTTCGGAGGTTTGCAGCCTCTTAACACCGCTAGCCCCAACGCTATCTCAGGCCTTAACATCTTGAGCATTAGTCTAACTATCTCTTTTTCTGTGCTAACTAGCTCTGGGCACAGATGAGCTAACCGCTTAAACATCTTCACTGCTTCATCCACGGATAGTTCTCCTTGTCTGAACTCCGTGAATTCATCATAATGCTTGTTGGTTACTTGCATGTGAAAGTATTCTTCGAAGAACTCAGTCTCGAAGTCGGCCCATGTCATCTGGCTGACATTTCTCTTGGCCTTGACTCTCTTCCACTATATTCTAGCATCTCCCGTAAGGCAGAAAGATGCACACTTTATCTTCTCTACCTCATGCCAGTCCAGTAGCCCTACTATTCTTTCCAACGTTTTGAACCATGCTTAAGCATCCCATGGTTTGCCTGTGCCTGGGAAGTTCCCTGGCTTCAGTTTCTTCTACTGAATGAGGTACGCTTCTTGTCTTACTCCCCTTGCCGAACTACAGATGTAATCGATGGGTCTTTGATCACAACTGGTGCCACTACATTCGCCACCGGCGAGGTAATAATAACAACCTGCTGGTTAGCCATCCTAGTGGCAATAACTTGCTGTTGTTCTGCTAACTGTCTCTGTAACTGAGCCACCACATCTAAGAGATTTGGTGGGGGTACTGACTCTGTTGCCTCTTGCCCTCTAGGAGCTTGCTCCTCGTTTTGGGCCTTTCTAGGACGTCCTCAAATGTATAACTTAACACTTAATGGTAATGTTCCCAAACTTGCTTTAGGATATAACAAGACCTTGGTCTTGATTCTTATCTCATTTCTTAGTCCTAGAACTCGTTCTAGGGCTTAGTAAGACCTTGGTCTTACTCAAAACTTTTATCAAGCACCATGCGTGCCATAATCCCAAAACTTACTTTTGGGCAAATCAAGTAAGTACTTAAGCATTTCTCTAATATCCATTCTAGGGATTAAACATGATTCCGTGGTACTAAGGTATTAAACATGCTTCCTTGTTCTATGCACATATGAGTAAGTACTTAAGCATTTCTCTATACTGAAGTTAAGTAAAGGAGCAATAGAAAAACTGAAACTTAAAGCTTTCTTACTTGAAGACGGCAAGGTTGATGCTGATGTGTGTGTGATGCTGGAGAATGGGAACTGCTCTGATACCACCTGTAGCGACCCGCCTTCTCTGCCTTAAGACGGATCGTTACTTTTCTCTACTTCTCGACTTCTGATGCATGACTAAAAAAAAAATGCGGAAATCTTTTTTTTTCTTTTAAATTCATCTAACAATGATATTCTAACTTAAGTAGTCATGCACGATACCATATCACACTTTCCTTCTCAAAAGCTCGCAAGATGATACTCATTGAAGCTTGCCTCGCCCAACTCATCTTTCGGGTATCAGTCGACTGATACTGTATCAGTCGACTGATAGGCCTGAAATCTGAAATTCAGGTTTCGGCACTTGCTTCAAAGGTCCACCAATCATGTATTTTCGAGCCATATAAAACTATGATACCATTTCTATACTCTATGCCAGTTTTCTAAACAATTTAGCCAAACAAAATCAATCCATAAACTTGAAATTAGGACTTTTGCGGAAGAAAATAAACTATTCAAGTTATATGAACTTTAACAATAAAGTTTGTACCAATCTTGACTCCTATGTATTCATAACACCAAATACATGTTCTATAACCTTGCTAAAGCATTATGAAATGTGAATGCAACTTTTCTAAACATATTAAGAAGTAAAACTTGATTCAAGGAGAAATTGATACTATCTGGCACATGCATCTATTTCTCTAACAAAGTATCAATATCTCCAACTACTCACATTTCTACTCATCCATGCAATCATAAGAATATGTAGGCTAAAAGAAACGACATGGAATCTTTACTCTAAGAAATTGAGTATGTAAAACTATCCAAACTTAAATGTTCGCTAAACTCCATAAAGCAATAACTTGAAATTGAATGAACTAAACATTGTAATTCAAATAACTAAATTGTCTCGTCTCAAAGATCTCTCCAAAATCAGCCACCACACACACTTTTCTCAGCACCGCCTCGTCGCCTTCCTTCAGAATTGCTTGCCTTTACCTTTATCTGCAATAAGAGGAAATGCAACTAGTAAGCAAAAGCTTAGTAAGTACTATCTAGCTCACAAAATCTCGAAATGTGCAAACATGCTTCTAGAACAATATGAAAATCATATGAGTGCTAATATGCTCGAAAGAAAACTAAGAACATGTATAACTCAAAACATGCATACTCAAGCAATAATAAATCTCAATTTACTTTTCTTGGCTCAACTTGAAACTTTAGCTATTCTTTACTTTTGAAAACTTTCTTAAACTTTCGAAACTTTGCTAAAGCATATACTTGAAAATAATAATCACTTGGATCCACTGAAGACGTAAGTACCATCTCATATGCGCGTTCCCTAAAAGGTTGGGGTAGCGAGCCACCAATCCTAATAGAGCAGACCTTGGTCTACCAGGGCCAAGACCTTGGAATTGGACACCTAGATTTCTTTAACGACGCCCTTGGACGCCGGGTACTGGCCTTAGAAAATAAAATAGCTTTTCTTTCTTTTCTTTCTTATCTGTAAATGCCTTGGCATTTTCTCGAGCACCTTGCGTGCTAAAATCCCTAAGTCTTGACTTTTGGGGATTTCTTAAGGCCTTGGCCTTTTCTTTTCTTATCTTTATCTTCTCTTTTCTTTTCTCATAGCTTTCTTAGCCCTAATCTCACATAGGGTGCTTTATCAAATATATATAAGCATAAAATGAACTAAGATCACATGCAAAATCTTAAACTAAAGGTAAATATCTCTTTTAAAACTTTTTAAGGGAAATTCTTGCGGAAAACCGCCTCTTACTACAGGTGAGCAGTACTTACCTTGATATCTTGGACTTACAACCAAGAACGGCGTCGAAGGTTCGGAAGAAAATTGAGATCTCGGAGAATTCTTCGCGCCTACGCGTTCCTCTCGTCGCGGGGATCCCGAATATAGGAATATCTCTCGGAGGAGAGCCTTGGCCGGCCCTCTATGATTTGGTGTTGGTCGGCGTCGCCCAAGAGAGGAGAGGAGGTCGGCGTGAGGGTTTGGAGAGGAGAGAAATAAAACTTCTCTCTTTAATTATCTACTTATACTTAAGGGGCGGATCAACCTAACTATACCTTAAATACAGTTCTCTCCGTCCCTTGTTGTGCTTGATACCCTAGCTTGGCTGGTCGCGCGCTTGCCTTGTCTTGCGCTGGTCGCGGGTTCGAACCACCGGCTGCCCTTAAGTGGTTTTTGGTTGGTTTTTTTTTTCCTTTCCTTTTTTTTCTTCCTTTTTAAAATACTAAACGAACTCGGAAAATTCCATAAAAATATTCTAAAAATCCCTAAAAATATCTAGAATATTTCTAAACCATTTTTAAATAATTCTAAGGACTTTAAGAACTAAAAATGGAAATTTTGGGGCGTTACATGCCAAGCATTTGGAAAAACTGATAATGAAGTCTACATCCAATGACAAGCTCTACTGTCGGTTGTATATACTCTATTTTTTTCTACAATTCTATTTTGTGGTACGAGCAGCATACTTGTCATTCCTGCCCTATCACTAATTGATTGCGTAGATGATTTTGACAACCTACCAACCTATAATTGGTGCAATGTCGTCAACAATTTCATGGCTCTTCAGTTGGAAGCCATTGGAAAAGAGGTTACACTGAGGCATAGAGCACATGTAGGTTATTCAACCCAAATGACCAAGGCTCCCTTGCTCAAGGGATTTCTAAATATTTTGGCTGTAAGTTAGAGTAGATATACCTGCTCATATGTTATGATGGATATTAATTACTGAATATAATCATGTTGCAGGTATGGGTGAGTGAACATATTAGTATTGCTGCTGCAAAACATCCTCATAGATTGCCAAGAATACTTCGTTGCACTTGGCCTAAAGCTCATGTTGAGAGTATCAAAAGGATGATAGTGTTGGATCGAGAGAAACGATAGAGGGGGGGTGAATATCGTTAAACGCTTTTCGGATAAAAACTAGAGCAAGTACGCAGCGGAATAAAAATAATCGCGAACACAGGTAGTTTTACTTGGTTCGGAGCCTAGGTCGACTCCTACTCCAAGGCCCACGGTCGTTGACCGTTTTCTGCGGGCAATTCTATAAGTGCGCAAAAACAGTTTACAAGAGTTGTACAATTGTAGTATAGTAAACTGAAAGAAAATAGCTCTTCGTTACCGACGTCTGGTGTAGTTTATACTTCAGTGCAGATGGACGTCATAGGCGCTTGAGTCGTGAGTGGAAGGTTCCCGGAGCAGAGCGCTTTGAGTCGAAGAGCAAGTTGGCGTTGGAAGAAGTGTTGTTCGAAGCCTTGGGGTCGAGGGCCCTTTTATAGCCCCTGGGGACGCCCGGGACGTCGGGGGCGCCCCCACCCACGTGTCGGCCCATCCGCTTCCCTCTCCGTCAGCTCTGATCCCTTAAAACTTGGGATCAGGCTTTGACCGAGGCACCCGGAATGCTGGGGGCGCCCGGATTGACCGGGTCTCCTCTCATCCGTTGGCTTCGCTGGGTTCTAGTTTGTTAGATTCACCTGGGGGCGCCCGGAGCACTGGGGGCGCTCGGGAGCATGGGGGGTGCCCGGGAGCACGGGGGCGCCCCGCCCATGAGCTGTCGAAGCCTGCCTTTGCTTCATGTATTTTGTGTTCACCTTGGGGGCGCCCGGGACACTCCGGGCACCCTGGTCAGCTGCTGCCTCACTCCTTTGAGGCTCTCTGAGCTGCAGACACTCGTTCCTTCAGTCCTGCATCCAGGGTTAGTCCCAAACACCATAAAGCAATAAGATGTTAGTTTATACAGCCTTAGCTGTCTTGGTTCTGACTTTGGGTCTCCAAAATGGAACCCTAGGTCTAACCGACGCCTACTGTTCCCTCGACGGGGAACGCGTCCTCACCTACTCCTCTCGGGAGAATGTACCTGATGCCAACCGGCTCCTCCGGTTGGACTTTTGCCCAGCAGTCATTCGCCAGGTGCCTAGCTGTCCTTCGCCAGGTCTTCAGTACCAAGCTGTCCTTCGCCTGGTGCCTAGCTGTCCTTCGCCAGGTCTTTAGTAACCTGGCATTCCTTCGCCAGATGCCTAGCAGTCATTCGCTAGGTCTTTGTATCCTGGCATTCCTTCGCCAGGTGCCTAGCAGTCCTTCGCTAGGGTTTTGTATCCTGGCATTCCTTCGCCAGGTGCCTAGCAGTCCTTCGCTAGGGCTTTATATCCTGGCAGTCCTTCGCCAGGTGCCTAGCAGTCCTTCGCTAGGGCTTTGTATCCTGGCATTCCTTCGCCAGGTGCCTAGAAGTCCTTCGCTAGGGCTTTGTATCCTGGCAATCCTTCGCCAGGTGCCTAGCAGCCCTTCGCTAGGACTTTATTTTCTGGCAGTCCTTCGCCAGGTGCCTAGCAGCCCTTCGCTAAGATTTTACTTCCTGCATACTTAGTAATCACATTAGACAACAAATAGTACTTAGCTTTGAATTCAAACAAGGTTTGAATCCCAATACTATGTCGGTTCAGTTAAGATAAAAAGAAACACACAATTAAAGCAAACAATTATCTAAGTAAGGTCACAATTGGAGTAATACTCCGGATTTTCGAAATCAGCAAGATTATGAATTAAATTTTCTAACATATTAACCTTATATTTTAGGGTTTCATTTTCTTGTTTCAATTTTCTAAAATTTGCCTTAATTAATTCACATGAATCAATCACATTATTCAAGGTAAATAACGGATTTTCAAATACTGTAAATTTACCTTTGTCGATTGTTTGTCGGACATTCTTGGTAGCTCTTTTATTTGTGCATTCACTTTGGTAATGCCCGAACTCCTGGCACTTGAAGCATTGAATGCGACTTTTGTCCTTTCGTGCTTTTGGAACTGATTCCATTGTCGCCGTCGGTGGTGTCGTTCGAATCTTACGAGTAGGACACTCACTTTGGTAGTGCCCTCTCTCCCTGCATGTGTAACAAATTACATGATTTTTAAAATCTGATTTTACACTTTTACCTTTTGGTTCCTTATTGGGAATCTCCCCCTTGATTCTTGTCGCCTCGGATCTAGGCTCATCTTCTGATTCTGTGTCTGTGTCGGACTCGGGTACTAGTTGAAGCTCCTTCTTTGGTGGTTCTTTGGGATTTTTCCCTGCAAAAGAATTTACACCTTCCTCGACCATTACAGTATCTGTTTAATTATTTAATTCTAATTTTGAAAAGAATTCAAAATCGGTTACCGTCTCAGTCAATTCGTCGTCTGATTCTGGTTCGACTTTGGATTCTGGTTCAGACTCTGACTCGGCTGTTTGTGCTTGGACCGAAAGGGCAAGATAACTTACCTGATCTTCTTCTTCATCTGAGATCTCTTGATGAAGGTCAATCAGTTTTTCCCAGATTTCTCTAGCACATCTGAAGGATCCGACCCGCTTCAATTCTTCATTGGTTAGGCCACATTGTAGGATTGCAGTAGCCCTTGCATCTGTCTCGATCTTCCTCAGTGTTGGTTCGTCTAGTTTGTCCCAAGTGATCGATGTTCCTTCTTCTGTGGGGAATGTGAACCCCGTTTCGATTATCAACCATAAATCCAGATTAGCCTTCAGGTGGGATTCCATTAGATTTCTCCAGGAGTTGAAATTTTCGCCAGAGAAGAGCGGTGGACGGGCACTGTTCCATTCTTGGTTGGCCATTTAGTTTATACCTCGTACACAAAAGAAATACAAAAAAATGTACCAAAACTTGGTCTTGGATTAGTAGTACGGGAGAGAGAAAAAACTAGCTCAATAAAAGTGTTTGCATGAATTTCGAGGTAAAATAATAATAAAATAAAATAAAAATTAATGACAAATTTTTGAAAATGTTGACTTTATCAATTTTGATTAATGATGAAAAAGTAAGAATTTACTGTTTGGGAAAAATTTTACTTAGCACGAATTTCGAGAAAAAGTATTAAAATAATAATAAAAAAAGTTTATGTCAAATTTTCAAAAATTGATCGTTTTATCAATTCTAACTTATGGTGAAAAAATAAAAATTCAAAATTAAAAAAGGCGTAATAAAAACAGAAAAGAAATAAAATAAAAAAGCGGAAAAGATCGAGTGATGTTAATTAAAAAAGAAAAAAAAATTCGTAAATCCGAAAAACTCCCAAATTGGTGGTTGCACCAAGCTTGAACTTCCCCGCTCTGATACCACTTGTTGGATCGAGAGAAACGATAGGGGGGGTGAATATCGTTAAACGTTTTTCGGATAAAAACTAGAGCAAGTACGCAGCGGAATAAAAACAATCGCAAACACAGGTAGTTTTACTTGGTTCGGAGCCTAGGTCGACTCCTACTCCAAGGCCCACGGTCGTTGACCGTTTTCTGCGGGCAATTGTATAAGTGCGCAAAAACAGTTTACAAGAGTTGTACAATTGTAGTATAGTAAACTGAAAGAAAATAGCTCTTCGTTACCGACGTACGGTGTAGTTTATACTTTGGTGCAGATGGACGTCGTAGGCGCTTGAGTCGTGAGTGGAAGGTTCCCGGAGCAGAGCGCTTTGAGTCGAAGAGCAAGTTGGTGTTGGAAGAAGTGTTGTTCGAAGCCTTGGGGTCGAGGGCCCTTTTATAGCTCCTGGGGGCGCCCGGGACGTCGGGGGCGCCCCCCCCCCCCCACGTGTCGGCCGATCCTCTTCCCTCTCGATCAGCTCTAATCCCTTAAAACTCGGGATCAGGCTTTGACGGGTCGCCCGGAACGCTGGGGCGCCCGAATTGACCGGGTCTCCTCTCATCCGTTGGCTTCGCTGGGTTCTTCTTCGTTAGATTCACATGGGGGCGCCCGGGAGCACGGGGGCGCCCCGCCCATGAGCTGTCGAAGCCTGCCTTTGCTTCATGTGTTTTGTGTTCACCTTGGGGGCGCCTGGGACACTCCGGGCGCCCTGGTCAGCTGCTGCCTCACTCCTTTGAGGCTCTCTGAGCTGCAGACACTCGTTCCTTCGGTCCTGCATCCAGGGTTAGTCCAAAACACCATAAAGCAATAAGATGTTTGTTTATACAGCCTTAGCTGTCTTGGTTCTGACATTGGGTCTCCAAAATGGAACCCTAGGTTGAACCGACGCCTACTGTTCCCTCGACGGGGAACGCGTCCTCACCTACTCCTCTCAGGAGAATGTACCTGATGCCAACCGGCTCCTCCGGTTGGACTTTTGCCCAGCAGTCCTTCGCCAAGTGCCTAGCTATCCTTCGCCAGGTCTTCAGTACCAAGCTATCTTTCGCCTGGTGCTTAGTTGTCCTTCGCCAGGTCTTTAGTATCCTGGCATTCCTTCGCCAGATGTCTAGCAGTCCTTCGCTAGGTCTTTGTATCCTGGCATTCCTTCGCCAGGTGCCTAGCAGTCCTTCGCTAGGGCTTTGTATCCTGGCATTCCTTCGCCAGGTGCCTAGCAGTCCTTCGCTAGGGCTTTGTATCCTGGCAATCCTTCGCCAGGTGCCTAGCAGCCCTTCGCTAGGACTTTATTTTCTGGCAGTCCTTCGCCAGGTGCCTAGCAGCCCTTCGCTAGGACTTTACTTCCTGCACACTTAGTAATCACATTAGACAACAAATAGTACTTAACTTTGAATCCTTTGCCAATATCAAAACAAGGTTCGATATGGTGCTTCCTGCACCAACAGATAGACCATGTACCCACAAATTTAATTATTGTTGATTTAATTCTGGTTGAGTCAGAGTTTGATTTGGTACCTCACTACTCTCCTCCAACTCATGCACTTGAGATACACTGTGAGGTATTACAACATGCTGCAGAAGCAAGCCAAGCAGCAGAAGCAAGCCTACAGGCCTTAGAAATGGAAGCCTGCAATCTAAGTATAGCAAAGCAAGAACAAATTGATACCTTACAGCAACAATTAACTATAGCTCTTAAAAGTTTGGAGGATGTAAAAAATGACATGGCAACAGCCATCAGTGACAAGGATCAAATTATTGCTCAGCAGTAAACAATAATTACGGAGAAGGATTCCCAGCTTAAACAAAAGATGAAATCATTGCTGAAAAGGATACAATAATTGGTGACAAAGATTCCCAGCTTAAAGAAAAAGATGATCACCATAAAAAATGATAGTTGTACTGGATAGGATCATACAACACACTGATAAGAGAATCGTGAAGTTGCATAAAAAATTGGAAAGCAAAGGGTCAGATGAGGATGAGCCACTTCCCAAAAAAAGGAAAATTACTCAGATCAGACCAGCCTATGAGGCCAAAGGCAAGGGCAAAGAAGTTGTTTAGGATCAGGATCAGGATGAGGATGAGGATGAAGATGAAGATGAAGATGACGAGGCTCCTGCCCCATCAATGTCACAAACTACAATGCAATCAACAAAATATGCGACCTCAACCCAAACAAACATATCTAAACAACAGGCAGCTAAAGCAAAAGAAATTCAAAAGGTGAAAAGCAAAATCTTGAAGAATGCCAGGGCATTTTTAAAGAAGAATAAAGATGCAGAGATTGCTGAAACCTTATTAAATCTTAGTAAATTAAAGTGAGTTAGTTGATATTGTGATTGCATAAATTTGTAAAACAATGATGATTATTGTCATTCATTAATAAAATTTATTCTTTCACCTTCTTATTAAGTTGCTTATATTATGTTCATGTAGGTATCAGAATAATCCAGTATTGTCCAATGGGACCTTTTCATTAGATATGCAATCATTTTTGACAATATTTGATTGGAATGACTACACCACTGGGGATTGCATAAATACATACTGGATAATTCTTGTAAATGAAGCAAAATCCTGTAACTCACCATACCACCCCTCCATATTCTATGGGGTGGAGTTAGATGTAAGTCAATTAGCAAGTTATTTTGTTGTTTATTTCTAGGATTTAGTCCACTAACACTTCCTTTTTAATAAACATAGGAACTGTTTGAGGTGATTCACGCCGCAGCATTTGAACAAACAATTACTACTGATACAGATAAGCCAATTAGATATATCATCTGTCCTCTAAATAATGGAGATGATCATTGGCATCTATTGATTATTGACTTCGAGGAAGGTAGTATCCATCATTATAATTCTCTCGGTGGCACAAAAGGGTACACTGCCAAATTTAAAAAAACTGTAAGTTTTCTATTTCATATATAAACCTTTACAAAAAGTTTAAATACAATATAATTGTTACTAATGTAATTTCTGTGTAGGTGGCATTTTTCAAAAATTTGAACTGATCATATTACAAGATATGGAATAAAGGATTGCCTTCCATATAGGGGAAAGACTTTAATAAAATTGTAGTACAAGGACCCACCCAAAGCAGATCGTAAGATCATATTTTTTTGGTTAAAAAAATAATTGATTTCATGGTCGGATTTATAAGATGACAACAATGACAATATTAGTTTTTTCAGGTTGAATTGTGCTTTTTTCATTATGCGGTATGCTGAAAGTCTGGTCTTTCAAAGACCTACAGAGTTTAGCCAAAAGCAAATGAAACCTTATCGATTTCAGGTGGGATATAAAATTATGAGAGACAAGTTCTGAAGTTAAATCTGTAAATATTGGTTTTGTTGATACAATGCATATGTAAGTGTCATGACAAACATTGTATATTTGTAATTATAATGTATGTAATCCTTTTGAAATCAATGAAATATTGCTTTCGATCCTTGTTTTTGTGTAATATATAATCTATAATCTGTAATTGTTGTCGATATCATCAGTAATATTGAACCTTATTTTTGCTGTAATAATTTGAATTCAGGCCCATGGTGGGCCTGAAACAATCTAATTTCAGGCCCACTCAGGGCCTGAAACAAACTGATTTAGGCCCATGTTGGGCCTGAATCAATAATGTTCAGGCCCACGCAGGGCCTGAATATTATTTGTTTCAGGCCCACATTGGGCCTGAAATCCTCTGGTTCAGGCCCAACGTGGGTCTGAAATCATATTACAAAAAATATAATAAAATCATCTTACAAGTATGATTAAATACTTATACGACAATCTTTTATATAAATGTACATGTTCTGACAATAATTTAATAATGAAACAAGAAGGTTGCACCTCGAGAGTACCTAAATACAAGGCATTGCATACCACAATTGGATTCCATGCACATCATGACTTCATATTTTTAGAATTTGGCACAGAAGCAGGTTTGTATGATGGACCTAGGATATTTGGATTTCTCAAAACTCATTATCAGTAGTTAGAGTTTATCTACCAGATGGTATTTTGGCTACGAGATGGTATTTTTGGTTTCCAAACGTAGTCGTAATGATTATCAATTACGTGTTGATACAGTATCAGTTGGCATAGAATAATGAATCAACAAAACAAAAATCAGAGGGGCTCAAATGACAGATATTCAGAAAATAGAGGACTTCAGGACTTCAAGACCTGAAATATCATTATTGTGGGTTCAGAAATCAGAGGACTTCTGGACTGATCTTTTTTGCTTACATTGAATTACACAAGGTGAAATGTATTATAATATTGAAATACTTCTTCAAGTCACAACATTAACAACAACTAGTATTTTGACAATACTATGGCTGTACAATATACAAAATATATACATTCATTTCTCATCCTTACAAAATATACACTTCAATCAGAATATTCCTGCAATACATATACCAATTAACTCAAGACATTGGTGGTGGCGGCATTCTACATGTCCTTCTATTATGATCAAGTTGTTTGCATTGGCTGTATTTTAGTTTCACCTTGCCATTGTGTCTGGACTCAATTCGTGCCTTCTTTCATCTACCAAGCTGCACAAGGCTACGGGGACTGAGAACTATAATGTCGTTTACGCCCATAGGCCAAAACTGCTTGCTTCTACAAGGGAAAATGTGATCCATATAAACCCACTTCCAAGTTTCTGAATAAAAATAATACTCACAATATGATAGTGTATCCCTATTCCTGTGAATGATTACGACAATAACATGTGAGCAAGGGAGTCCTGAAATTTGAAACTCCCCACAATGACAAATTTTTTTTTCCAAATTAACAATGTATGAAGTGCCCCATGTTTCTACTTCCATTTCTGATTGAGAGTAAGGGTGAACCTTATAAGCTCTAGCTTTCTCTCTCCTTGAATCCATTTCTTTTGTAGCATGAGGTGTCAAAGCAACATACCATTTGGGGACTTCCTCTTTACGGTTAAAGAACCATTGAACTACTTTTCTTCTGATAGTATCAATTAACCTGTTTATGGGAAGCTCACGTGTAGACTTGAACAAAACATTTAAGCTCTCCACACAATTTGTGGTAAGCATTCTGTACCTTCTTCCAGTAAAGTGTGCATTTGCCCACCTTTTAGGGTCAATATTCTGAAGCCACTTATGGGCATCTGGATATTTTTCAAGCATTGTCTGCATTATCATATCATATTGGAGTGTTGTGTTGGCTCGTGCTACTGCCCAAAACAAACCTAAAGCAGCTCTACTTCTAGTATCAGTTACATATTACAAGACATGTGGTGGCAACAAAAAGCATGATGCACGTTTGTGTAGACTTTTCTAACTGCTGATATAATGCCCCGATGTCTATTTGATACTATGGTGATTGAGTGATCATCGACAGCAAAGAACCTCTTTGTATGCTCCAAAAACCACTCCCATGCAGACCCACATTTAACTTCAGCTATTGCAAAGGCAATTGGGAGAACATTGCCATTACCATCAATCGCCGTAGCAATCAACAATACACCCGGATACTTTCCTCTTAGGTGTGTGCATCAATTCCGATAAGTCTACGCAAATAAGACCTGAACACTCTTCGGCAAGCACCAAAACCCCAAAAATATCGCTGGAACTGATTGCCACCATTCCTGCATAGTGCCACATAAGTTTCAGGATCTCTAGCTTGTAACTCATGCAGATATTGTGGAAGATCTCTATATGCCTCATCATAATCTCCGACAACCTTGTTCAATGCTTTCTCCCTAGCTATGTATGCTTTTCTATATGATATGGTCACTCCAAATCTAGCTTTAATATCTGATATAATCATACTTAGTTTGTATTGCTCATTATGAAGAAATTGCTCTTCAACAAAAGAAGTAACAAATGATGAAGAGCATGCATGATGATCATCACTTTCCCTAACAGTTTCACATTGGTGTTCCTTTACATATTTTGTAACAGTAAACTCTGCTTCCCCCCTTGCTACTACTCTCCATGTACATGGTTGGTTGAAGCACACTGCTTTAACTCTATTTTTTCGGGTGCCTACTGGGTTATATCTCATATGCTTAACCATGGTATGTTTGATAAGTGCATTCTTGAATTCTTCTCTAGATGGAAATATCTGCCCCACAAAAAATTCAAGCTCATCTCTTACCTCTACCTCTCCAATTGGCCCAGCAAGCAATCGAGAATTCAAAATATAAGGATCTTCAACTAATGGAAACTCATCCTCTAAGTCACTGTACTGATCTAGGGAGAATTCATATTGGTCAATCTGCATATCATCAGCTTGGAATTCTAGTACACTTATACTGGGTTGTAATTCATCTGCATTTCGGATTTCAATTTCTTCCTCCCCACTCCAGGTTGGCTCAAAGAATTCAACAACTCTTCTAGAAGAATTCAGACCCTCGTCTTCTAGATTAGTTGCTTCTTCATTTAGATCAAATGTCAAATTTCTTGTAATTCTATTATCACCATACTGGGAAGATAATGGAATATTATTACTGGCTATTTCTGCTCTATTCCCCATGACAGCATTATCATCAAGAGTATTTTATATCTCAAAAAGAATTTCGTCAACAACATTATCATCCCTGAAAAATAAATTACAATTATATTTAACAAACTTTGAAAATCATAATCAAGGCCCTAGGAGGGCCTGAGGGCCTGAAATAAAAGGAATTCAGGCCCTCCTAGGGCCTGAAATCTTATGATTTCAAGCACTAGGAGGGCCTGAATTCCTTTTATTTCAGGCCCTTCCAGGGCCTGAAATCTTTTGATTTCATGCACTCTCAGGGCCTGAAATCCTTTAATTTCAGGCTCACGGAGGGCCTGAAATCCTTTAATTTCAGGCCCACGGAGGGCCTGAAATCCTGTTGTTCAGGACCTCCTAGGGCCTGAAGTTCTTTTATTTCAGGTCCTTCTAGGGCCTGAAGTTCTTTTATTTCAGATCCTCCTGTCATTTGATTTCAGGCCCTCCTAGGGCTTGATATGGTAAGATATTACCCCCTAAGTCGAATTCAAGCATTAATTTATCCTAAGTTTAAAAAATTTTAGAGAACCCTAATTATGTAATGCATGACACCCTTAGAGTCCTTCTCCAAACATAAAAATAGTAAAAAGAGTTTATCATGTATAAAACTAGGTCTGATACCATATCAAAGATGACAATCATACGTACATTACTATTTCTATTTGTTACCAAACTGTTGTTTGCTTTTTCTCCTTCAACACCTATCTTTCTCATGTGCCTTGTTAATGAATTGAGTTGTGCAAGGTAGAAATATATATGTACCTTCGTGATGAATCGACTTGTACAAGGTATAAATATATATATAGGCTGAGAAAAATTCAACTCCATGGTCATCCGAACCATAAAATATTATTTTACTGATAAAGTGGTTCGGATGTCTCGAAATTGTGATTTGAGAAAGCCATTTCTTGGCGGGAAGAGTATAATAGGAAGTTGACTAAAAGGGATGCGTCCTTTGGTAAAAAAATAAATCATGGGACGCCTTTTAGTAATTACCAATTCTTGGGTACGCCCTTTGGTAAAATGCTAAAATTGGAATGCTAAACAGATTTGCATCTGAACATTAATATCAAAACCATAGTGTATAAGAAAATTATATAGAAAAATACACGCTGTAGTAATTTTGTTGCCGCAGCAAGGCTCTCTTTCGTATAACAAATAGAGACCATGTTATATTCTCTGAGACTAAAAAATCTTGGATAGCTCAAACATAACTAGCTTTGACGCCAAAATATATATGCAAAGTATAAGATGAGGAATAATTGAGTAAACCAACAAGAAAACATTAAATACGTTAGTACTATTGAAATGTTGCGCTTGTAGAAACATGATACTCACACTTGTAGCATATCCAAATTTACATGTGAAGGAATATAACATAATTGAACAACAGACCTTAACATCTTTTTCAGTCAGAAGAATGATTGCAGCTACATAACATCAAAATCTTAAGCAATAGTTGAAAGTTAAGGCATTGTTACATGAACATCAGCATAGAAACAATGAAAGCATTATCTCTTATATCTTGGTGAATTTTCCCTTCACCGTGTAGATACTCGATTGCGTGCAGCAAGTCTCACAAAATGCAAGTGATAGAGATTTCATCCAAAGGATAACCAGGTTGAAGCTAGGAGGAAAGTTTAAGTAATCTTGAATATACTATTTAAAAATTTAGATTTCTATAGTTACTTAAGAAAATATATGTACAAACAAGGTACGTTTCTGTCTTGTACTAAAAATTTGGAATTATAATTGTTATAAATTACATCTAAGGAACATATGTATTCTTCTAAAAGCATGAAAACATTGAAATCGGTTGCAACCCTTGAATTATGAGTGTCATGAGCTACGACTAAAGAAGAACCTGTATAATCAAACCTAGTAGATTGGCGACCGAGTTGCCGACAACCCTTGAATTATGACTATCATGAGCTATGACTAAAGCAGAACCTGTATAATCAAACCCAGTACATTGGAGACCGAATTGCCGACCATGTATTCCATAATGATCCATAATTTTATTTCGTTGAAATATGATCTATAGTAACTTATATATGGTGACCTACACTGGGACAAAACAGATATTTTCTAGAAGACATGCCTTTTCTTAGAAACAGTAGTAATTTAGTAGAATAATTGAAGCTAACCTTTGGAATATGTTCAATTCATCCTCCCTGCAATTTGAAAAAAAGGGACAAGTATAAGTTTTGGGTTTGTTTGTATTCTTTGATAAAGTAGAAAGAAAAGGGAGGTGTAAAAGTGTGATTGTATTTCACAGTATGAAACTCACGTTACATCCAAGTTAATGACGTTAATTGCAATCGCTTTGCTCATTCCCTTGTCAAACCTGGCAAGAGAAATAATATGTCAGAGATCCATGTTTAGAAATTTTAAATTGGATTAAACAAAATGAAACAATTACCCTTTAAAGACATTACCAAATGATCCTCTTCCGATGAGTTCCACAGAGCTAAACCAGCTTCAATGGCGTCAATCATCACTTTGTGATCCTGCATACTATCATCAAATGACCAAAAGTCGTAGTTCAAACTTGGGTTCTTGTTGCTAAATATCCAATCTTTAAGGCACCTATCACTTTAATTTTCACTTCGGATGAAAGCGAATGATGGTGGCATCGAAGTACTAGAAGTAACCATGAGTGAAGAAACGTTGGAAGATAGAACGAAATGATTGTTGAAGGCAGATGTGGGAAGCGAGCGAGGTTAATAGAGACGGTTCCTTGGTGGCCGTCGTAATAGCGATCGAACAATAGACTTAGGAGAAACCTAAATCAACGCATTACCGTGATATTGCTTCACACAATAAAATTGATAAAAGAAAAAGCAAAGAAACTTGGAGACGCGAATGTCAATGTCGTCAGGGCGATCGATAGAGAAAGGGTTGGAGCAGGTGAGAATCACGTAGAGAAAATGAGAGGAGGCTGTATGAGGAGAAGGAGCGGAGGCAGAGACGAAACCTAATAGGGGCGACAATAGAGAATAGGGTTTTGAGGGCGAAGTAGGGATTAATTTGCTGAGTGTGAATATTGGGTTTAAAAAGTGTTAAAAATTTGATTTTTAACAACACATTTTGTGTTGTTAATATTTAATTTAATATATTTTTAACATGCAGGATACACTATTAATATTTAATTTTAACATCATATTTTGCACACGGTTAATATCTAATTTAATATATTTTTAATAGCGTGCATAATATACTGATAATATTTAATTTTAACAGTATTCTTTATATGTTATATAAAAATTTATTGACGGTGTATTTTTTTCGTACGTCATAATTCGTAAAAAAATATAATATTATTCACTCCTTAATTAGATACGTACTTAAATATTATTATTAATGATATATTTTAATCGTACACGATTGATAACGTGACATAGAAAATCACTTTTTGTTATAGTGAAGTCATAATGAGAAAACGTCCATAGTGGCGCATGCCACTCGAACATGATTCGTACAACAGCATCAAACTCCATAGAACTGAAGCCAACCCTACTCGTCAGAGCTAGGCAACTTGAAGGCTAATTCTTTTATTTATTTTTATTTTAAATAATTTAAATTTTGATTAAAAATAAAAATAAATGAATGCCAGACTTTTTCATCATTTAGTACCCTCATGTTTTTTTAAACTTTTTGAAAGACGAATGCATTTTTTTAATGCCCATAGTTGAGAGCGAGACTTATTAAGTGATTGAGACTAGTCGGAAGATGTATTGAACTCTGACATTTCATGCAGAGCAGTATTAATGGTCTTCAATTTTTTATTTTAATAATTTTGATTTTTCAAATTTCAAAATAAACGATATACTTTATCTTTAATTCATGATAAACTTATCTTTAAATCCCTAATTAAAAATATATTTACTTTTTCAGTTTCCTTATAAAAAAAAATCATTCTCACTCCCTCACAACTCCTGTGTATTTACTTAAACTCTCTCATATACAAATTTACCTATTTACCATCCTGTCACTTTCAAACTCTCTCCCCTTCGAATTTTCTTCGCGGACTTGGAGTTGCATCGAAGGTAAAAATCGACGATTGCCGAAATCACTTCCAGTGAGCATTGAAGGCAAAACTCAGAGAGACAGCAATATCCGACTTTCACCTTCAAGTGCAGAGCTTAAAGCTTCGATTTGAAATGTCTTTCACCTTCAACCAAGTAAAGACTGTCTTTCACCTTCAACCCAAGAATTATCGACGAACATCGGGTTTGAAGAAGTAAAAAGGTAGTAATCGCAAAAACCAGAGGATTACTAACGTGAAGAAGTGGTCTGCATTGTATTTCAAAGGCAGAAACAGAGTTATCCAAGTAGAAGGTCCGTTATGTTTTTGTGCTCTAAATTTTGACATGTTTGTTATTCTTGTTTGTAGAATGAAATTAAGATTATTGTTTATATATGTTTCTGTAAAATTGTATGATAAATCAAAGTTTTAGTGCATGGGCGTTGTTGATTTTGTTAGCTTGAATAAAATTAGATTCGATGTTCAAATTATAATTTCTATTAATGAGTTTGTATAACCTCTTCTTCAATACAAGTGATGAATGAGATATTTGTATATTTTTTAGTGATTATCAATAAATTGAGTTGTACCGAATTTAAGCACTTTGATGTCCAAAATTTTAGGATTTATACTTTAGGGTATGAATAAGTAAATTATTCTATTTTTGTGGTGTTGAGTTTTCCTAGATCGAATAAAATTAGTTTTGGTGTTAGAATTACAACTTTATGATTGTGTTTGTGTTTTATCTTTAGTTGATGAATTGAAAGAGTTAAGTTACTTTTGTGCATTGATTATTGATAAACTGAATAATATACTCAATTTAAGTGCTTTCATGTCTAATATTTTAGGGAAAATTATCCTAAACTCCCTGCATGCAAACTCAACTTTCTCCTTAGTCACTGTGTCAGAAAAAATTTGTTTCTACTCCCTACATGCAATGTTTCATGTGTTTCAACTATAGATTTACCGAATTAGCCCTTAATTTTTTTAGGTACAAAAAGTCTTAAATCATGTATAATTTTTTCTAAATTCAGAATCATTTAACTAAAATTCAGTATATTTTATAACAAATTGAGTATGACCTAATCAATTCATCCTAAGTTAATCAATTGGTATGAACTCCTAATCAATTGGTCTGGTGGAAAAAGAATTGTGCTCAATTTTATAGAATATATACTAAATTCTAATTGAAATATACTGAATTTAGGAAGAATTATACTTATTTTTGGACTTTTTATACGTATAAAAAGTGTTATACTTAATTTGATAGAAAATATACTAGATTTTAATTATATGATAATAAATTTAAGAGGAACTATATCTCATTTTAGACTTTTTGTACCTAAAAATAATAAGGGCAATTATGTATGAACTCCTAATCAATTGGTCCGGTAGAAAAAGAATTGTGCTCAATTTGATATAACATATACTAAATTCTAATTGAATTACTGAATTTAGGAAGAATTATACTTCTTCCTGGACTTTTTATATATATAAAAAGTGTGGTACTTAATTTGATAGAAAATATACTAGATTTTAATTATATGATACTGAATTTAGGAGAAACAATACATCATTTTAGACTTTTTTACCTAAAAAAAATAAGGATAATTAAGTATGAACTCTTAATCAATTGGTTCGGTGGAAAAAAAAAGTATGCTCAATTAGATAGAACATATACTAAATTCTAATTGAAATATATTGAATTTAAGAAGAATTATTCTTCTTCCTGGAATTTTATACCTATAAAAAGTGGGGTACTTAATTTGATAGAAAATATACTAGATTTTAATTATATGATACTGCATTTAGGAGGAGTCATACCTCATTTTAGATTTTTTCACTAGTACAAAAAAGACCTTTAACAACGGCTTTTAACACCGGTTGTATTAAAACCGGTGTTAAAAAAAAGGCGATGGCATTTTTGTAATTATTTGAACTTTAAAATACTTTTAACACCGGTTCTTTTAACAACCGGTGTTAAAAATATATTTAACTACGGTTTTATAAATAACCGGGGTCATATGTTATAATTATTTGAACTTTAAAATACTTTTAACACCGGTTCTTTTAACAACCGGTGTTAAAAATATATTTGACTATGGTTTTGTAAATAACCGTGGTCATATGTTTTTCGCGCGCATGCCTTGTTCTTAATTAAGTCATACATGTCAATTATAATAGTCTAACTTTTGGTCGGTCATATATTTCCTCTGCTTAATTTGTTTCTTGCAACCCTAGCGGGCTGTGTGCGACACACGGAAGGCGCGCGCAGAGGAGGAGAGGAGAAAGAAGGCGCACAGACGGCGCGCAGACGAGGAGAGGAGGAAGAAGGTGCGCAGACGAGGAGAGGAGGAGGAAGGCGCGCAGACGACTGCATCCCCGACTAATCTTGGTTGCATTCTTAGGGAATAGAGATTGTGCTAATCTTGGTTGCATTATCTTAGGGAAATTTATGAAAAAAAAAGAATCTGAATATATTAGCTTTTCTTAATTGTATGGTGTGATCCTCACTATCTTAGCTGAATTGTTTTAGGAAATATGCACAATATCTAGATGGTCTCATGTCTAATTACTTGTAATGACAATATAGCACCGTAATATTCTCTACATTACTAGAATAAGAAGTCATGTTTGTTGCAATTACATGGGATCATCTTCATAAGGTTAAGATACTTTTTATGTTGGTTGCCAACATTTTTCCCCATGTTAAGAGAACCGGACCGGACCGGCCGGTCGGACCGGTCGGACCGGGAACCGGCCGGTCGGACCGGTCGGACCGGGAACCGGCCGGAATTCCGGTCCGGATTAAAGATGAAAACCGGTGTTTTAAAACCCGGCTGTGGACCGGTGTGAACCGGCTGGGAACCGGGTGAACCGGACAACCCGGTTCACCCGGTTCGATTTTAAAAAAAAAACTAAAAAAGTAAAAAACAAAAAATTAAAAGATAAAAAACGGTAAAAGTTAGAACTTAAAAGTTAAAAGTTAAAATATTAATTAAAGTATTAAACCTACTTTTTAATCGAATTCACGATTTCTCAGCCGCCGTCGCCTCGTCTTCTCGACTCGCACCGACGCACCGCTTCTCGACTCGCGCCGTCTTCTCTGAGCTTTGCCAACGTCGCCGCGCCTCCGCCAACATCGCCAGCCGCCGCACCTCTGCCAGCGCCACCGCATCACATCGCCTCCGCCAGCGTCGCCAGCGTCAGCCGCCGCACCTCCGCCAGCGCCGCCGCATCACATCGCCTCCGCCAGCATCGCTAGCGTCGCCAGCGTCGCCAGCCACCGCGTCTCTTGATGCTTGGGCTTGCTCTTGTTATTCTCGCGTTCTTTGTCCTCGGGGCTTGGCAACTGTCATTAACGACCGGCGACGAAGGGCCTAGCGAGTTCCCTTCCAGCATTACTGGCGGTAGGCGGCGACCGACTGGCAGTGTGATTAGGTTTGTGCCGTCAGATCTGGCGAGGAGATTTGAGGAACATCGACTAGCTCTCTATCGGCGAAGATCCGAAAGTCGGCTCGGCCTACGGCCACCAAGATTGGCTCTTGTAAGCGTTTAATCTTCAGTTTAAATTTCGGGAGTAGTTGTGGTTCTTTTGGTATAATTTTGATGGAGGACAGCCGTGACGGTGCTTCATGCTGGAACTGAATTTGCTTACTGGTTCTATCCTGTATTCTTTTTCATGCGGCTTCATCTTCTTTTTACCTCAGACATTTGCTTACTGGAATGATGGTTCAGTTAATCAAAAAACAATATAGTGTGCTACAAGGAAGAAAATTGTAAGGACTGCTGATGGTAGAGGCTATTATTAATACTTGAAGTTACAAGTAGTGCATATGTTTCATGACCTTCTCTTTGTACGCTGACACTACTGGATTAGATAAAATGTTACCAGCACTCCACAATTGCTTTTCCATTGCTAATTTTTCATCACTCATAGATGAATTTGGCTTCTAATTCATGATCGAAGCTTTGAATTTCTTTTATTAACATTAGAATTTGTTCTTGTTGGTAGTTCCCTTGTTCTTGTCATTCTGTATCCCCTTACTTCTCTTGATGAATACCTTTCATCTTTTCAATCCTTTAGTAATCATTTTGTGAGCATGACTATTGTTCTTGTTCTCCTTGTAACAGACAAAATTTATCTACTCAGAAGAACTGTGTTAACACTGCTTCCTAATATTTCCAACAAAAATCCATTATAATACTTTTACTTGTTTCTAACACCTTATCTTTGCAAACCAGTTGCATCTTATATTTGATAGATGTTAAAACATTTTCTATTCTGTAGCAGAGGATGCATTCCTAGTGAATATACTAAATGGATGTTACTATGAATTTTTTGGGAAGCTTATTCAGTGTTCCTTAGGCATGATCTGGATACTTTTAAGTTGTACCCAACCTAATAAATCACCAAATTATTTTGGAGGCACCGAATTGGACTGTGAGCTTACTTTATCCATTTCAATGACATTAGACTGATCTTCCATAGATGTACACAAAACTCTGATTTACTTTACAATATCTTCCAATGTGAAATACATATTTATAAAGAATTGAAATGTGACTTCTTTATTCTTAACCAAACAATTAATGGCTTTACTTGAATGTCTTTTCATTTGTGATTCGTACTAGGTATTCATAAACTTTTTTATCCTAATGTTTGATCACAAAACCTAATAATGTGTATTTATGATTTTGATTATGTGACTTCTTTTCCATAGGTGTTAGTAGTGCTTACTTACTATGTTTAGTTTAACTCATGGTAGGGCACTTGCTTAAGTACATTTGCAAGTTTCTTGTGATGAACTTTCTTTTTGATAACTTAATTTTTTTCTATTTATGTACCAATGCTAAGTCTTCCTAATCATTGATTTTGATTTTTATGTTTTTTTATATTCCTTTTGATAACTCGATTCTTAATCTTCCTTTTAATGTCTTTCTCAAACAGTCCGTGCACATATGGATCGTAGTTGGATAAATGCTTTACGCACAAGTGATGAGTATGAGAATGGGGTGAAAGAGTTCTTAGAATTTGCTAAAAGAAATGCTCGTGATAATACTGAAATATTTTTTTGTCCTTGTGTAAAATGTGTGAACCGAAGACGTTTGAAAGTGGATGAAATAGAAGAACATGTTCTTTGCGATGGATTTTGCAAGAGTTATACAAGATGGATATGGCATGGTGAATCATAATCATGCCAAGTGTGTCCCAAACTGAGCAAGTTGATGTAGATATGGATGATCGACTAGAAGACATGATCCGTGATGTTGGACCAGAGTTTTTTCAGCGAGCACATGTATATGATCATTTGTGTAGTGATGCGGAGAAGCCGTTGTATCCAGGGTGCACTCAATTCTCACGATTGGAAGCAGTATTAAAATTGTTCAAGATAAAAGCACAAAATGGGTGGAGTGACAAAAAGACTTGTCAAGCCACATATATCTTTTTCATATTTTACTTATTGTATTTAAAAAAAATCTTTTGTAAATGTTGATTAGGAACCTGACGTTGGTGCTATTAAAGATGATCTGGTGGCCAAACAGAAGGAACAGAATGGTAATGAGGCAAAAATGACTAAACTTTATGGAATCATGAATTGTGTTTTCTATTTTTTTTATTAATTGTTTTAGTATGGTGTAATATCCAAACTTGACCTTTTGGTTTCCATTTACTGATTAGGCAATTTTCCCTTCATAGCAGGCTTTGATATGGTTCAACAAAGGGAATCTGAAGTTGATCCGATGGCACATTTATGTATTATAGCTGTAAAAATTGGCAAACACCCTTTACAGTTAAATTTGGATGTTGAAGTCATAGGCAAGTCCAGCCCAATCTCATTGCATATATTTCAAAAGGATATTTTGGAGCTCACCATGGGTAACATGCTTTGTGTATCAGTGCTGCAAGTTTGGTTAATGTTAGTACATTTCTAAACTATTTATTAATTAACTAAGTATCATATTCTTACAATTTGCATTTATTTATTATCTTAGGTATTTGCATCAACTCTGCAAACTAAGAGGGAACATGGATACATATGGATTTATTGATCCTGTTCACATTCAAAGTATAGGGAATCGTCCAATGAACATTCAAAACTACATTCATAGTAGGATAATTGAAGGAAAAGAGTGTTACCTTGCACCGTATTATCATATGTACGTGAATATTTTCAAGTGACTTAGAAGTTTAGTTGTGATTTTGACTAATTATTATCCAACTTGCAGGGCCCATTGGCAGTTGATAATTATTTGTCCTAAGCAAAATGTTGTCATCTTTCTCTGCTCACTGTGGAATAAAGCGAATAAAGATATCAAAACAATTATTAATAGGTAAGTTATTATCATTCGCTCTATGATATGTTTTTCTACAACTATGATTTATAAGCAATTTTTTCATAGATATATTTGGTTGATTTGTTGCCATTTATTATATTTTTTTATCACAGTGCTATGCGTTCTTGGCATACGATGAAAGGCAAACACTTGGGAGCTTTTAGAATGCCTATATGGAAGGAACTACGTGTAAGTAGTTAAATGTCAAGTTTTTATACAACTATGATCTATAAGCATTTTTTTCATAGATAAATTTGGTTTATTTGTTGCCATTTATTATATTTTTTTATCATAGTGTTATGCGTTCTTTATTATTTGATGTCTTTTGGTATGCAAGCTCCTCTATGTGCATGCTTGAGATATTGGTTACTATAATGAAAAATTAGCATGACTTTGTAACTGATTTATCCTTTTCTGCTAATGTGTCATTTTGATATTTATTTGTAGTGCCAAAAACAAACTGGCAATACAGAGTGTGGATATTATGTAATGAGACATATGCTCAACATTGTCTCGGCGATCATAGTTGATTCATGGGACAAGGTAATTGAAGTTTTTTTAATTTTATAGATTTAATTATGTCTGGTTGAGTTGATAAGCTATTTTTTTATATAAATGTACCTTGCAGAGATTCACAAATAAGGATCCATTCTCCGAAGATGAGATTGATGACATCAAAAGATGTTGGGCAACTTATTTGTTAGAGGTTGCCAATGTAAAAGTTTAGGATAGTTTAATGTAAAAGTTAGAGGTTGCTAATTTTTGATGGAAAATCACATAGCGAGTAGGAGTATAATGTGTTATTTGATTTACATTTTGCTTTTGTTGAAAGAAAAATGGATAGTTGTAAAATACATGGATTGTTTTGTTTTTGAAACTAATTGGATGTTGCATTTACTTAATTCATGATGTGTTATTGATTATGGATAAACTATTATATTTTTGTGTTCTTTTATATGTCTAGAAAAATTATAAATAAAAATAAATATGAAATTTATATAAAAAATTAAGACTTTTGACACCGGTTGTTTCTAGAACCGGTGTTAAAACATCATTTTTAACACCGGTTGTTTCTAGAACCAGTGTTAAAAATGATGTTTTAACACCGGTTGTTTCCAGAACCGGTGTTAAAAATGATGTTTTAACACTGGTTGTTTCCAGAACTGGTGTTAAAAATGATGTTTGAACGCCGGTTATTTAAAATAACCGGTGTCTAAAATGGCTTTCCTGCCTCATAATTGAACTTTTAACAACGGTTATTAACCGGTGTTAAATCTATATATTACACCGGTTTGTTCATCGGTGTTAAAAGTCTATACTTACAATGCCGGCTGGATCAACACCGGTTCCGAAACCGGTGTTAAAAGTCGAAAATAACCGGTGTTAAAAGTCTTTTTTCCACTAGTGTTTGTACCTAAAAATAATAAGGGCAATTAGGTAAAACAATATTTATTAGGGAGCTGAAGCAAATGAAACTTTGCATGTAGGGAGTGGAAATAAACTTTTTCTGACATAAGGACTGAGAATAGAGTTTAAAATTCAATTGGGGATTTAAAAGCAATTTACAAAAATTTTTATGGTTTCTACTTTATGGTAAGAATTATAAATAAATTAGTTTTTGCTAAATTGTTCCTATTTTTAGTAGTGTCGATATTGGTAATTTTAATAAATTGGGTTTTAGATTTCTAATTACTAAATGTGTTTGTCTTTTATCTTCTCTAATTGAATGATTGAATGAGTTAAATGGTGATTATGTAGTGATTATCAATAAACTAAATAATATACTCAATTTAAGTGGTATAATATCCAATTTTGTATGGTTTGTACGTGATGATATGACTGATAACTTAATTTGGTTTCGCTTAATTTACTTTTTATGCAGAAGTGAGAAAAAAACTCTTACATGGAGCACCATGGAAGTTAAGGGAAAATCGATGGTGCTTAATTTACTTTTTATGCAAAAGTGAGAAAAAAGCTCTTACATGGAGCACCATGGAGGTTAAGGGAAAATCGATGGTCAATGATAATGGTAAGAGAGTAAGAGAATATGAGAGAAAGAGCAAGAGCACCAAATATTCTTATTCACATTGCTCTTCGACATATTTCAAAGATGTATTGGGTGAAGTGTTATCAATTATGAGTAATAAACAAAAAGAGATGATTAAAAGTACTTGAGATGCCCATTAGTAGTACCATAATTGATTTAGTTTTAAAAAGATTCCAACTATTGCCTTTTCGTTCTTTCTTATTTTGTGATAACATTGTAGTTCTATTCACTTCGACTGAGTTTAGCATTGTCCTTGGTTTAGCCCATGTGAGGCAACTGGTTGGTCTAGATGCGAACACAGAGTCCAAATTTATTCTTAAGCTATTTTGAGGAAAAGTTGGCAACATAAATAGGACTATGATTCAAGATAATATGCGGTTATTAACAAGATTAGAGAAGGAATCTGAAGTAGATGATTTTGTTAGACTATTTATTTGTCTTCTATTTAACTGTGTTATTTTTCCTGTTAGTAACTATTCCACTCCTCGATTTATTATGTCCTACATTAATAACCTGGCGAGGTTCTTTGTTTATTCGTGGGGAGATGCAGCATATAGATTTTTGTGCCACCAAATTATCTTACATACCGATAATGGCAAAGGAAATGGTGGTTGCAAAATGTATTTGGACGGTTAAACTATTGGTTTGATGGGGAATTTTTAATTTTTGAAGTGCAATTGTGATATGTTTAATATTATTATATTGATCTCTTTATGTATTCAGGCATGGTTATATTAAAGAATTCCTTCATTTGGACATGTACGTTCTTTATATTGTTTCCTCCGGTTGTTTCACTGGAAACGATCAAACATGATGTTGCCGAGAGATTATTTTCAGGAGTTGATTTTAGTAGGGTAAGTGTCTATATTTTTAGTATGTTTTTTTGTAGATATGATTATAGAAGTGACATTTTATTTATAATTATGAAAAGGTGTTAGATATAGTACCATTTCCAAATGAGGAGATACTATTAATTGGCAAGCAGGTAACTTCTTTTGTAAATATATAAATAATAAAATTATTATGTTAAATAATGATAATAAAATATTTTTTTAACTATATTACCTATATTTTTCAGGTGCCGCTTTGTGTGAGATGTTCTGGATTTTCTAATACTCAGAGGATGATTGAATCAATTGTTGCAGATAAGAGTAATGAGGAGGAGGCAGAAAAAGTGAGTGACGATTTAGATGGAATGAAAGATAATTTTATTTTAGAAGAGAATAAGATTGTCGAGGTTGAAGTTGGTGGTGAAAATGAACTTGCTGAGTTGCAGAAGTCGAACATGGAAATGACAACTGCTAACATTGATAATAATGTTGATTTGATGATAAAAGATATTATTTCTGAATTGGATAAAGGAAACACAAGATTAGTAGGATCTGATTCGGAGAATACTTTAGCTAATAAGAGGCATAGTGGTGATGGATTTGAAGTAGAAAAAAATTCTGTGTCTAGAGCCGATTCCGGCAATGGTTCAAGAGAAGAGCATGTTTCTGGTAGTGACATTGCTACTTCAAAAGGAGAGAAGATCAGCCATTTTCAATCCTCTGTGAGGACTGTTAGTGACATGAGAGAAGTGTCCTAAGGCAATCGCCTTATGATTGTAATCATTTATTTTTTTTTAATAAATGAATATTCACTATTTGAGTATACATGATTATTTAATTAAGATCTTAAGCTCATTTACTGAATGTTCGTAATACAATTCACAGCATGAGAAAATTTGTGATGAATTCACAACTAGTGATTATCTCTACATGTGCAATTGTGAAGTATTGAAATTGTCCCTAGTCGATGAATTGATAAATACGGACACTATCAATTCTGTTGAGACTAGCATGAGTTATTCTCTAATCAGCTGATTCTCACTGGCTGGTGACATGGAGATGTCCGGATATAAACATGAATGCTAGTTAAGGGAACTAGTTCATTGGAGTGACTGGCTGTAAAACTTCATATGGTAGTCTACATATAGATATGTCAGTGAAGTTCTTACTGCAGCTTAAGTGCGATGTTCCTTTGACTTGTGGTGTTCAAGTCATCTTGGTCATGGAGACTTATACTTTGACATCTTAAGCAAGCATCTCCAAGGAGGTGTGGACCCAGGATGATTGGGTATAAGCCGAAGTACCCGAAGATGTTTGAACAGCCTACAAAGGATTCACCACTCCTTGCGAGGAGATGTATACCCGAGGCCTATCGTCGGATTGTTACACGAAGCCTCTGGCTAGAGCATGACATTTCAGAGTATGAATCTCTTAAATACATGAGAGTAATTATAATCCATAGGATGAGGAAACGTTACTTGGGCTAGGTGTGACGTAGTCAGCCTAGTGGGGACTGACACAAATAGACCATGTCCTGAACCAAGAGGGTATAAGATGGTGAAGGGAATGGGGCACGATTCATTATAGCTGCTGAAGGATTTCATAATCATTTCTGAGATCAACCGTTGATCTTTCAATTAATTGGGGATCATGATGTACTACTAGGTGCCACTCATGATCGTTCTATAATTAATTAGTTAATTATGGACGACCAACATAAATTGAAAGCCTATTTGATCACACGCATAACGAGTAATTCGAAGGATTTAAAACGAGTTGAGAATTGGATTCTCCAATCGAGATAGACTATTTTTGGTAAATCCAAACAATAGTCAAAATTGAATTTATTTTAGACGCATCAGAAGCATAGAATGGCTAAGTCTTTTAAAGACTTAATGGGTGAATTAAATAAGTTTAATTCATTAAGGCATTTGATCCAATTGGTGTTAGATGGGCCGGCCAAGAAGGGGGCCTCCTCTCTTCTTGTCATGGTCGGCCACCACCATAACAGGATAAGGCTATTTTGGTTTGTTTTATAAAATAGACCAAAGGTTGGTTTATTTTATAAAAGGTTATATAAATTTTATATATATAATTTTTTATAATGAACCAATGGTTGGTTTGTTTTATAAATTTTTATATAATGAACTAATGATTGATTTGTTTTATAAATTTTATATAATCATGCCAAAAGAAAGAGAGCCTTGATTATGGATTGATTAAGAAATTATTCCATAATCAAGAAGAAGAAGCTTGATCATGAGAGCCTTGATTATGGATTGATTGAGAAATTATTCCATAATCAAGGAGAGGTTTGCTTGGGTATTAAGAAACCTCTCTCTATATAAAGGACCCAAGGGGTGCCATGGAAGAGGATCCATCCAAGAATGGCTTGGGCTCTCTCCTCTTCTTCTCTCCCTCTCTCTTTGCCGGCCATAGGCCTTCCCTCTTTCTTCTTGCCGTGAGCACAAGGAGAAGCATCAAGGCGACAAAGTTCTTCCTTGCGACGATCTTCCTCTTCGGCCAACCTTGGTGGTGAGTCTTTCGATTTGATTACTCTCTCAGTTTTCGTCGTGTTCACCGAGAATCTAGTAGTTCTTGTGAACACGAAACTCGTAGCTTAGCGAAGTCATCCCGACGATACTCGGCGTGGATATGAATAGAGGCGGAGCTTTCAAGGGACGCTAATGGTTGGATCTCGTCCCTTCTTCCAAGTTACGCAAGGTAATTCGTAGAGTAATTTCCTTTTCTGCAAAAATTTTATATTACGATTATGTGAACACATTGCATGCTTAGGATATGTGTTAGAATAATTTAGGAAATTATTTATGTTTTTGTTTCCGCTGCATGTAATTATGTAACAATTACAATACGTGTTCTGCAAAAATTTTATATTACGATTATGTGAACACATTGCATGCTTAGGATATGTGTTAGAATAATTTAGGAAATTATTTATGTTTTTGTTTCCGCTGCATGTAATTATGTAACAATTACAATACGTGTCCGCGTCGGCATGCACCCGGTCCCAACAGTGGTATCAGAGTCGGTTAGTGTTCGACATAATCATATAATTGTTTTGCGGAAAACTTTGTCATGATATCAATTTTGGAAATTTTTTCAATTATGGAAACTTTCCAATTATGGTAAATTTTAGATTTAGGAATTTCAAAGTTTGGAAATCCTCATGAAATTTCGCAAACTTTTGAAATATCTCTGTTTCTGAAATTTTATGATAATTGTGAAAACCTTCCATTCTTGGAAACTTTCCAATTTTGGAAATTTCCTAATTTTGAAAATTTTCTAATTTTGGAAATACGTAAGTTTTCTTTGTACCAGAAACTTACAATAATTCTGAAAACCTTTTAATTTTGGAAACTTTCCATTTATGAAAACCTCGTAATTTTGGGTACTTTCTTTTCATGAAAGTCTAAACATTTTATGGAAACATTAATTGACAATTAGATTCAAATTGGTTTTTAAATTATTAACAAAATTCTTTACCTTGGGGAGTGCCTCGGGGAGCCACCCAAATTAAAGTTAGTTGTTATAATTTAATTTCTTATCTTGAATATGAATTGTTAAAATTGATTTGGGTAGGCCTCGGGGAGACATCCAAATTATATTATTAACAAGTTCATTAATTGTCGAGTTTAATTTGGTTATGCCTCGGGGAGCAGGCCAAATTAGATTTACAACAAATTTCTTTTCTTTGGGGAGTGCCTCGGGGAGCCACCCAAAGTAAATAATTTGTTGTAATTAATTATCCATAAATAAAATATGTGATCAAATCTTGGAAATTTTTGAGGTGATTCTCAAACGATAATTTCCTTATTTGATTTATGAGGTGATGCTCTTACATATTGTTGTCTCCAAAATTAATTAGGAAAAATTGTTTCCTATAGAGTTTATTTCCTTAAATAAGATTTTCATGAAAATAATATGTGGTTGAATTAAGGGAATCTGTCTCTTAATTTAATAAGATTTGATTTAGAGAAATCAAAGTCTTAAACATATTATTTTCGAAATTGATTATGACAATTTAGGAAATTGTTTCCCAAAACAATTCCTTGAATAAAGTGTGAAATTAGAATTAGAAAATCTGGTTCCTAATTTAATTAATGAGACTTGATAAATTAAGTCACATACATACTTTATTAAGGAAATCGTTAGAACATGACATAATTATATGTCATGAATATGCTTAAAAGGAAAAGGATGAGACCCAAAACCCCTTACAAAATATTAAGGCCAACACCTTTCATTAATATGGTTAAAACCGGAGTTTTGTTTCTCGTTTGGGTTGATGGACACATCCATGCTCGGCTTGAACCTCAACATGTTCAAACCATGGAATTAGTTTATGATTAATATAGTTGGAGTCAGAGGTCAATCCTTAGTTTTGGTTGTTGGACACATCCAAGCCTGACTAAATGGTTGAATGAGCTCCAACAATATTAAAACTATTTCTTGATTGCCTTAAGCTTGGAGCATCGATTTGTTGTGCCACAGCCAAGGTCGATGTAAAGAGAGGTGCAGTTGGGTGCTATGTATATTGTTGCATACTTGTTAATGAGTTAACAACCCAATGATTTATGCAAACATTCAATTAGTTGATAGCATAATGTGATAGTTACATATGTATAATGTGTAATCGGTATAATTACCTACCTTCATAGCTAAGAATAACTTGATGGACTCTAGCCATGATTGTTCTTATCTATGGTTGGATATCAACCTATTTGGAGATGTTCCTACGATCTCCCAAATTGATAAAAAGGGTTATTCAATTCGAAAAATAAATAGGATTTAATTAATGTATATTGATGCATTCTTTATCATTCTTGTCACATAAGCTCAATTTGTATTTCTAGGATAATCACTTGATCATGTCTTCTCTGAATTTGCATTCCATTTTGGACACCAATAAGCTGACTGGGCCAAACTTCATGGACTGGCTTCGAAACCTGAGGATAGTCCTCAAGGCAGAAAAGCTTGCTTATGTCCTTGAAGAACAACTTCCCAACCATCCTCCAGAAGATGCAACTCCAGACCAGTTAGTGGCCTATCAGAAACATGTGGCCGATTCTGAACTTGCGAGTTGCATCATGCTGGCCGCTATGGTACCTGAGCTGCAAAAGCAGCATGAGCATATGGACGCTCATACCATCATCTTCCATCTTCATGAGCTGTTTGACGAGCAGGCGAGATCCGAAAGGTTCGAGGTCTCCAGACTTCTCTTCACCTCTAAGACGCAGGAAGGCACTTCTGTCTCACAGTTTGTGTTGAAGATGTTGGGGTACATTGAGCGACTAGGCACACTCGGATTTGCAATGGATCACGAACTAAGTGTTGACTTAATTCTGCATTGTTTGCCCAAGAGTTACTCATAATTTGTGATGAACTATCGGATGAACAAGCTGGAGACTACCATTCCTGAGTTGCTCAACCTGCTGAAGACTGTAGAGCCTTCTGTAAAGCAAGATCAGAAGACGGTACTGTTAGTTGGTTCCTCAAAGAAAGGCTCTAAGAGGAAGCCCAAAGAACAGAATAAGGGAAAGAAGAAAAAAGCCAAAAAGACTAAAAAGGCACCAAAAAGCACTTGCCATCACTGCGGCAAGGAGGGTCACTGGCGAAGAAACTGCAAGGTTTATCTTGAGTCCTTGAAGAAGAAGGCATCCGATGCCCCATCCTCTTCAGGTATCTTCGTTATTGAATGTCACTCTATTTCCTCGTCCACCTGGGTACTTGATACTGGGTGTAGCTCACATATATGTAATGACATACAAGGGCTAAGGAATAGAAGAAGACTCGTCAAGGGAGAAGCGAATTTACGAGTTGGAAATGGAGCAAAGATTGCTGTTGTTGCCATCGGAACATATTTGCTAAAGCTCCCTACTGGACTTGTCATAGAATTGGATAATTGTTATTTTGTTCCTTCGTTAATAAAGAACATTGTATCTATTTCATGCTTGAATGAAAAGGGTTATCATTTAACTTTTAGTAACAATTGCTGTTACATAACTTTAAATGGTGTTCTTTATGGGACCGGAACTTTATACAATGGTATCTACACGTTAGATTTATCCGGTGACATTTTCAATATCGAAGTTAGCAACAAACGTGCTCGAATAGATAATCAAATAGACTCCTATACGTGGCATTGTCGTCTTGGCCATGTAAGTAAGAAACGCATGACCAAATTACACCGATGTGGAATTCTGGAATCATTTGAACCTGGTTCATTTAATACATGCGAATCATGCTTAAAAGGCAAGATGACCAAATTACCCTTTTCCGGAAAAGGTAAACCAGTGGGAGAATTGCTTGGTCTAATACATACTGATGTATGTGGACCAATGTCAACTCTTGCACAAGGAGGTTATAGCTACTTCATTACCTTTATCGATGATCACTCACGATTCGGGTATGTGTTCTTAATGAAACACAAATCTGAAGCTTTTGAGAAATTCAAAGAGTTCAAAAGTGAAGTAGAGAAACAGCTTGGCAAAAGTATTAAGATACTTCGATCCGATCGGGGTGGTGAATACTTGAGTCAAGAGTTTCAAGATTATCTTAGGAACAATAGGATATTGTCTCAATGGACTCCGCCATATACACCACAGCATAATGGTGTATCTGAGAGGCGTAACCGAACCTTGATGGACATGGTTCGATCTATGATGAATCATGCAACTCTTCCAAAATCCTTTTGGGGCTATGCGCTTAAGACAGTTGTTTACTTACTAAACAGAGTCCCGACCAAGGTAGTCTCTACTACTCCATATGAGACGTGGAATAGTAAGAAACCTCATTTAACTCACCTTAAAATATGGGGTTGTCCTGCTTATGTAAAGTGGATTGTATCAGACAAATTGGATGCTAAGTCTGATAAATGTCTATTTATTGGATACCCTAAGGAAACGAAGGGTTACCAATTCTATCATCCCTTGGAACAAAAGGTGTTTGTTTCAAGGCATGCTGTATTTCTGAAAAAAGAATTTCTTTTACAAGAAAACAGTGGGAGTAGCATTGAACTTGAAGAAGTTCAAGAAACTCCAATAGACATTACAGAGACACCTAGTCTAGACCCACAACCAATAACTCATAATGAAGAGCTATCAGTTGAAAATAAAACAACACCACTTCTTCGTAGGTCTGATAGGACACACAATATTCCAAAGAGATACGAATTTCTCATAAGTGAATCGAACGACGTGTTACACGTTAACAATGATAAACCTATCAGTTATGAAGATGTTCTGATAAATTGATAAAGGGATAAATTGCTTGAAGCCATGAAGTCGGAAATGGATTCCATGTACGAAAATCAAGTATGGGACTTGGTTAACCCGCCTGAAGGGATTAAGCCCATAGGGTGCAAGTGGGTTTTCAAGAAGAAAACCGACATGGAAGGTAATGTTGTTACCTTTAAGGATAGATTAGTGGCAAAAGGATATTGTCAGAAACAAGGAATTGATTATGACGAAACCTATTCGCCAGTAGCTATGCTCAAATCCATTCGGATGCTCCTGGCCATAGCAGTTCATTATTATTATGAGATATGACAAATGGATGTGAAAACATCTTTCCTTAATGGAAACCTGCTTGAGGATGTATACATGACACAACCTGAAGGTTTCACATCGGTTAATAAAACCAAAGTATGCAAGCTTCGACGATCCATATATGGACTAAAGCAAGCATCCAGGAGCTGGAACATCCGTTTTGATGAGACAATCAAAGAGTTTGATTTCTCACAATATCCTGACGAACCTTGTGTATACAAGAAGGTTAGTGGGAGTGCAGTCGTATTCCTAGTGTTATATGTCGATGACATTTTACTTATAGGAAATGATATATCAGTCTTACAGTCAGTTAAAATTTGGTTGTCCAAAACTTTCTCCATGAAAGACCTGGGAGAAGCAACCTATATCCTTGGGATTAGAATCTATAGAGATAGATCAAAACGGTTGCTTGGTCTTTCGCAGTCTACATATATAGACCGAGTGCTAGAAAAGTTTAGCATGTCAGAATCCAAGAAAGGTTACCTTCCCATCAAGCATGGGATCAACCTTTCAAAGTCTATGTGTCCGCGCACAGAAGACGAGAGGATTTGCATGATTAAGATTCCTTATGCATCCGCGATAGGATCTATCATGTATGCTATGTTATGTACTAGGCCCGATGTATCATATGCTCTGAGCGTAACAAGCAGATACCAGTCTGATCCAGGAATGGATCATTGGGCGGCTGTCAAGACAATCCTGAAGTACTTAAGAAGAACTAAGGATGTGTTCCTAATATATGGAGAAGTTGATATGATAATACGTGGATATACAGATGCCAATTTCCAGACAGATAAGGATGACTCCAAATCTCAGTCTGGATACGTATTTATTTTGAATGGAGGCGCAGTAAGCTGGAAAAGTTCCAAGCAAGACACCATAACGGATTCTACCACGGAAGCGGAATATATTGCAGCTTCGGAAGCAGCAAAGGAAGTAGTCTGGATCAAGAAGTTTGTCTCAGAACTTGGTGTGGTTCCAACCATTGATGAAGCAATACCAGTTTACTGTGACAACAATGGAGCTATTGCACAAGCAAAGGAACCAAGGTCTCATCAGTGATCCAAACATGTGCTTCGACGCTATCATCTGATCAGAGAGATTATAAGTAGGAATGATATACAAATTGAGAAAATTCCCACTGAAAGGAATTTAGCGGATCCTTTAACTAAGGCCTTGCCTCAAAGTAAGTTTGAGGGTCATGTTAGAGCCTGTGGTATTGGGTACCGTAGCGATTGGCATTAGGCCAAGTGGGAGTTTGTTAGTGACATGAGAGAAGTGTCCTAAGGCAATCGCCTTATGATTGTAATCATTTATTTATTTTTAATAAATAAATATTCACTATTTGAGTATACATGATTATTTGATTAAGATCTTAAGCTCATTTACTGAATGTCCGCAATACAATTCACAGCATGAGAGAATTTGTGATGAATTCACAACTAGTGATTATCTCTACATGTGCAATTGTGAAGTATTGAAATTATCCCTAGTCGATGAATTGATAAATACGGACACTATCAATTCTGTTGAGACTAGCATGGGTTATTCTCTAATCAGCTGATTCTCACTGGCTGGTGACATTGAGATGTCCGGAGATAAACATGAATGCTAGTTAAGGGAACTAGTTCATTGGAGTGACTGGCTGTAAAACTTCATATGGTAGTCTACATATAGATATGTCAGTGAAGTTCTTACTGCAGCTTAAGTGCGATGTTCCTTTGACTTGCGGTGTTCAAGTCATCTTGGTCATGGAGACTTATACTTTGACATCTTAAGCAAGCATCTCCAAGGAGGTGTGGACCCAGGATGATTGGGTATAAGCCGAAGTGCCGAAGATGTTTGAACAGCCTACAAAGGATTCACCACTCCTTGCGAGGAGATGTATACCCGAGGCCTATCGTCGGATTGTTACTCGAAGCCTCTGGCCAGAGCATGACATGTTCAGAGTATGAATCTCTTAAATACATGAGAGTAATTAGAATCCATAGGACGAGGAAACGTTACTTGGGCTAGGTGTGACGTAGTCAGCCTAGTGGGGACTGACACAAATAGACCATGTCCTGAACTAAGAGGGTATAAGATGGTGAAGGGAATGGGGCACGATTCATTATAGCTGCTGAAGGGTTTCAGAATCATTTCTGAGATCAACCGTTGATCTTTCAATTAATTGGGGATCATGATGTACTACTAGGTGTCACTCATGATCGTTCTATAATTAATTAGTTAATTATGGACGACCAACATAAATTGAAAGCCTATTTGGTCACACACATAACGAGTAATTCGAAGGATTTAAAACGAGTTGAGAATTGGATTCTCCAACCGAGATAGACTATTTTTGGTAAATCCAAACAATAGTCAAAACTGAATTTATTTCAGACACATCGGAAGCATAGAATGCTAAGTCTTTTAAAGACTTAATGGGTGAATTAAATAAGTTTAATTCATTAAGGCATTTGATCCAATTGGTGTTAGATGGGCCGCCCAAGAAGGGGGCCTCCTCTCTTCTTGTCATGGCCGGCCACCACCATAAGAAGGATAAGGCTATTTTGGTTTGTTTTATAAATAGACCAAAGGTTGGTTTATTTTATAAAAGGTTATATAAATTTTATATATATAAATTTTTATATAATGAACCAATGGTTGGTTTGTTTTATAAAATTTTTATATAATGAACCAATGGTTGGTTTGTTTTATAAATTTTATATAATCATGCCAAAAGAAAGAGAGCCTTGATTATGGATTGATTGAGAAATTATTCCATAATCAAGAAGAAGAAGCTTGATCATGAGAGCCTTGATTATGGATTGATTGAGAAATTATTCCATAATCAAGGAGAGGTTTGCTTGGGTATTAAGTAACCTCTCCCTATATAAAGGACCCAAGGGGTGCCATGGAAGAGGATCCATCCAAGAATTGCTTGGGCTCTCTCCTCTTCTTCTCTCCCTCTCTCTTGGCCGGCCATAGGCCTTCCTTCTTTCTTCTTATCGTGAGCACAAGGAGAAGCATCAAGGCGACGAAGTTCTTCCTTGCGACGATCTTCCTCTTCGGCCAACCATGGTGGTGAGTCTTTAGATTTGATTACTCTCTCGATTTTCGTCGTGTTCCCGGAGAATCTAGTAGTTCTTGTGAATACGAAACTCGTGGCTTAGCGAAGTCATCCCGACTATACTCGGCGTGGATACGAATAGAGGCGGAGCTTTCAAGGGACGCTAACGGTTGGATCTCATCCCTTCTTCCAAGTTACGCAAGGTAATTCGTAGAGTAATTTCCTTTTCTGCAAAAATTTATATTACGATTATGTG